>ML675677.1:408504-448094 GCA_007922155.1 Mesoclemmys tuberculata | reverse complement strand
GGGCCTCTGTGGGCTTTTCCCCACCTGGTGTCACTGCCCTCCCAGGTGGGGAACCCAGGTGTCCGGGCCTCTGTGGGCTTTTCCCCATCCGGTGTCACTGCCCCCAGGCTGGGGAACCCAGGTGTCCGGGCCACTGCTGGGCCTCTCCCCCACCCAGTGTCCCAGCCCACCTGGCGGGGAACCCAGCCTTCCAGGCCGTTCTTGGGGGCTCTCCCGCAGCTGATGTCACTGCCTCCCCCCCCACACACACACATTGGGGAACCCAGGTGTCCGGGCCGCACTCACCCTGGGCTGGGTCCTGCTGGATCTCAGCCCGGTAGGTGCTGAAGGCATCGTAGGCGAAAACCCCGATGAGGATGAGACTGAAGGTCTGGGGAGAGAGACCGGGGGGCAGGAGGGGTGAGTGGCGAGGCGTCGTGGGGGAGGAACTGGGGGATAGAACAGGGCCTATGAGGCGTCAGAGTGGATTGGGAGAGGAGGAAGGGGAAATAGGGGGTAGTGGCGGGGCCGTGGAGGGATGGGGCAGTTGGTGGGGGGCTGGGCAGTCGTGGGGCGGAAGTGGGGGGAGTCACTCGTGAAGGCACTGGCAGCCAGCCCCTCCCGGCTGGCAGTGGCAGGGGTTCAGGGGTGGCGGGTCGGGGTGGGGCCGTGGGGGGATGGGGCCGTCGTGGGGGGCAGGACAGTGGAGGGGGTCACTCACGAAGGCGCTGGCGGCCGGCCCGTCCCGGCTGGCGGCGATGGCGGCTGGTGACACCACCAAAAAGACCAGGGCGGCGCTGGCGGCGCGCAGGAAATCCTGTGGGGGGCAGATGGGGGAGGGTCAGGGGGGGTCCTGGTAAAGGGGAGCCCCCCATCGCCCACCAGGCAGGGCCAGCAGAGAGCAGGCAGGCTCCTGTGTGGGGTGGGGAAGGGCCTGTGGGTTGCCAGGGGGAGGATGTGGGGCAGGGTGGGGCTTCCACGCACCAGGCAGGGCCAGGGGGGCCGGGGCTCCCCCTCCCGGCTGTGGGCCGCTCGCAGCCCCAGGGCCACGGCCCCCAGCAGTGCCTCCAGCAGCGCGGCCGCCGAGAAAGCTGGGACGGAGGCCGCCAGCAGTGCGAAGATCAGCAAACACAGCGCCTGGGGGGCAGGAGAGGGGACGAGGGCTGGGTCCTGGGATCCCCCCTCATCCAGAGCCCCCCCCACACCAGTCCCCGCAGCACAGGGATCCCCCTCCATGCCCTCTCCCAGGGGCGTCCAGCCCCCCCTCCACACACACACGGGTGCCCCAACTCCGCTCCCCCTCCACGCCCATGGCCCCCCCAATGTTCCCACCCCTCAGCGAACCTCATCATTCGCGCCCCTCCCCCAACACCCCACCCCCCTAAGTCTGGTTCCACCTGAAAATCCCCCCCATGATCCTCCCTCTTGGACCCAGGGGCTCGGGTGGGGAGGTCCCAGGGCCGGGTGGTGGCAGGGGTCATAGGGTAGCAGGGCTGGGGACTGGAGGGTCAGGGGGCTGGGGGTATCCCAGGGCTGGTGGGGGTCAGGAGATGAGGGAAGATAGGGGGTCCCAGCGCTGGGGGGGGCAGGGCAGTTGGGTGGCAGGTCTAGGGGGTCCCAAGGCTTGGGTGTGGGGGAATGTCAGGGCTAGTGGGGTCAGGAGGTGAGGGAATATAGGGGTCCCTGGGTTGGGGAGTGGGGGGGCCAGGTCTGGGGGTTCAGGGGTCCATCCCGGGGGGGTCTGTTTACCAGCTCAGTGCCCAGCAGCGCCCCCTTGGTGGAGCGCAGGAACTGCCAGTCCAGCCCCCTGTCCTGCAGCCTGCCGGAGGCCCCCTGTTCCCGCATCCCGGCCCCCAAGTGGGGCTGGGCAGGAGGAGGAGGGGAGGGACGCCACGTGTGTTCCCAAGCCCCCACTGCCCTGGCTGGGGGTCAGGGGGAACGGAAAGAAGGGAGAAGGGTGGGGGACGAAGAAAAAGAAAGCGAGCAGAGAGCGAGCAGAGAGCAGAGAGCGAGCAGAGAGCGTACAGCAGGCCGGGGAAGCGAGCACAGGCACAGAAAAGCAAGGCAAGGAGGGAAAAACCGGGCGCACGCCAAGGAAAGGGGGAAGGCGAAAGGCTGAAAAGGAGGAAGAAACCCCAGCAAGTGAAGCCAGAGCCCGGGGAAACTTGTGTCGCCAGCAGCCACATCCCCTCTAACTCCCCCCATTTCTTCCCCCCTCCCCCCAATCGCCAGCCAGGCCTGCCCAGCTGCCCTTAGGCGCGGGACAAAGGCGGCTTGTGCCGTGGGGCCGGGACCAGCTGGTACAGGGGGAACACTGGGCAGGATTGTTGGGCGGGGGGGTGAATTAGGCCCATTCTCCCAGGCCTCTGCCAGCGGGGTGTGCCGTGGTGAGCAGGGGGGGAGCTGGTTATGGGGTGGGTGAAGAGCACCCACCTGCCCTCGGCCCGGTGCCCTCCCGCCTCCAGCAGGCCATGTCACCCCCCCAGGTTTCACACCAGTCGTGCTGTTTGAAACATTTATTGACAATAAATACCAAGGTCGTTAGCTTCACAACACTGGCCGGTGATTAACCGGGGATCAATGTAACAGCAACTTGGGAGAGGAGGGGCCTGAAGGGACCCTGAAAATGAAAGGGGGGTTGGCAGGAATTCTAAAAGATCCCCCCACAAAAAAAATTCAGCCCAAGGTGACTCTAAATGACACCCTTCCACCCTCTTTAACCCACATTAACCCCCCCCAGCTCAGACCTAGAATTGGAGCACTGGTGGTCACCCCATCATTAGCCACCCCAAAATGGGTGCTATATGCCTCCCAACAGACCTATGGGTGTCCCCAAACAAGACCTAAATTCACTCCAAAACTCAGTCCTTTGGGTCCCCTAAAATGAGAGCTGCCCCCCCCTCAGAAAGTGTACCCAGATTCACCTCAAAACTCAGCCCCGAGGATGTCTGCAAAGCAGAGGCCCTTCCCCAAAACTGGTGGGGCCAGTCCCAGGGTCACTGCCCCGTCCCCCTCTGAGGTTTCTCCCCACCTCAGTGGGGGTCTCCTAGGCCCCCCCCGGAATCTCCCAATGGGGTCACCCCAAACCATTGGGTTTCCCCATTCTCCCAGCCCCACCAGTGCACCCCCATCACCCCGGCCTGGCCCTGCCGGCTCAGGACCGCGGCACCACACAAATGCAGGCCACTGCCACTTCGTAGAGCTGGGGCTCCAGGTAGTAGGCACTAGGCCGGCTGGGACACTGGCGCCGGTAATAGACCGTGGTGTTGGCGTTGACCCGTACCGAGTTGCCCCGGCGGTCCCGGCGGTGCGGGGGGTCCAGCGAGACGCAGTGGGGGCAGAGGCACTCGGCCTGCAGCAGGAGACGTGGGAAGCGGGTGCTGTCACAGTCCTCCCTGTGGGCAGAGAGTGGGGCACCATGAGCTGTGGGGCCAAGGACCCAGAGACAGAAATGGGGAATGGGCAGGGATCAGACACAGGGAGGGGGGGGCCGGGGTTAGGGATTGCCTCAGGGTGGGGGGCAGGGTGGAGGGCTGGGATTGGGGCAGGGCTGTGTATCAGGGTGGGAGTCAGGGCAGCATATTGGGGTGCAGAGGGGTGCAGGGCCATGTATCGGGGTCACTCACCGGTATCTCCAGGGCGCCACAGCACGGCTGTTGCGGGGCCCATGGGACTGGCCCTGGCACTGGGGCTCTGTCCTCTCCGTCCCCCGATGGCGAGTCTGAGGGCTGGAGGGGCAGCGGTGGGACTCCGAGGGGCTCCCCTTGCTGAGCCGGGCCTCGGCCAACTCCAGCTCCCGTGGCTCGCAGCACTCGGTGTCACCGAGACACCCCCGGGTCCCGCCCAGGGACGCCGCCTGGACCTGCAGCAACAGCGACAGCAACAACACGACCTGCAGGGGGCAAGAGAGAGGGAGAGCATTAGCCAGGAAGAGGGCGGGACAGACGGGGTGTATGGGGTGGGATGGACGGAGGGATGGACAGCTGGACAGACTGCCGAAGGGATGGAAAGGGTGTGAGGGAAGGGACAGGTGGACGGAAAGGCTGCATGGGATGGGG
Source organism: Mesoclemmys tuberculata (assembly GCA_007922155.1). Classification (NCBI taxonomy): domain Eukaryota; kingdom Metazoa; phylum Chordata; order Testudines; family Chelidae; genus Mesoclemmys; species Mesoclemmys tuberculata. The sequence continues at coordinate 444,057 of ML675677.1, read as the reverse complement.
AGCCAGCTCTTGCTAACACACCCCAGGGGCACCAGGGAGCAAAGGGACGAGACGCGTCCCACCCGTACCCACCGAGCTAGGTGCGTCCCCTCCAGCTGGGCACTGGAGTGCGACGGGCCCCAGAGAGGGGGCCCAGCCCCTCAACCCGGAGAGGGGACATGGGGGTTGTGCCCCTTCCTGGGGCACAGCGCCAGAGGATGAGGCCTAGCCAGAGCCCTGGGTTCCCATTTCCCCACCCTTCCCCGCTCTAGCCCCTAGATCCCACTGCCCTCCCAGAGCCAGGGTAAGAACCCAGGCATCCGAGTGCTTACCAGCTGTGTCTCAGCCATGTCCGCTGTCATCCCAGACCAGCCGCCAGCACCTCTAACCTGCCTGTGCTGCGGAGTCCGTTTTATAGCCGGCGAATTTCCATCAGATGCAAATTTTTTCCAAAGCTTCCTGGACACACTTTTCTGAGAGGTAATTTCCAGCCCTCGCGGTCCCGCAGCTCCCCACGCAGGGCCAGGGAGTGGGGGGTACCGGTGCAGCTGGGACGGACAGGGATGGGCTACTTGGGGTGGGGGGCTGTGGGTCGGGAGTGAGGGGCACCGCCGCAGCTGCGGCATGGGGGCAGCCCCAGGTGGGTCCTTCCTTCTGCAGCACTGCGGGCGATAACCACTGACTGAGGTGGTGCCGTGACCAGGGGTCCCCAAATCTGGCTGCCTTGTTTCTTCAATCCCCAGTTGCTGGAGTCCTGCGCCAGCATCAGTGGCATCTTAAAGGTTTAACGATTTAAAGGGCCTCACGATTTAAAGGGCCTCACGTCCCAGCGCCAGGTGGCGGGGGAACCGGGGCATCTTTCTGTGACACTCGGGGGTCCCAAGAGCAAGCCTCAGGTGAGGAAACCACATTGACGGGGGGGAGAGAACCCAGGCATCCTAGCCCCCAGTCCTCCCTCCTTTAACTGCTAGAGCCCACTCCCCTCCCCAAGCCGGGGAGAGAACCCAGGAGTCCTGGCCCACAGCCCCCTCCCCAGTCTAAACACTAGACCCCCCTCCCAGAGCTGGGGAGAGAACCCTGGAGTCCAGGGTTTCCAATGCCCCCCAACCATTAGCCCCCACTCTCCAAGCCAGGGAGAGAACCCAGGCGATTGGGCGCCCAGACTGCCCAGGTAGCGGTGACAGGCCGTGTTGGGGGCATTAATTCGGGGTTTGCCCTGGGACAATCCACCCCAGAAACTCCCAGCCCCCAACAACCCCCCCCCCGGGTCTCCCAACCCCGCCCCCCGGCTCCCCTGGGTCTCCCAGCCACCCTCCCAACCTCCCCTGGTTTCCCAACCCCCCTCCCGCCCCGGGTCTCCCAACCCCCCAGGCTCCCCAGGGTCTCCCAACCCCCCCAGTTCCCTGGGTCTTCCAGCCCCCCCATTCCCCCCAAAAGGGCAGCACATGGAGCCTCTGGGGGGGCAGGCAGTGGCTGTCACCACCCAGACATCTCGGGGGGGGCACCATACTCCACAGGGCGGGGGCGGGGCTGGTCTCTGTGGGCAGCGGGATTTGCATGGGATTCCGGGGAGTCACCCTGCCTGGATAGTGACCCACAACAGGCTGTGCCCATGGCAACACAAACAGCGCCGGGCAGGGCTGCGGGCCGGGAGTGAGGGGCACCGGCGCAGGAGGACTGGGGCAATAGGGGGCTGCGGATCAGGAGTGGAGAACAGGCAGGGTGTGGAGGGGGGGGCTGGGTGCCCAGGGCTCCCTCCCATGACCCACCCAGCAGTGGGGGGGCACCCGGCTGCGAACCACGCTCCCCCTCACTCGGGTTCAGCGATAAACGCCTCGTTAATCTGCACCCCTAGAGGGGAGTAGGGTCTAGCGGTTAGAGGGGGGGCTGGGAGCCAGGACTCCTGGGTTCTCACCCCAGCTATGGGAGGGAAGTTGGGGGCTAGTGGTTAGGGCGGGGTGGGGGGGGAGGGCACCAGGACTCCTGGGTTCCATTCACACGCCCCTGTGTGCCTCAGTTTCCCCTGCACCTTCTGTTGCCTATGGGGCAGGTCAGCTGTGGGGCTCCCTGAATAGAGGGCAGCTAAGGACTGGACCTGCCCCTCACCTTCCTCCTCCTCTGCTGCCGTTCAGAGGAGCGGGGCTAGGCTAGTCCCTGTTCTAGCCCTGGGGCTGGGGTGGGTGTGGGACTGACACCCCCTCCCCACCCTCTTCTTGTGACCCTTGGACTGCCTTTCAGCAGAGCTGGTCCCAGGCCAGGAGTGGAGGCTAGTGGTTAGAGTGGAGGGGGGGATGGGCTGGGAGCCAGGACTCCTGGGTTCTCTCCCTGGCTCGGGGAGACGGGGCTAGTGGTTAGAGCAGGGGGGGCGGGGCTGGGAGCAGGACTCCTGGGTTCTATTTCTTGCCAGCCCCCCCCGCATGCCGCGGGCAGCGCTGCTCAGGGGGAGGCGGCGTGGGGGGGGTTCTCGCCGGCGGAGGGACGGGCCGAGCGGAGCCGCTAGGACCTGGGGCTGGGGACCGGGAAGAGGGAGGCGTGGGGCGGGTGGAGGCGCTGGGACCCGACGCCAGCCCCCGAGTCCCTCCCTCGCGTCTCTCCTCCTCCGAGCTCTGCCTCCGCGGCGCCCTGGGAGAGAAAGAAAAAGCAAAGCCCGAGAAGAAAAGCCACGAGTCAATTCCTGGCCGGGGAGAGGCGGTTTCCAGCCGGGAAGGCGGCAGGGGAAGGGCAGAGAAAAGAAGAGAAGCGGCCGGGGAGGTGGCGGGAGGCAGAAGGAAGCAAAGGGGAGAAAAAAAGAGGAAAAAAGCCTTCCAGCTGCGGGGGAGAAAGGGTGGGAAAAAGGCGAGCAGGGCCTTGTCCCTGGAAGGAAGGAAGGAAAGAAGGAAAAAGAAAGAGTGTGAAAGGGAGACTTGTCCAGCAGGGGAAGGAAAAAAAGAGAGAAGAGATTTCCCCAGCACCCTGGAAAAGCCACAAGGTGAAGGGAAGAAAGGGCCAACTCTCCTGCGGGCAGGGGAAGGAAGAACGTGGAAGAGGAAGAAAGGGAGAAGTGTAGCCGGGCCCTTTCGCCCGGCCCGTGGCGGAAGAAAGAAGGGATGAAAGGAAAGAGGAGAGAAACTTTTGGCACCTCGGGGAAGAAAGAGGGTGTGAAAGAAAGAGTGTGAAAGGGAGACGCGGCCCACAGGAGAGAGAGAAAGAAAGGAGCGAAGAAAAGCCTCCCTGGGCCCTGGCAGGCGAAAGGCTGAATGAGGAAATGAAAGAGAAGACCCCCTGAACTGCCTTGTGGGGCATTTATTTTCCTCCCCAGTCGCTGTTTCGTTCTGTTCTTTTTTCTCCTCTCTCCAACTCAGGCTGTTCCTTGATCCTGCTTTGCCTGTCCGCCCTCTTCCACACGGCCTGGTTCGTCCCCGTCTTCCCCCGGGCTTTCCACGGCCTCCTCCCTCTTTCAGTCCCCTTTCTTTTTCTCGTCCCTTTTTCCTCCCACTCCCCAGCTCCGAGGCAGCTGCAGCCGGTCCCCTCCCAGGCAAATCACAGGCCTGTGGGCCAGCGGGCGCCCGGCCCAGAAGCCGGATTTGGCTTGCGGGACCCGTTGATTATGGGGTGGAGAAGAACCGAGAGCGAGAGACCCACTTACTACTGAGGGCCCAATTTTCCTGCAAGTTCAAAGGGAAGAGTTGTTTGGCTCCTTCCTTCCATCCACCCACCCGCCCATACCCCTCCTTCATCCATCCATCCATCCATTTATCCCCATACACCCCATCTATCATCCATCCATCCCCCTATACCCCCTCTATCTATCCACCCACCCACCCATTGACCCATACCCCTCCTTCCTCCATCCATCTGTCCATCTATCCCTGTACACTCCCCTCCATCCATCCATCCATCCCCATACACACCCTCTGTCTATCTATCCATCTCTCTTTCTCTCTCTCTATCTCTTTCTGAAGTTGGCTATTGTGCACACGATATTTTTCTGGATTTTTGACCTTGGCTGCTTGGCTCTTCTGGTTCCGGTGCCGGTTGCCATCTGGCTGCCTCATCACCCGGGACACAGCACAAACCACTGGGATTTGGAGGAGACACCAAAGGCACTACGTGGGTTTGAATTGTAAGGCAATGGGGAAATGATCATTCTTGTCTTAGACGTTGCAAAAAAAACCCCTCTGTGAGTCGTGTGCCCATGAACCATTTTTTTCCAGCCTTTAAAGTTGGCCAAGTTTTTTTTCTGTGGATTTAAAAAACTCTGGATTTCTGGGTTTGCCACACTGCTGGAATTCGGCGTGTATTTATTGGCAGAATTTCCCAGCCGTTTCCACCCCAAAGTAGCGATTTTTTTTCCCTTCTGGCTTCGAGTAGAAAGTTTGCAACCTTTCTGGCTTTGTGAACACACAACGTTTCTGTGGATGGATATTTGGGATTGAAGGACATATTTTTTCTTACGTTTCCAGATTTTTTTTTCTTGTATTGTGGGGGAAAAGCTTGTCTGGGTTTGAGGGAAGCCTGTGGTTTTTTTGGATATTTGAACTGGTTAAAAATTCTGGATTTGGGGGACATTTTGCAACATTGCTGGATATGTGAATGTGCAAATACAGCGTCTCTTGAGGGAAATTTCCTGGCCTTTCTGGAGAGCTGAACTTGCACCAAAAAAAGGTGTGGATCTGGGGACATTTTGAGTGGCTAGAAAAATCATCCTGAGTTGGGGAAATTTGCAAAAAGTTGCTGTTGATGCCAGTGAGGATTCTGGAGTTTGTACGTTTCTGGCTTCTCCCACTTGCAGAAACAGTCTCGATTTGTTGGGGATTCTGCACAGTTTGAGCTTTGTGAAAATCATCAGGATTTTTTTCGTTTACAAGATTGCCGGTGCTCGGCGAAGGCTTGCGAGCTTTTCTGGCTGGCTGCCATCCGGCCTTGGATCTTCTGAGCTCGGGGGGGCCCGTCTGGAAATGCTGGCCCTCTCCTTTTTGGTTGTGAGGCAATCCTGGTCTTGCGAAACCAGCGTGTGTCTTAACTTGTTGAATCTCCTTGTGTGTCTAGCTCTCCATGCCATGAAAGCCGCCAGGCCCATCCAAGGGTGTCTGTGCTCCCTGCGTGTATTTTGCTGAGCGAAGAGGCCGTTCCTGGAGCAGAAAAGACACTGGGATCCTCGGGCAAATGAGCCAGTGTTTTCTTTTCTGCGGCAGGACTTTCTGAAAAGAATCGCCTTCAGCTCCGAGAGAAAACCCGACGGCTCTGCTGAGTTTGCTGGAAACTTTAAGCCAAAAATTTCGTGGTTGGGATTTTTTATTTGGTCTCTAGAACTCACGGAAGAAAGACGGGGAATATAAAACCTGGGGCCGCTTTGAAATAAGCTGACAAAAGTTCACAAGGAAATTGGGATTCTCTCGCCGTCTCCCCCGGCCTTTCTTGCGCCCGTGAAACACGTCAGCTCCGATATATTTTCATAGTGGCCTCACTTGGTGGGTCGGACAGGAGCTGCCATTTCACTCTTTCTTGTTCACACTCGGTTCTTCGTCCGGCACCCCCAGGCTTTAGCACGTTCCCAGTTGCACTGTCTCTCTTTCCTTCCTTTCTCTGCCCGCGCCCCGGAGGAGCCATGTCTGTAAGTAACTTGAACCTTGGACGTAGCCCCTTATCTGGGGACGGCCAGTTGGGAATTTCAGCCCAGCCACACTGGGAGCATTCCACCCCCCAAGCCCCAGGCTGTCTCCCAGCCGGCGCTGGGGGGTGACCGATGTCTCTCTCCGCAGGCCCAGCTGGCCCGGGCGCTGTTCGACAACGTGGCCGAGTGCCCAGAGGAGCTCTCCTTCCGCCGCGGCGACCTGATGCGGCTGGTCCGGCCCGAGGCGCCTGGCCTGGCTGGCTGGCACCTGTGTTCGCTGCACGGGCAGCAGGGCATCGTCCCCGCCAACCGCGTCCGCCTCCTGCCCGATCCGGGCTCCCCTGAGCCGGCCCCCCGCAAGGAGAGCCCCCCAGCCGGCCCCGGGGAGCTGTCCTGGGACCAGAGGAGGAGGCAGGCGGGGCAGAAGGAGGAGGAACAGGAGGTGAGGACCCTAGGCGTCTGGGATCTCCCAACCCCCCCTTCCCCTTCCACACACACAAATCCAGGCAGAGAAACCATCACTCCTGGGGATCCCCCTATGTCACTCCCCAACCACAGCACCTAGAGCCTGGCCTGGGGACCCAGGTGTCCGGGATCTCCCAACCCTCCTCGTCCACAAATCTGGCCAGAGAACCCAGTCGTCCGGGAACCACCCCCACCACCCACTGCTCAGCCTGGGAACCAGTCCAGGATCCAGTCCCCCACAACCCCTCCACCCCCTTCTGCTCCCCCTCAGAGCCCAGACGTCTGGGCCCTGACCCCTTTCTGTCCCCCCCAGGTGTATGTGGTGCCCCCCCCGGCCCGGCCGTGCCCAGCCCCCCCCCGACGAGATCTACAAGGTGCCCCGTGCCCAACATCGAGAGTGGGACCCCAGTGAGGTGAGAAAGGGGAGCACCGGGGGGGTGCCGGATAGGGAGGGTTTCGGGGGCAGGGGAGGCGGGGGGACCCGAATGAGAGATTGACTCCTCTCCTCTTCCCCACCCCAGGTCTACGACACCCCCAGCTCGCTCCCGCAGGAGGCCCCCCCCAGCAACACCTACGACACCCCCCCGCCCTTCCCCAAGCAGGTGGCCCGGGTAGCCCCCCAGCCAGCCACGCCCTCGGCCGCTCTTCCCCCACCTAAGCCGCCCCCAGGCGAGGAGGAGGAGGAGGAGGGGGGGGGGCCGGGAGGAAGGGCCGAGTGGGGGTGAGCCTGTCTATGCCACCCCCTCCAACCTGCGCCGGGCGTCGGCCCTGCTCAACCTCTACGAGTCGCCTGAGGAGCTGCTGTGGCGGGACTATGACCTGCCAGGGCCCCCCCCGCCGGGGCCGGAGCCGGGCTCAGGGGGGCTGGGCCGGGGCGGGCCCGGGGGGGGTCGTCCCCGGCTGCCCTCTGCTGAGAGCCTCTCACGGCGCCCATTGCCCGCCCTGCCCCCGCCCGGCCCCCCCCGCAAGGAGAGCATCCAGGACCGGCCCCTGCCCCTGCCGCCCCCCCATCTGGGGGCACTGGCCGGGGGGCAGGCCAGGGGGCAGGCCGGGGAGCACAACGAGTACGAGGGCATCCGGCTGGCGGAGGAGTATGACTACGTCCACCTCTCGGTGAGCCGGGGCATGACCCCTGCCTGACTCTGACCCTGGCCTCTGACCTCCACCTCCAACCCCACCTCCTGACCTCTGCCCCCTAACCTCTGTCCCCCCCACCTCTGACCCCTGATCTCTGGCCTCTGACCCCCAACCCCTAACTTCTGGCCTCAGACCTCCAACCCCCACCTCTGACCCCTAACTTCTGGCCTCTGACCCCCAACCTCCAACCCCAACCTATGACCCCCCTGACCTATGACTCTGACCCTAACATCAGCCCTGACCCCCAACTCCAACCACTGCCCCTGCAGGGGACAGACAGGCTCCAGCCCCTGGCAACCGACCGTGACCCCCCCGAGGAAGCAACGGGTCCCAGGCATCCACCAGAGGCTGAGACCCCTCGCGTGCTGGAGGAGGAGGTAGGGCTGGGCCCTTCCCGGACACCTGGGTCCTTTTCCCTGGTGAGTGGATTTGTCTCAAATTCTCCTGGACACCCGGGTCCCATTTGCAGGAGGATGTGGCACTTCCCGGACACCAGGGTCCCTTTCCCCAGTGGGTGGACAAGGGTCAAGCTCTCCCGGAAGCCTGAATCCCATTCTTGGAGGGTGGGGGTCCATCCCAGACACCTGGGTCCCTTTCCATGGTGCATGGAGGGAGGTCAAACTCTTGTGCACTCCTGGGTCCTGTCTACTGGAGGGTGGGGTCCGTCCCAGACGCCTGGGTCCTTTCCCCTGGCGTGGGGCAAGGATTTCCCCCCCTTCTGGCACTGACCCCCTCCCTCCTTTTGCCCCCCAGGTGCCCCCCAGTCCCGAGGACACTCAGCTGCTTCAGTTCTACGCAGGCCAGTGCCGGGCCCATCACGCAGCCCTGCGGGCGGCCACTGAGGCCCTGCTGGCCAGCGCCAGGGCCAACCAGCCGCCAGGCATCTTTGTGCCCCATGGGCGCTTCGTGGTGGTTACGGCCCACAAACTGGTCTTCGTGGGTGACACGCTGGCCCGCCGGGCCTCCTCGGCCCCCTTCCGGGCCCGGGTGGGGGCGGCCGCTGGCGCCCTGGGGCACGCCCTGAAGGGGGCCGTGCTGGCCGTCAAGGGGGCGGCCCTGAGCTACCCCTCTGCCCCTGCCGCCCGCCTGCTCCACGAGCGCCTGGCCGAGCTATCCCGGCGGGCCCAGGACTTCACCAGCCTGCTGGACCCCCAGGACCCTGAGACCCACAGCCCCTGCCCCCTAGCCTCCCACATGCCCAGCACCCCGGGACCCCCAACCCCTCCCGTGGGCCTAGCCAAACCCCTTGTGAGTCCTGACCCCCAACCACTGCCTTCCCATAGCCAACAGCGACCTCTGCCCCCCTAATCACCTCCAGCCTTTGACCTTATTGGGGGGCTCTTTGTATTATCTCCCAGCATCTGGAATGACACCCCCTTGACAACAAGGCCAAAGACTCGACCACAGTGGGAGGGGGCAGATGAGGAACCACGCCCACACCCCCACAGTCGACCCCACCCAGAGATGGGGCAGAGCAAAGGATTGTGGGAGAACGGCCAACATCAACCCACAGCAGAGGATTGTGGGAGAGCAGCCCTGGCCCCCAGCCCCGTTCTGCAGGTACCCCTCCCTCCCGACCCACAGCCCCTCTCCAGGGAGCCCGGGGGGGGCCTAGTTCTCTCAGGAAAAGTTTTTGTGTGTTTGTAAATAATAAATCGCTGAAAAAAAAGCAAAGGGCGACTGTGCAACTCCGGGCAGAGGGGAGGGGACACGCCAGGAACACACCAAGGACATGGCCACATGCCACCCACTCGGGGCCAGGCCCCCACTGCACCGGACACACCAGGAGCAGCCCAGGAAGCCCTCCAGTGGCAGGCAGGGGGATAACCTACTGCTGCCAGGGAGGGCAGGAAACAGGGCTCAAGTCCCAAAACCTTCCCCCCACCGAGGACCAGGATGCCTGGGTTCCCTGGGAGGGAGGTGGGGGATAGGCATGGGGGGGGCCTCACCCATGCCCTCAGGGGCTCCCCACAATGGCAGGTAGCAGGCTTGGGGTGGCCAGGAGACAGTGCCCCAGGGCAACACCCCCCTCATCCCCTGGGATCCCCCAGCCCAATCAGGACCCCCCCATCCTAGGAACCCCCCACCCCTAGGGGGACCACCCCAGGAACTGAGACACCCCCAGGAAACACCACCCACAGCTGCCTCTGGGGCTCATTCCACACTCCCTGCCCCCCATACCCCAGCTCCCACGACACCTCAGACTACAGTTATGTGTTCACGCCCCCAGCTCAGAACCCAGGCATCCTGGCCCCCCCCTGAATACCAGGCACCCTTTTTCTTTCTTCCAAAAACAGCTTTTATTTTTTTTTCCACCCTCGTAACATTTTTTTTTATTTTTTTTTCTCCCCCCCCCAGCCCTCGGCCCCCCCAGCCTAGAAACTAAAATAAAGGGGGGAAGGGAATAGGCCCCCCTGATCTCACCCCCCGCCCCCCCAGCCCACCCCCAAAGCTGGTCGCAAGAGCTCCGTGCGGCTGACAATTCCTTCAGGGTCAAGCCACCTGTAAAGATAAAGACACTGAAACAAGCACGTCACAGCCCCGCCCGGGCAGGGGGCAGGGGGACAGAAGGAAGGAGAGTGGGAGAGAGAGGACAAGGCAGGGGGCAGCGGCCCCCCCCAGAATGAGGAGCAAAGCGCCGTCTGGGGCAGACGCCGGCGCGGGGACGGAGGCAAAGGGGGGCCTGGGAAAGGTGGGAGGCAGAGAAGCAAAGGGGGCCGGGCGAGATGGGGGGCCAGGAAAGGGGGAGAAGCGATGGGGGCCAGGTAAAGGTGGGAAGGGGGCCGAGGCGCAATGGGGGGCCGGGTTGAGGCAGAGAAACAAAGGTGGCCGGGCGCAATGCAGGGCCGGGGCAGAGAAGCAAAGGGGGCCCCACCCCCACAGCAGGCAAAGGGGCAGCGCAGAAGGACAGAAAGGAGGAGGGACCTACTCGAAGTGGCCGTCGGCCCCCTGCCCTCCCGCCGCGCCCCACGGCTCGCCCCCCCACAGGGCCGCTGGGTCACTGGCACGTTCTTCCAGGGGGGGTCTCTTTTTTTTCTGTTTTTTTTTTTTCTCGTTTTTTTTTCCGTTTTTTTCCCAAAAAAGCAGCTAGTAAGGGGAATACCATGAGGTTGCTCTAGCCCGGCCCCTGCGGAGAGAAGAAGGCACTGAGTCAACCAGAGAAAAATACAGTCCCGAGAACCCAGGCGTCCGGTCCCCCACCCCGCCCTAATCACTAGTCCCCACTCCTTTCCCAGAGCTGGGGATGGAACCCAGGAATCCTGGCTCCCAGCCCACTGCTCTAACCACTAGTGCCCCTGCTCTGCCCCCGGGAGGCGGGAGAGAACCCAGGCGCACAGCCCCAGCCCAGACCTGTACGAGCGTCCGCGGGGTCGGCTGTTGAATCCGCTGTAGAACCGGGCCCGGGAGCTGGCGTAACCGGAACCGCGGCCTCGGTACCGGGCCCGGGGGAAGCCCCGGTCTGTGGTGCTGATGCCGGGCCGGTTGGTCCGTTTGGGGATCACCTGGAGGGGGAGGGTGGCAGAAAAGGGGGAGGTCAGAGAGCCCCAGATGAGGGGAGGAAGGAGGAACCGGGGGGCAGAGGGAGAGGTGTCGGGGGGGATAGATGGGGCAGGTTTCGGGGCCAAGCACTGGGAAGGGAAGGAAGGGCTGGGGGTCAGGTTGGGGGACCCAGAGCCAAGCTGGGGCTCTGGTCTCGAGGTGCGGGGGCCCAGGCTTTGGAGCGCCGGGCTCACCTTGATCTGTCGCCCCCTGAAGAGGGATTCGTCTAGCGCCATGGAGGTCCGCACAGACTCCTTGTCGGAGAATTCGATGTAGGCAAACCTGGGGGGATCCCGCATTAGACACCCCAAAAACAGCCCCCTGCCAAACCTGGCATGTGGGCCCCCCCAGTGCTTCTCCACCAAGCCCCTCCCCCCCGACATCTCACTCACCCTTTGGGGTGCCCGCTGAATTTGTCGCACAGGATGGTGACGCGGTTGACAGACCCGCAGCCGTGAAAATGAGCTTCAAGCTCTTCTGCTGTTGCCCCGTAATCCACCTGGAAAAGAGGGGGGCCACGGGCTGAGAAACAGGGTCTCCTGTCCCCCCCATTCCCCGTCACCACCATGGCCTCCCCACTTACATTGCCCACGTATATGGAGCGAGCATCTGCCTCCATCTTTTCCTCTATCGACATAATGACTGGGCCAGCTGTGAAGAGAATGGAGGGGGAGGAGGTTTAATAAGGGGGGGGCTGGATCCCAAATCTCTGGCCAGGGCACGCCCATTTCCCAGAATAGGGAAGGGGTGCCCCTTTTCTGCACTGTGCTCACACCACACTGGGCATAATCAAGGCCAGGAGATGCTACTGCAACATACACAATCCTGTTTACACAAGCTCTACGTAAACAAGGAGAAGGGTTTAAATAGGCCCTACAGGAATGGTTCAGAGCACCTGGGATATGTCCAGGCATCACGGTCACCGTTGACATAAAGCCAAGACAAAGAAAGCAGCAGTGTTTACACAGGTCCAACACAAACAAAATGGTGGCATTTCTGAAGGTCCTACACAAATGAAAGTCAGCAGACCACAATTCCCATGTGTTTCTAGGCCTCGCCTGCCCCAAGGTGAGCCGAAAGTGAATGGGGGTGTGTTTGGCGCTGCTGTTCATATGGATCCTTCACAAAATGGTAGTGTTTACCTAGGTCCCGCAGAAATTCCGTTCAGGACAGCGAGATTCCCAAGTGCAGCTGGGGACTCACCCCCATGCTCCCAAGCCAAGGGGAAAGCTGGGGGGCAGGGAGGGCTAGCGTTTACATAGGTCCTACACGAATGAAATGCAGGGCAGTGTGGTTCACCAATGGCCCACAGCTTGGCCGCACGTGCCGAAGGCCCGAGATGGGGGACTCACCGTTGCCTGGTGGGGGGCTCATGTTCATCTGCTTCTCCACCTCGTTCTGCAGCTCCTTCAGCTTCTCCGCCTCCTCCTCCATCTCCCGCACCCGGGCTTTGATGGCCTCCAGCTCCTGGGGGCACCAGGAGGATGGTGGGGGTCAGACCGGGACCCAGGACCCGGGTCCCCCCGCTGCCCCGCCCCCCCGGTTTAGCACCCTCTCAGAGACCCTCCCCCCCACATGGCACCCTCCAGGGTTAACCCCTGCCAGCCCCCACCTCAGACTTGACACAAGGAGCCCCACCTGCCCCTCCCCCACACCAGGCCTACCCCCACATGCCCCTCCCCCATATACACCGCGGCCCCCCATCAAGAACCCCAAGGCCCCTCCCCCCACCGAACTGCCCCACGTGACCCTTGGCCCCTCCCCCAACAAACCTACCCCCACGGCCCCTCCCCCCGCCGCTCACCGGGTCCTCGATGGCGGGGTCCCCGGGGTCCCCCTCTCCCAGCCCGGCCTCCTCCTCCAGCTCCTCGGGGGGGCGGTGGGCGCCGGGGCCCCCCCCCCGGCCCGGCCCGGGGGGCGGAGGCAGAGGGGGACGGCGGGTGGGGGGGCCCCCCTCGGGCGCCGCCCCCGGCCCGGCCTCCCCCCTCCAGCAGCAGCTCCCCCCCCTCCTCGTCCTCCGCATCCCCGCCCCGCCGCGCGCGGGGCCCCGCCCCCGGCTCCGCCCCCCCGCCCAGCCCGTTCCCGTACGGCGCGGGGGGGCCCCCGCCCGCCTCCGGCCCCTCCCCCGCCCCGCGCGCGCCCCCGCTGCTGCCCCGCGCCGACGAGGCCATGACCAGCTGCGGCGGCGGCGGCTGCTGCTGCTCCGCCCGCGCGCGAGGGCTGCCTGGGTGGGGCCAGCGCCGCGCGCCGCTCCTCATTGGCTGGCCCGCCGGAAGGGCCCGGTCGGCGCCCTGCATTGGCCGAGCGGCCCCCACCGTTCGAGCCCCGTTGGCGCAGGGCCCCGCCCGTCAGGGGCTCCCGCCTCTGTGATTGGCCGGCCCGGCGGAAGGACCCGGCCAGCGGCTCTGATTGGCCGATCGACCGCCATCGCTCCCTCTCCGTTGGCGAAGGGCCCCGCTCGTCAATAGAGCGCGCCTCTGTGATTGGCTGGCTGGGCGAACGCTTCGGATTGGCCAGTGTCCGCCATGGCGCTACTCGCATTGGAGCGGAGTCCCGCCAGTCAATAGAGCTCGCCCTCCTGACTGGCTGTCCCGGCGGGGAGGCGGGGCGGACCCGCTGGATCGGCCAAGTGTCCTGATTGGTGGCCTGTCGTCCCCTTCCTCCCCCCCCCCATCCCAGCAGCTGATTGGCTGAACCAGTGCCCCTCATGGGCCTAACCCCCCCATTGGTGGCGAGGGAACCGCCCCTGCGGAAACCACGCCCACATCTGGCCCTTGACCTTTGACCCCAACTTGACCCCAGGGCCCTTTGACCCCTCCCCTTGTGTCACGTGGCCCCACAGGCAACTCCAGCCACATGGCCGCTCCCGAGGGGACGCCTGGGGTCCAGACATGCTCCCCCCATGTCCCTCGCTCCAGCCCCGCAGCCCCGCCCTGGCTCTCCACCAGACCACAGCCCTGCCGGCGCCCTCCCAGCCCGTCCCCGCATTCCTTGGCTGGGTCCCAGGGATCCATTAGCCGCCTCTCAGCTGGTGAATTATTGATCCCGGATTGGAACATTTGAGCCCGTTCCCCTCCCCCGAGGTACATAGCGTCCCCAGCTAGGCCTAGACTCCTGGACGCCTGGGTACCTGCCAGGTTCCCCCCGCAGGATGGGGGAGGCGCAGTGAGCCCCGCCCCCAGCACCTCGTCGCACCAAGGGGAGATTGTTCGCGGGGTGGAGGAGGCAGCGTTACGGCCGTTGCCGGGTTCCTTGTCGAGTGCCTGGGCTGGGCGGGAGGGAAGACAAAGGTGAGGGAGACACAGCCAGGGCAAAGTGGCACAAAGGCTGCGCGCCAGGGGAGAGAGCAAAGGAAGCCGCTGCAGTGGGGACAATCCCAGGGCCGTGAGGGAGCAGCCGAACGAGAGGCTTCAGAAGGGTGGAACGCAGCAGGTGGAGAGAGAACGAATCAGCATTCGGCCAGAGGGATAAATTCAGAGCCGGCTGGAGAAAGGAACAAGAAAGCGACAGCTGAGAGAGAGAGAGAGAGAAGGGAGGTGGCAGAGCCTGGGTGGAGACTCCGGACGGGAGGGACGCGGCAAGCAGCAACGGACGGGTAGAAGGTGCTGGCGCGTCCCGTTGGAGCGACAGAACGAGACGCAGCCTGAGGGAAGGAAGGGAATCTGTGGACGGGAGGAGCGTGGAAGGCGGCGACAGAGGAATGGAACAAGTCAGCATCCAGACGGAGAAATAGACTCTGAGCCCCTGGAAAAAGAGAGCAGTGAGGAAGGGGCAGAACGAGCTGGCGCCGTAGAACAAGGCAGGGCCCGTCCGGAGACGTAGAACAAGGCAGGGCCTGGCCAGAGCGATAGAACCAGGACCAGCTGTAGTGGCAGAAGGACACAAGCGCCCGGCCGGAGACATAGAACGAGGCAGGGCCCGGCCAGAGTGACAGAAACAAGACAAGCCGGAGCGGCAGAAGGACACAAGCACCTGGCCGAGCCACAGAAGCACCCCAGTCCCCATGGCCCGTGCCCCTCCGCCCCCCAGCGACATCCCGCGCAACCTGAGCTACATTGCAGGGCTGTATGAGCGGGCGTACTACCGCACGGCCAGACCCAGCCTGGGTGACGACTCTGACTCGGATGCGGAGGGCCGACCACGGGGAGGCCGGCTGCGGGGGCGCCAGGCCCGCGCAGGTGGTGGAGGGCGCCGGCGCCGCAGAGCCCGCTCCGCCCCGGCCGGGGGCCCCAGGGGGGCCTCCCGCAGCCACAGCCCCGGCGCCCGCAAGCGGGTGCGCTTTGCCGACGCCCTGGGGCTGGAGCTGGCCAGTGTGAGGCGCTACTGGCCAGCTGAGCTGCCCCAGGTCCCAGAACGCGTCCATGCCCAGCTGCGCCGTGACACCCTGCGCCACTTCGCCCCCCTGCGGCCCTTCCCCCCACCCGGCCAGGTAATGGGGGAGGAGTCAGGGGCAGCGCAGCTGGGGGCTGAGAGCTGGGGGAAAACTGTGTGATATTAATTTTCTCTTCCATTCTCCCCCCCAGGAGCCACTGGTGGGGCGCCTGGCCTTGGCACCATGTTTCCGGGACCCGCTGGCGCTGCCGGACTTCAGGGCACGACTGGGGGCACAGGGCGTGTGCCTGGAGGGGGTGCGGGCCGGAGGGCTGGGGGTGGCAGGGACCCTGCGGGTTCTCAACCTGGCCTACGAGAAGCGGGTCAGCGTCCGCTACACCTGGGACGGCTGGGCCAGCTGCCGGGAGGCCCCCGCCGCCTATGCCGGCCCTGCTGGGGGCCCCCCAGCCAGCCCCCCGGCCGACCGCTTCGCCTTCCGCCTGCCCCTGCCCCCTGGGGGCACCCTGGAGTTTGCCCTGCGCTGCCGTGTCGGGGGCCAGGAGTTATGGGATAACAACCGGGGCCAGAACTACACCCTGCAGGGCGGGGGGCGGGCCCCCCAACCCCCCAGCCCCCTGCGGGATGGTGACGGGGGCTGGATCCACTTCCTATAGGGGGCCCCACACCCGACCCCTGAGGGATGGAGACAGAGGGCTGGATCCACACTGAAACTCGGGACCCCCAAACTATGGGATGGGGGGCAGGAGCAGGGAGCATGGGGGAGGAGGCTGAGATGTGGGGGCAGCTCAAGGGAATTGGGGTCCAGGGGAGGCATGGGGGTGGGGCTCAAACCAAAGACACGCCCCCTCAAGCCCCTCCCCCCAGGCATCAGGGGAGCCGTTGCCTTACAGGGGATACTGAATCCACACCTGTCACTCCCCAACTTGAGGGGGGGTGGGGCAGGAGCCCCCCCCACCCAAGGGGGAGGACACAGGGCTATCGGGCTATCGTTAAGCCCCAGAACTCCCTGCTAGAGGATGGCACGAGGACAGGATCAACCGGCATCAACCCGGGCCTGGGCAAAGCCACCCCACAATCAGGATGTGGGGGCCGGTCCCAGGCTGGCTGGGCCTATGGGGGGCTGATCTGATTTGGGTCTTGCTGAGTCTCCCCTCCCCTGGCTGGGGGGCTTGGTGGAGAGGAAGGTGGGTGCTCCAGCCACCCGAAGGGGTCGCCAGGGGACGGGGGGCAGGAAGGAGCCACCGCTCTCCATGCACACCTGCCCCACTGGGCTGCCCAGGACACAGCACCTGCCCCCCCCCCGACCTGTTTGTCCCCCTGGGGTTTGCTCAGCTGTGGGGGGGCCTGCCCCAGTGGTGCACTGGGGGCCTCTGTAAGCTCTGCCAGGGGGTCCCAGCCCCAACCCCCCTGGGCACCAGCCCAACCTCTCTGGGGAGCCTGGCCCCAGCTCCGGCTGGTGCCCCTCACTCCCGACCCACAGCCCCGCTAGGCCGGCCCTGCCCCCTCGCCCTGCCGGTGCCCCTCGCTCCCCACCCACAGCCCCACGGGGTAGCAGCCCGAAGGGGGAGGGGAGAGGCAGCTGGTTTTCCCTTCCAGCTGAGACCAGGGGCTGAGCGAGGGGGAACCCAGGAGTCCCGGCCCCGCCCCCCGGCCGGAGAGAACCCAGGCGTCCGGCCGCTGGCCGGGTTTCCGGGCCGGGCTCCGTGGCAGCCAATGGCTGGGCCCGCCCCTCCCCCGCCAGGCCGCGGCCTCCAATCCCAGCCGGCCCCAGCGCGGCCCCCAGCCCGGGCGGGGATCGGGGCCGGCCCGGCCCCCGCAGCGCCGCCGGGAGGGTGAGTTCCGCCGCCCCTCCCCCCGCGCCATTGTCCCCGTCTCGCTCGCTTCTACCCGGGGGCAGCCCCCCCGCGGCCCCTCCCCCCTTTGTGCGTTGTCCCCGGGGAGGGGGCGGGGCCCCGCCGAGACCCTGCTGGGGATGGAACCCAGGCGTCCTGGCGCCCGGCCCCCACGGCTGGATAGGACCCAGGCGTCCCGGCCCCTCGCCGCCCCTCCCCCCACGGCTGGGGGGTGGATAGGACCCAGGCGTCCCGGCTCCTCGCCGCCCCTCCCCCCACGGCTGGGGGCTGGATAGGACCCAGGTGTCCCGGGCCCGGTTTAAAGGGCCGGGACAGGGGAAGCCCCGCCCCCACAGTCTCCATTACCCAGGATGCAAGGGGAGCAAAGTCCCCAAACTTGGGAGGAAACTAAAATCCGAGGAGGAGGGAACGTGTGAGTGGGGGGAGGGGCTGGGGGAGTCTGGGGGGGGGGCGGCAGCGGGAGGGGCGGAGAGGCGCTTTGGGGGGGACCCCAGGGGAGGGAGGAGGGATGTTGTGGGGTCTCTGGGGGTGTGGGTTGGGGGATCCCAATGGGAGAGGCTGAGACGTGGGGCCCTGTGGGAGAGAACCCAGGAGTCCTGGCTCCCAGCTGCCCTTCCATAACCCATCAGATCCTCCTCCCCTCTCAGAGCAGGAAGAGAACCCAGGAGTCCTGGTTCCCAGCCCCCCCAACCCATCAGACCCCCCCCACCCCTCCCAGAGCAGGGAGAGAACACAGTGGGAGGTGGGCCTCTGAGGGAGCTGGGGGGGAGTTGGAGGGGTCCTGAGCAGGGGCTTGGGTGGGGCTGGGGGATTATGGGGCTGGGGGGATCCCAGGAGGAGGAGCAGGGGGCTAAGGGGGGGATCCCAGGGGAAGTTATGGGGCTCGGGGCGATCCCAGGGGAGTTACGGGGCTGGGGGGGTCTCTGAGGTCGGGAGTTCAGCATATTATGGCGCCGGCCTAGGCGGAGGACCGCTTCGCCCTGCCTTAGCGTATGTTACTGGAGCCGCTTTGGGTCTAATTCTGTGCAGGTCCCTGCTCTGAATTGTGGCACCAGGGCCTGTTGACTGCATTTCTTGGTCTGGAAATCGCCAGATTGAATCTCAGGCCTTGTCCACACCACCCTCTATGCCGGCGAAACTTGTGTCGCTCAAGGGCGTGAACCCCCCCCCACCTCCCCTGAGCAAGGTGAGTTTCAGAGAGCGTCTTCCGTCACTCGTTGGGCCGGTTCCATTTCACCAGCGGTGGGCACTCTCCCGGCAGCAAACCACAGCTACCCGCGTGGGACAGACACGATTTGAGTGTAGACCAGCCCTTCTTCCTGTCTCTTCCAATTGGTTAATCGTCGTTGGGCTGTTTTTTCGCTGTCAGTGACCTGTTAATTGCTAACGACTTGTCAATTATTTCCCTAATCCTTAGCCCGTGAATTAATAGTTGCCCAGTAATGGACGGTGACTAATTTCAGGCCTGAGAATTTCTTTGTCTGGGTGAGCCATGGAAAGACAATTGGCCCCAGTGATCTAATTACTGGAGGATCTGGCCTGTTATTCTGGTCCAAACATGATTGAAACCTATGATTGTTTATTTATTTTAATTAGATTGATTGGTTTATGTTAATGAGCGCTTGGAGTTCTTTGGGAGACCAGGACTGTTGCTCTGCTTCTGCTGGGGGATGCAGGTTGGGAGCTAGGACTTCTGGGTTCTATCCCCGGCTCTTGGAGAGGAGTGTGATCTAGTTTGTCAAGCCAGGCCAGGCCCACTGCTCTGGTCATTGGCATTTCTTTTTGTAACACAACGACCTTTGACTGCTGCGTCCGACCAAGTTCAAAATGTCAGGAAATGTCATAGGCGTCAGTGAAGAGAACCCCTGTCGGCTGGGGTGAAAACGGGAGAAGCGGCAAATCCCCCCATGGTGACATGTGAACAAGGTCCTCCATTACAGAGTCTGAGGCTCTAGAGTGGGCCTAAATACGTAAGGAAAAGTGGCTTTCAACCCTGTTAAGGTTGCTGAAAATAGGAAAACCAGCAACAGCTCCTCTACTTAGTTGGAGTTCTAAAGGTCAGTGGTCCGTGTGCAACAATGGCTGCTGCGTCGTACCTGGCGCAAACACCATTCACAGAGCGTGGGTGCGGGCGGGCCTAGTTCCCCTGGTGGCATTGCTTTTCCGCTCCATGCTCATGTTGCACATTGGTTGAGAAACCACAAAGACGGTGGGATGGAACCCAGCTAATGAGGATTCGTAAAGGTGACAGCCAGACAGCCCATTAGATTTGGACCCATTAGATCGTCTCGTTTGATCTCCTGTGTATCACAAGCCATTAAATGTGACCCAGTTTCCCTGTATTTAATCTTATAACTTGTGTTGGACTAAAGCATATTTTCCAGGCTGGCTTTGAAGACCTTGAGATATGGAGATGCTGCGATTTGCCTTGGTCGTTTAGGCCAACGGTTTTCTTCTGGAATTGGTGCCTCCTTTCCAGTTGGAATTTGGCTGTCTTCTGCGTCCAGCTATGGGTTCATGACCTGCCGTTCTGCATGAGATCAAAGAGCCCTTTAGTGGCAGGTATTTCCTCCCCTTTGAAAGGATTTAGATGCCACTGGAGAAGCAAAAAGAATGGACGACATTCTTCTAAAAAATTGGGTTATCCAACGCTCCTTCCTCCGGGCGTTGGATGAGTTGAGTAAGCCCCTACCGAGAGTGCTAAGATCTGATTCTGAATTTTACAGTTCACTGTCTATCATGCCCAGGACCAAAAAGCAATCCACAGCAACCAAAGCCAAGTGTCAAGCTGAGCCCCGTCAACGGGAGCATAAGAGGCGTCAACATGCCGAGGATGAGCCACATGCCATTATCTGGGTTGTGGAAGCTTTGTCCGAATGCGCCCATCGGTTGGTGGCGTGGAGCGAACGCCAGAGGTGAGTTCGCACCATGGAGACGGCTCTCTGACACCAGTGGTGGCTGGACGGGGACTGCCAGCCCCATGGCATTGCCCACGCAGTGGAAACGGGGCACAACTCGAGCGGCAGCTCCTGGAGGATCAAGAGCATCGTACCATTGCTCGCACCAAGGAGACAAAACTTCACCATGAACTGCGTCTTCTGGAGGACCAAGATCACCGCTCCATAGAAAGGTCGGCCGAAGGTGTCAGTAGATTGGCGTGGCAGGGAGAGCATGGCTTAAATGTCTCTTCCACGATCCATCTCAATTTGATCAGTGAGCTCTAGGGTGGAGGGAAGTCCATGGATGCTGGGAGATATTTCGAGGGGCTCTTGGAATCCGCATAGACAGTATTTGCACTTAATTCAAGGGCAACACACGGTACAATTGGTGCCAGCCGAGCCCGGTGCATGTCAGCCAGCTTTGCAGTGCAAACAGCTGTGCCGATTTTTGGCAGGGTCATTGCTTCCACTGCGGCCTAGAACCTCCCTGGAAATGTCAAGACTCAAGCCGTTGTGGCGTTTTCGCGTTTCAGAATGATGGACATAGCCGCTGGGGTGGGCTTGGATAACGCTCGGCCCTCAGCCTACGAGCCAAAAGAGGCACAACTTTCTCGTCCCTGAATGACCAGGCACATGTTTTGTGATATTAGCGACTTAGTAGTAGTTATTGGTCAGTTGTTTAATTAGCCAGTTTGTAACCGAGCAGTCATTTCCACAAACGAATTACTTTGATAATGGTTTGAGTGTTTCTTTAATTATCAGCCAGTCGGTTTGTCACAGAGCAATCGTTTTCTAGACGTTAATCGTGAGGTAATCAGTCAGGGTTCGATGATCCCTTAGCCAGTAATCATGTATTGAAATTAATTGCATTAGCAGGAGTCGCTCCGGATATCATCCTAGTGTCTCAGAGGCCTGGCCATGGCCCGGGACCCACCGTGCTGGGTGCTGTACAGACACACAACAAGGACTGTTGAGGCCCCAGAAAACTTAGTTTAAGGACTTCAGTGAACTATTGCCCCAAGGATGTCATTGGCTCTAATTAGCTCAGGAATGTGGGGTCTGCGCCTGTGTCCCTGCAAAATATGGTAGAAGTGAATTCCTGGGTATTTATTTCATTTGATTAATTTAGTCTAACAAGTTGTTTCTGAGTTCTCAACTGTGCTGTGCATCTGCTGCCTCGTGGGGGCTGACTCCAGGATGCCTGGGTTCTCTTCCCAGCTCTGGGAAGGGAGTGGTGTCTAGTGGTTAGAGCGGGGGGACGGAGCACCAGGATTCCTAGATTCTCCCCACAGCTCTTGGAGGGGAGTGGGGTTTAGTGGGTCAGAACAGGGAAGCTGGGTGCCAGGACGCCTGGGTTCTCTCCCCGGCTCTGGGAGGAGAGTGGGGCGTAGTGGTTAGAGCAGCTGGAAACCAGGATACCTGGGTTCTAGTACAGTTCCTTTCATCTGCGTGTCTCTCTCTACCCAGGTCTCAGGCACCCCCGGGGAACGTGGCTCTGAGGATTTGGGGTTCAGACCCCATTACGGCAGGTAAGAGCTTTCACTCTCCATTGCTGTCTGGGGAGGGGCAACGATTGGTCCATGTTCACCCCCAAGCACACAGGGGAGTGGTGTGTGAGAGGGTATCACCTGGGAGATCTCCTGTCCTACTCCCCGCCCCGCCCCGCCCTCGTCGCTGTCTCCTGCTTATTGTGTCTCTCTTTCCGTCCCCACAGCCTTCCCTGTGGGCCAGACGTCCCCGGATCCCCGGGGCCAGGGCCGCCCGGTGGCGGGGCCAGCCATGCCCCCCAACAAGGAGCCCCCCAGCCGCCTTGGCTCACCAGCAGTCCTGATCTGCCTGCCGCCCATCTCGGAGGACCTGCAGCTGGTATGGACCCAGGCGTCCCAGACCAGCGACCTGGACGGGCACCAGCCCCTGCGCCAGGCCTTCAGCTACTTCCCCTACCCCAGCCTGGCCGACCTGGCCCTGCTCTGCCTGCGCCACGGCCTGCAGCTGGAGAAGGTCAAGGCCTGGTTCATGGCCCAGCGGCTGCGCTGTGGCATCAGCTGGGGTGCGGAGGAGATTGAGGAGACGCGGGCCCGGCTGGCCTGCCGCCAGGACCGCCCAACCTTTGGGGCCCTACTGGCCCCCAGCGACCACGTGGCGCCGACAGGCAAGGCACCAGGAGGCAGGGACACTCCCCCGGCCGCCCACCACAATGCCCGGGTCCGAGAATCCCTGGGGAGCTGCTCGGTTGTGGCCCGGGAAGTCCTGGAGCTGGGGAGAGTTTCCGTGGCCTCCCATCACCGAGCCAAAGAGTCGCCAGTGCCGCCGCACAGCCTCTTGCCCCCACCGGCCCGGGCCTGGGCAGAGCCTCCGGCTCGCCCTGGCCTCAGCGACGCCGCCTGGGACCTCAGCAGGCCCAGCCGGCTGGTGGCAGGGGAGGGCGGCCGCCCCCTCGAGGCCACATCGCCCTCTGTTGGGGCCGCCCTCAATGGGGCTGAGCCCTGGGCCCGGCCCGACCCCCCACAGGCCCAGCGGCAGCCCAAGAGCCGGCGGAAGAGCAAGGAGCAGCTGGCGGTGCTCAAGTCCTTCTTCCTGCGCTGCCAGTGGGCACGGCGGGAGGATTACCAGTGGCTGCAGCAGATCACCGGCCTTCCGCGGGCAGAAATAATCCAGTGGTTCGGGGACACCCGCTACGCGCTCAAGCACGGGCACCTGCGGTGGTTCTGGGATAACGCGGCTCCCGCTGCTCCCCCGGCCCCTGGCCCCCGCATGGACACGGGCCCGCTGGAGCGGCACTGGGCCGCTCACCGGCAGCTACGCGAGGACGACCTGCCGGCCCTGTGCCGCGAGTCGGGCATGGGGGCCCAGCAGGTGCTGAACTGGTTCTACTCGCGCTCGCCCGAGCCAGCTGAGGTGGTGGTGTGCCTGGGCGAGGAGGAGGACGAGGAAGAGGAGGAGGTGGGGATGATGGCGCTGGAGGAAGGGGAGGAGGAGGAGGAGGAGCTGGAAGAAGAGGACCTGCCCGCCCAGGAATGAGGAGCGACAGAGACTCCCTGGGGGACGGAGGGGGTGGGAACTGACGACTGTGCTGGGACCCTGCTCCATCTGGCTCCTCCCTCTGCTCTAGAACCCACATCTGGTTCCTTCATCTGCATCTAGTTCCCTCTCTAGATCCCAGGTTCCCCCTCCTGTCCCTGGCTCTAGAGCCTGGCACCCAGATTCTCCCAGGTTCCCCCCCCCGGCTCTAGAGCCCTCCAGGTTTGCCCAGCTCTAGAAGCTGCCCCTCCAGGTTTGCCTGGCTCTAGAAGCCGGCCCCCCAGGTTCCCCCTCTCCCCATCTCTAGAGCCCAGCCCATGGGTTCCATTCCCTCCGTTCTGGAACTCAGATTGTGGGTTCCTTCTCTCTTCCCACGGCTCTGTCACCTAGCTCGCTGTCTTCACGCGCTCTGCAGCCTAGCTCTCTGTGCCTCAGGATCCAGATCTGGATTCCTCCCCCCAGCTTGGGGCTCTGGAACCAGAGCCTTTTTCCTTACAGGTCCAGAATCTAGAACCCTCTGTGTTCTAGAGCCCCACTCACAGCATGGCCCTATCCCTGCTCTACAAGATGGAGACCCCACAAACTGTGCCATGGGCCCTAGAATATGGGGCCCCCATTCACATCTGATCTAGAACCCAGGTGGTCTCATCCCTGGACCCTGCTCTAGAGCCCTTACTCTAGAATCTGGTTTCCCAAATCATGGCTCCTTCCACATACAGGCTGGTGCTTCTCCAGCCTCCCACCCACCACTCCTGCTCCTTCAGGTGCCTCTGTTTCTACAGCCTATCCTGGTTCTTACATTCCCCCTCCCCCCCCCGGCTCTTTATGCCCAGTCAGAGCCCCTCTCCCCCCACTCCATCATTTGGATGGAGCCGAGCAGGAAAGGGTCTGCTGGGCTCTCTGGGTTTGGTTTTACAAACTGGGCTCAGGCCCTGGGGCAGGAGGATGGGCGGAGAACGGGCACGGAGGCAGGGGAGAGGGGATGGCGCGGGGGCCTTTCCCTGGCGTCCATCGTTCCTTGGCCTTGTTCCTTTCGGGAGTTGTTAATTTATAGCGCACGGTTGGCGTGAGTTAAAACGAGGTGTGAATCCCCCACCTGTGGCCCATGTCTGAGTCTGGGGGAGGAAATGGGGGGGCGGGCTTTGGTTCATTTGCAGGAGCAGTGGGGGGGGGTCAGCACTGAGTCTCCCCCCCTTCGCCCCCAAACGCACCCGGCTGGCCAAGCCAGACATTTACTGTCAAGGTGGAATGCTAAGGGAGGGGCTGGGCCAGACTGGGGTGAACCCCAAAAGGCCCTGGTCCCAGCTGGGAGGGTACTGGGGGGGTCTGGAGCAGTATGGGGAGCTGTGTGAGACTGGCTGGGGGATGGGGGACAGGTATGACAGGGGCTGTACACTGCCTGGGGGAGGTGTGGAGTCCCCCCCCACATAGTCACTCAGGGCACCGGGGGGGTGGAGGGGTGGTCACTCCTGGTCAGTGCAGGGGTGGCCAAGTGCAGCAGAGGCTGTGCATTGTCTGTTCCCCACATGTTACAGCTGGGGGGCCTGGCTGGCACCAGAGGGCCTGTGAGGGCAGCTATTTAGTGAGTGGGTGTGGGGGGTGCTCCCTGAGTCGCCCTCCCCAGACCTCAGTCCAGTCTCACTTACCTGCCCTGCTGGGTGGGGTTGAGTTGGGGGGTGAACCTCAGCTGTTGGGAGGGGGTAGAAGAAATTACCCACGATGCCTCAGATGCCCCTACTGGGCTCCCCAACCCTGTGCCACTCAGTCCTCTGCGGTACCCTCCCAGATTGGACCCCCCCAGCCCAGTCTCTCCTCCCCCCGTCACCTGTGTGGGTTGTGGTCTCTCTGCACTCTGGCTCCCCTGGGGGGTGGCCCCCCCTCTCAGATCTGTGGGGAGAAGGGAGTGGTGAGTGGGAGGACCCAAGCCGGGTGTAGGGCTGGCTTGGGGGGTGGAGTGGCAGGCAGGCAAGGCCCCATGTCCCATCCCCCCAGCTCACCTGCTAAGATGCCCAGCGCCAGAGGGGGAGGGTGTTGGCGGGTGCCATCCTCCACTGGCCCCCCACCGGGGGGGCACGGGGGAAAGATGCCCAGCCCAGGGGTCTGGGAAGAGGAGGCAGCCCTGGGGGGAGAAGAGGGGATGTTAGGGGAGGGGGAAGCTACAGCGACCCCCCCCCGGGGGAAGCCTGGCCCCACAGACTCCCCTTCCCCTGCCTGCTATGGAAAGCCCAGCCCCATAGACACCTCTGATTGGGGATCCCAGCTCCATAAATCCCCCTTGCTCTGAGCGAGGAATCCCTGTCCCATAGACCCCCTCCCCCTGCCTGCTGTGGGAATCCCAGCCCTATAGACTCCTCTGATTGGGAACTCCAGCCCCATAGATCATGCCCCCCTGCCCCCAACTCACCGGTAGGACAGGCTGAGGCTGGAGGCTGGAGATGGGGTGGCTGCAGAGCAGAAGGGAGACAGCTCAGGGGGGTGATGGAGTTGGGGGGCTGAGAGGGGAAGGGGGTCTGAAATGGGGTAGGGAAGGTGGCGGGCAGGTGGATGGGCTAGTGAGGCTCAATCCAGAGCTGGGGAGGCAGCTGGAGCCCCTGGGGGTTGACTCCTCCCTTTGCCCTTGGCTCTGGGGCTTTGTCCCTGTGAACACAGCTGAGCTGAGATCAGTTCTCAGCCTGCTGTGGGGCAGCCCACGCTGCCCCCTGGGAGCTGTGGGGCAGCACCCCCCCCCAGCCCCCTCACCGATGCTGGAGCTAACAGGCGTCCCTGGCCCCACGGTGCTCCGGGCAGCTCCTGCAGCCTGCTGAGAAAAGGAGCGAGTGTGAATCAGACAGGAGTCCCTCACACCCGACGTGACCCCCACACCGTGAGGGGCACAAGGGCAACTTACCGGCCAGCGGGGGGCGCTGCACACACGGTAGGGGGTGGACTCGAGTGAGGAGGAGCGGCTATGGGGGAAGAGACCTGGTTACACAGCTGCAGGGGCGCACCCTCCGGGTGCGCACACAGGGCCAGGCCTGCCAGCAGGGGGCACCAAGGCACACATGGAGCAGGGCTGACACACCCCTCACCTGACAACCTGGCTGCAGTGCTGGGCGAGAGGCCGTGGGGCACCTGTGGGGAGGGGCGGGCGTTAGCTCTTGTGCATGGGTGAGGACAGCGTCCGCCCCCTCCCCTGTCACATGTTGGTGCCTTGCACAACCATACACATACACCAGCCCTCACACGCCTGCCAACCACGGGCACCCCAGCCCCTGCATGCCCACTCCCCTTGCACGCCCACCAACCCACAGGCACCCCGGCCCTCACACACTCACCACCCCGTGGGTCTCCCCAGCCCAGACACACCCACTTCCCCTCAGGCCCTCTGGCCCTTGCATGCTCACCACACCACAGGTACCTCCAGTCCTCACACATTCAGTCCCCCCTCCCAGGCTCACACAGTTGCCCCCCCTTCCCTGTTTCACAAGGGCTCCCTGGCACCCCTGGGCGCCCGCCTTACCACTCTGTGAGGGGGACGTGATGCCAACTGGCCGCGGGGTGCTACCCCTGCCCAAGGGAAAGGGACATGGCTCAGAGCCAAGGAGATTGGAGTATCTAGCACCCACCCCCAGTGTCCCCAGCTCCCCACCCGGCTTCCCACCTCCAGTGACCCCCCAACTCCCCACACCCCCTTGCCCGGCTTCCCACCCCCACTGCCCCCCAACTCCCCACCCGGCTTCCCACCCCCACTGTCCCCCAGCTCCCCATGCCCTCCCACCCACAGTGCTCCCCACCCATTGCCAAAGGCTTCCCCCGCAAGCCCCACAACCTCCTGTACGTCACACGCCTTACGCCCGGGAGGGGTTTGCTGACCTGCTACCCTGGCATCGGCGGGGCGAGGCCTGCAGGGAGAGGAGCAGAAGGGAGGTCAGTGTGTCCTGGGAGGCAGGAGAGAGACAGGGCCCGGCTGCCTGCAGGGTGAGGGGCACAGACAGATGGACAGCAGGTGGGAAAATGCACAGATGGACAGGCAGACAGTGGCCAAGATGCCACACGGACAAAGGGATGGATGGATGGATGCTGGCCAACACACGGACAGCCAGGGGTTGGGATGACACCAGGCCAGATAGACAGACGGGGGCAGGCTGACTCATAGACACACAGATGACAGGCAGGCCGACGCACAGACGGACAGCGCTCACCTTGAGGACGCTCAGATACCTCTTCAGCTCCTCGTTCTCCCGCCTCAGCACCTCCAGTTCCCTGGGGGGGGACAAGGACACATGGGATCAGAGGAAGTGGGTGGGGCCCAGATCGCCCCACACGCAGTGCAAGGCAAGGGTGTGTGCCAGGACACGTGTGCGAGTCCAGGCTAGGAACGTGTTGCACCGAGCATGCCAGGGCGTCCCTCATGGTGGCGAGTGTGGTGCCAGGGGGACTGGCGGGAAGGGGCTGAGGAGTGTGCCAGTGTGAATGTCACACGCACGGGTGGGACGCATGTTGCTGGGCCTGCATGTGAGGCGGAAGGTGCACAGACACTGCCAGGGTGACCGTGAGTGTGCAAGGGCATGTGGGTGCATGGGGGACAGTGAGCAAGTGCCAGGCTGCAAAAGGGTGATGGGGTGTGTGCATGGGAGTGCAATGTGATGGGGTGTGTGCGCGTGTGCAATGTGATGGGAGGGTCTGGGTGTTCATGTTTGATGAGGATGTGTGCATGGGGGTGCAAGGTGCTGGGTGTGTGCATGGGTGGGCACATGTGCTGGGGGATGGGTGTGCAATGTGATCGGGGTGTGCGTGCGTGTGCAAGGTGATCGGGTGTGTACATGGGTGTGCACTTGTGATTGGGGGAACTGTGTGCATGGGGGTATGCGTGGGTGTGTAATGTGATGGGATGAGTACAGGGGTGTGCACTTGTGCTGGGGTGTGTGCGTGAGTATACACTGTGATGAGGCGTGGGAGCGTCATGTGTGGGGTTCAAGGACACATCGGTGCAGGGGTGAGCCGCAGGATCTGCATGTGCAAGGACAAGTGTGCAAAAGGCGAGCTGTTCCCGTGACGGGCGTGCCTTCCCAGCAGAGGGGCGGTAAAGGCTGTTCAGGTCCTGGTGCGGTGTGAAAGCTGGGCTGGGGTCCCCCCTGGGTGTCCCCGATAGCTGAACAGGGTCCCCAGGGCGCCCTCCGGTGGCCGGAGTCTCACCTGTCACGGGTGGCGAGTTTCTGGCGTGCCTCCTGCAGGGCCCCCTCTGCCTGGGATGCCCGCTCCTTGTAGAAGGACAGCAGCCGCTCGTTCTGCGCCCGCTGGAAGCTCCACACCTGGGGGGCAGACATGGGATTGGGGCACGGACCAGCCCCTCTAGGGGATGCCAGCTCCCATCCAGGCCCGGGTGGGTAGAGGGGGCACCAGAAGGCAAGCTACCTCTGCAACCATTAACGTGACTGCGCTGAGATTCCCCGTGATGATTAACTTGTTATCCCTGTTCAGCTCCCTCCTTATCTGGCTTCCTTGTAATTAATTAGCCCAGCACTGATTATTAACCATCCCCCAGCTTGGTGATTAACCCAGCCACTCCCGACCTGAAATCCCCCCGGGCTGCTGGTCCCCTTCAAAGATGGGGGGGCCCAGCCTGCTATCCCAGCTCCCTCGAACCCTCTTTGATGAGCTGGGCAGATGGCGCTGGCGGCATCTTCTCCATCCTCACCATTCCCCTGGCTCCTCTCTGCTCCTCTCCCACCACAGTGCCAGTCTCTCCTCTCTGCCTGGAGATTCTTTGGTGTAGACGCCCAGCGACTGCCACAACCCCTAGATCAGCCAGCCTGACCCATGCGCCTTCATCCTGGCTGGATAACGCTGCATCCACCGGGGTTAAGTTGGAATGAGCGCAGCTCACCCCAGGATCCAGGCCACTGCAGCCTCGTCGCTCCTTGCCAAGCTGGTGATCCTTGGGTCGTCCGCAGCTCTGCTCAGCAGCGAGCTTCTATTGACTTCCGGTCACAAAGTCCTTGTAACATTGGGCTTCCAGGGACCTCGAGGGGTCACTGGGTCCAGCTCCCCGTGCTGAGGCAGAACCAAGGAAACCTAGATCAGCTTGAGCAGGGTTTGTCCAATCTGGTCTTATAAACCTCCAACGACGAGGACTCCCCGAGCTCCGGTGGGAGCCTGAACAGGGCTTCACTCCCCTGAGAGTTCAAGTTTTTCCTCATGTCTAACCTCAGTCATCCTGGCTGCGGATTAAGCCCTGGATGTCTTCTCCAAATATCAGTGACCACAGATAACAATTGATCCCCATCCTCTATAACAGCCCTCGACAGAGCTGAACACTGTTACTGGCCCCACCAGTCGTCTTTTCCCAGGATGAAACATGGCCAGTGTTTTTAGCTTTTCCTCACAGGTCAGGTTTTCGAAACCTTTGATTGTTTCTGTTGCCTGCCTCTGGACCCTCTCCATTTTTGGTCACATCTTTCCTCACATGCCCAGAACTGGACCCAGTATCCTGCTGAGGCCCCACCAACGCTGAGCAGAATGAGATCATTACCTGCCATGCCTTGCAAACAATGCCCCAGAATATTTGTCTTTTTCTCGACGGCATCCTGTTGTTGGCTCATATTCAATTTGTTATTCACTCTAACCCCTAGTGAGCCTATCCCCGTTTTGTAGCTGTACATGTGATATTTCCATCCTAAGTGGACTTCTTTGCCATTTCTCTTTGCTGAATCTCATCTTGATGAATTCAGACCAATTCTCCACTTTGTCCAGGTCCTTCTGAATTGTAATCCTGGCCTCCAAAATCCTGGCCGCCCCTCCCAGCTGGGTGACAACCGCAAATTTTAGAAGCCTCCACTCCATTAGCCAAAAAATTAATGAATGTATGGAATGGTGCTCAATCCAAGACTGACCCCTGCGAGACCCCACTACAAACGGTTTCCCAGTTGGCAGTGAACCATTGATAAGGAGCTTTCAATCAGTCGTGCACCAAGCTTATAGTGATTTCATTGAGACCACGTTTCCTTAGTTTGGGGAAGAGACTTCCATGAGAGACTGTCAAAGCCTTGCTAAAATCAAGCCATATCACATCTATGGCTGCCCCCATCCACTTGGCCAGTCACTCCATCAAAGGAGGAAATGAGGCTGGTTTGGCATGATTTGTTCTTGACAAATCCACACTGGCTATGCCATAAAAATGTTGACTACCGCCAGGCCCAGAGTTGACCTCTGTGGGACCCCACTAAAGACATCCCCATTGGGCGGTGACTCCCAGGTGAGGACTATTTGTTGAGATCTGTCCCCTAGCCAGTTCTTAATGTATGCTCCGTTGATATTGGCTGACTGCCTGGTTTTCAGTCTGG
Source organism: Mesoclemmys tuberculata (assembly GCA_007922155.1). Taxonomy (NCBI): domain Eukaryota; kingdom Metazoa; phylum Chordata; order Testudines; family Chelidae; genus Mesoclemmys; species Mesoclemmys tuberculata. The sequence goes on along the minus strand of ML675677.1, from coordinate 413,876 downwards.
GTGTCACGCGGTGCTGTGTCAAACATCTTACAAATGTTGCAGTCTGTCACATCTACACAGTTCCCTTTACCAGCCAAACTTGTGATCTCCTCCGAGAAGGTCAGCTTTATTTGACTGAACTGTTTTCCATAAAACCATGGTGACGGACATTGATTGTACAATCAATCTCTGCCCTTCAATTCTTCATTAACAGAATCCCAGGGAGCTTTTTCATTCTTTTCCCCAGGATTGAGGAGCGCTGGTTCTGATCTGCCCCCCTCCACTGGTGAACTGTCTGCCCCTTACCTGGGAAACGTGGGCAAGATATTTGAGAGCCGTTTCCACCGGGCTCTTGAAAAAGATCTTTTCTTGGGGTTTCATCTGTGGGCGAGAAAGAAACAGGCAAAGCAAACTGGGGGGCCTCCAACAATCTGACTCATGTAGGGCACCTTGCAAAAAGGGCTGGCATCTGAGAGCACATCTGAGTGAAGATCAAGAGAGATGTATCTACACACATGTGCCCCAGTTTAATAAAACCTGATGCTAGAAAGTTCTGTTGATTTTACCCTGAGCTGCACGATTTTCAGTTATTTTTTGCTAGTTGCTAGCACCGGAGCACTGTGATGATGAGAGAATTTCAGTTTTCATTTATACCAAAAAAACCCTACATTTCTAGCCTTCCTGTTTGGGGTGGAAGGCTTGAAAATGTGAATCCCACCTGAAAGCAAAGGAAACAAACCTTTACGCACCAGAGGTTCGAATCTTGCTGGGGCCTGGGTAGCAGTCTCTACCATGGACGTCAGCCCCTAGAATAACTGTGATTGCCTTTCAAAGCATGAGCTTTGTAAGAGATAATAAATCTTCCAGGCCCCACTGAGATTTGAACTGCTAATCCCTGCTCTATGGAGTCAGGCCCTGGGTTCCCTCAGCACAAGGAGGAGGTGGGTTAGAGCTGAGGAGTGAGAGTCTGAGGAAGAAGCATTGCTTTCAAGCTTCCTGGACGATTTTCAGAGAGGACTGGGGGATATGCCAGAATCCACCTGGAGCTTTTGGGACAACCATGGTCAGATCATTTCAGGGACCTAGAATGACCAAAACAGAATCATTTGGGGCTAAAACCCCAAAAGATCCTCATGCTAAATTGAAATCAGAGCAGTCACACAAAACCAGGCTAAGATCACACCTCCAGCTAAACCAACATCACCCTCAACACGTAGACAAGAGAAGGAAGGAAGGAAAAGGAGGAAAATAACTCACATTATTGGAGAGACACAGATATTTGCAGGTCACTCCACAAATGGGGCATTTCTCTGCAAGGGTTGAAACAAAGGATCATTTATTATTGTGGTCGCAGGATCAGTACAGAGATTATACCGATTTAACTAAACCTGGAGAGTGAAAGCGGTACAATTTGCGTGTGTAGGCAAGGCACTCTGACTATTCCCTTCCCTTGCTTTCTAGTGAAACAGAGAGTCTGAAAGGGAAAGAAAATGCAGGAAACCCCCCCAGCCCTCCCCCACACTTTCACTCCCTTTTTACTTTTTTCCCCACTGGAAGAAGTTGATTTTTTTTAAAATGTTACTTTCTCTCACTTTCTAATATTTTTCAAGCTAGTTTTGCACTTTTCTTGTGGAAAAAATGTATGAAATGTGCTTTTTACTTTTTCCCCACAGAAAAAAGGGTTAAAAAGAGATTGTTTCTATCATTTCCCCTTCTCTCATTCCCCAATGCTTTTTTAATAGGGGAGAAAAGTGCAATCCCCCCAACTATTTTCCCTATTTTCTATTACTTTTTAATGATTTTTCCAGTCAGAAAAATGAGGGTGCAAATGTGGGTACCCCATCGCTTTCTTTAACTTCATATTTTGAAGCTTCTCCTCCTTTTTCCAACAGATAAATGGTAGACAAAGTTTTTAAAAAACCCAGAAAACGGGAATTTTCCTGGTATCTTGAAATGACAAATGTCAATTTCTTCTTGAAATTCAGCAAAAATGATTTTTAAAGGAAAAAATTATTGTCAAGGAGAAAAGTTTTGAGAAACACTGTTGAAAATCTCTCCTCAAAATGAATGAAAAATGATGGGTTTTTTGAGGAAAAAATTGATTTTGAGGGACAATTTTTCCAAGAAATTTCAGGTTTGAAGGAAATCTTATTTTTGTGAACCATTTCTTGGGGGGCTCCAATGATGGACCACCATTGTGCATGGTCCCGGAGGCTTCTGGAGAGAGCAGTACCTGACTCCCTGCCCCTCAGAACTCTGGGGGCAAAGCATGGAGGTCAGGTCCCAGGTCTCACCCGCAGCAAAGCATTTCCTGCAGAAGAGGTGTCCGCAGCTGGTGACGCAGAAGTCAGCGCCATCTTGGCGGAAGCACTGGTTGCAGTGGAACCAATCCATGCTGTGAGGAAGATGGACAAGGAGGAGTTAGCTACCGGCTGGCCTGCACTGGGAGGGAAGGATGGGGATAGATGGATGAAGAAGGAGGGAGACATGGGTAAAGGGGAATGGATAGGGGTGGATGGATAATGGGATGGATAATAGCATGTGAGGATGGCCTGGGAGAGGGTTGTGTGGCTGGATGGGTGTTAGAGTGACCAGATGTCCCAATTTTATGGGGACCTTCCTGATATTTGGGGCTTTGTCTTGTATCAGCACCCATGACCCCCCACCGCTCATCCCGATTTGTCACATTTGCCATCTGGTCACCCTAATGGGTGTGTACGGGGATGGATTGATGGATAGATCGACGGTGGGAGCACTAGGATGTGGGGGCTGGATGGACAGACAGATGGAGAGGAGGGGTGTATATGGTGACAGCTGGCCGAAAAGAATCATATCTCTTATTAATTAAACAAATATCTGTGATTCATTAGCGTTTTGAGATTTATTTTTATTTATTAACACTAATGATGGTGGTCTATTGAGTGAAGAATATTATTTATTTCATTAGCTGTTACGGATTTATAATTAATTACGTGTAACCGCTTGACTATGGAACACTGTTAACAAATAGCATTAATTATTTGCTAATTGAGCATTGATTGTTTGGTAACAATAACGGATTTGCAATATTCAGGGCAGGTCTCTGGCCTGCTTCATCTAGGTGCTTCATGATCACCCGGTCCCTTCTGGCATTTTAATGGCTGAATCTCTATTCTGCTCAGTGGTTTGTTAGTTAGCGTCCGTTGTTAGTGGGCATTCGGCCTTTTGTGGATTGTTCTATTGCGTCTCCTGGTTTATTTATGACCATCGTACTGGGTTTAATTAGGCCTGGATTATGGGATGTGTATTTCCGTCTGACTACTGGGGGTGTTGGCGAGCTCTTTGGGATGGCGCGCTAATTACGGGGTAACGCTCCATGGGTTCTTTGCCCATCCCAACAGGCCACATGAATCGGGACCGATCCGTTAGCCGCGTCTCTTTGGGGTGTTAACGAGGGTGAGCCGGCTAACTTCCGGGTTAATGAGGTGGTTTGCCTCAGGTCTTTGTCAGGGTGGAGGTTATTAATCCCAGCCCCTTAATGAACGAGGGACCATGGGCCATGCAATTAGTGCCAGGCGTGTCGTTAATTAGGGGCGAGTGGCTGTCATTGCCCCAGCCTTCGTTAAGGGATTAACGACCCCGGGGTTAGAGGCTGGGCATTAGGCAGCCTTAGCCATGTGGTAATTGGCTCCAAGGGGCCAGGGCTGTTAATCAGCTGTTGGGGGAGGGGGCGACCCTCCTGAGGCGTTAATTAACCTGGGGGTGTTAATTGGGGTGAGGGCCAGGCCTGAGTTGTTAGTGCCGTGGGGGGTTAATTAATTAGCTCTTGGGGGGTGAGCGGCCATTGCACCTCCCCCAGCGCTAATCAGGGGCAGCTCATTAGCAGGGGTGAGGGAGTGAGGAATCCCTGAGGGAGGGGCTTTACTAGCCCCCCGCGTGTTTTGTGTGAGTCGCCAGGGGTCAAACAGAACCGCCCCTCCCCCCCCCCAGCCCGCCTCGAGCCGCTCAACGGTCACCCCACGGCACGCGGCGGGGAGCGGCCGTTGGAACGGGCGGGAAAAAGGCAGGCGCAACGGCCCGCGCGCGGGGCCAGGGGGCGGGGCTAGGGGCGGGTCGCCGCTGGGGGGCGGGGCAGAGCAAGAGAAGGCGCGCAGCGGGGGCTAGGCAGGGAGGGGGAGTGGGTCTTGGGGCAGGGGGTGGGGCGGGGGATTGGTTGGGGGAGGGGAAGGGGGGAGGGGCAGTGGGGGTCGGGGCTTTGAGGGGGAGTAGGGGGTTGAAGCGGGGGTCGGGGCAGGGGGGTTGGGGGATTGGTTGGGGGAGGAGAAGGGGGGTTGGGACAGGGGGGGTGGGGCAGTGGGGGTTGGGGCTTTGAGGGGGAGTAGGGGGTTGGAGTGGGGTCAGGGCAGTGTGGGGCCCACATATCTGAGAAGTGGGGCCATGGCAGGGCGCTGCCACAAGGGGGCAGGGCAGCCTCAGCCTTGACCCAGGCCGCCAGGGTCTGTGTTTGCTTGGGGGGCGAACAGCCTGCAGCTGCCCTTCCCCCCTCTGCAGAAGGCTCCCCTCCCCTGGGGTCTTTGCATCCCATCCCCCTCTGGGGTTGGGGGGTGCCCTAGGGATGGGCCCTAGGCCCAGGTGCCAGGAGTTCATCGGGGGACAGCGGCTCTCCCCCCAACCCTTTTCTCAGCCCTGCTCTCAGGGGGAACCAGCTTGCACGTCCCTCCAGCCCCACAGCAGGAGCGGATGTGACTAGAGATATTCGGCTCCGTCTGTCCAACCATCCCTCGGATCTGTGCATCTATCTATCCATCCCCCTCCCCCGGCCGCGTGTCTGTCTTTCCCACCATCTCTTCGTGCCAGGCCGTGCGGCCCTGTTTCCCCAGCTCAGCACATTGCCCCGCTGACCCTGCCGCCCGCGGGGGAGAAAGTCCGGGCCTCGCCCCGTTATCAACGTCTCCCAGGGCCAAGTGGGGGCGAAGGTCGGGGCTGGAAGGAGGGATGGTAGTGGCAGAGGAATGGGGTGGGGGATGGGCTGGTGGCAAGTGCCTTCTGCAGCCCTGGGATGGATTAATGGGATGAGTGGTTTGCACCTCCTGCCCCTACGGCAGGGGCGGGGGAAGCGGATGGGCCCGGATACTGTGCCCCAGAGAGAGGAGTGTAGGGAGGGAGGAGGGGGGTACCACATGGATTGATGAAGGGAGAGAAGGAGGTGTGAATGGATGGTTCTCTTGGTTGAATTACTCTGTGGAACTCCCTGCCACAGGATCAGACACTCACACACACTGAGGCTGTGGGACTCCCCCCAACTAGATCTCACTGAAGGCAAGCACTGAACAGGGCTCTTGGGGGGTGCGAGGGGCTGACCCCAACTGGCAGGGCTGGGGGGAGCTACTCTGGGGCCTCGAGGGAGTTATGCT
>ML675677.1:394651-408494 GCA_007922155.1 Mesoclemmys tuberculata | reverse complement strand
GGCGGAGTGAAGAAAGGCGAAAAGAGGAAAGAACAAGATAGACAGGCAGAGTGATGGAAAGAACAAGACAGGTGGAGTGGTGCATAAAAACAGGCAGAGTGATAAAAGGCGAAAGAAAAGAGCAAGAGAGGAGGAGTGAGGAACAGAGGAAAGAAGGAGACAGGCAGAGTGCTGGAAAGAACAAGACAGACAGGCGGAGGAGGGATGGAAAGCACGAGACAGACGGAGAGATGCAAAGGAGGAATAAATCAAGCAGGCGAGTGAGGAAAGGAGAAGAAAGCAAGAGGGGAAGAACCGAAGGAGGGATGGTCGCCAGCTGATGGGAAGTGTTCGCTCTCTGGCCCTGGGCCGGCCAGGGGAGGAGTCTGGTCTCCGATCCCCCGTGGGCCGGTCGCTGGGAGCCGGTGCTCCAATCCAGCCCCACATGAGAGAGAAGGAGCGAAGGAGAGAGACGGACAGAGAAAAACACGCCGCAGGCTGAGAGCGCTGCCAGGGGGAGTGAGGGAGCGAGAAACCCCTGGCAGAGAGCGCACTCCTGGCTGGAAGGAGGGAGCGAGCAAACCACCGGGGGACGAGAGACATCGCAGCCGGAGCGAGGGAAGGAAACATTTCCCGAGGGAAGAGTGCTGGTGCTGGGCAAGAGATCCCTTGTAACCCCCGGCGAGCAGAGCACCCGGGAAGGAGGAGACCCCCGGGAGGAGTGCCGGGCGAGAGAGCCCCGTATAATCCGGAGCGAGGGAAGGAAGCAGGCGGGGAGAAGGAGGAAGCGGAGCCAGAGCAAACCGGTCTAGGGTTTCAAGTTGACGCTGCACGCTTTCCCCTCCTCCGCACCACGGGGGAGCCAGCACGGAAGAGGGGAACAAGTAAACAAGGTGGAGGGACAAGTGCTGAGATTTTGCGAGGGGCGGGGAGCGGCCGGTTCCAGGGAGCCTAGAAGTGGACCGCACCAGAACCACAGCCCGATCCGGTTCTGGAAGGAGCCCAGTACCAGTGGCCATCAGAACCAGAGTAACAGGGACAAAACTGGACCAGGTGTAGAGCAGACAAGCCCAGAACTGGTGTGTGAGGGAAGTGGACCTGCGTGCCTGGCCCCAGAACCAGAAGCCCAAAACCAGCCTGGTTCTAAGAGTACCGGATCCAGAGTGTGAAGCATAGAGCAGTCGCTGTCTAGGTCCAGAACCTGCTTGGTTCTAGGGGATCTGCGTCCAGATCAACAGGCACGGAACTGCCTGGCTCTAGAGAATTGAAGCCTAGAACCACGAAGACAGAACCAGCTGGGTTCTAGTGAGCCCAACCCAGACCCACACCAGGAGGGAGATACCCAGAACCTCCCCAGTTCTAAAAGATCTGAGTCCAGAACCAGCCCAGTTCCCGGGTGTACAAGTCCAGAACAAGTGACTCCAAATTGGCCCAGTTCTAGGACCCAGCTGGCCTAGGATCCTCTCCAGTTTGGTGCCCCCCAGTCCAGTCCAGTCTGGTTCCCTAGCATGGAGGACGGTGCTCGACGCCGGGCTGGTTCCGAGAAGGGCTCAGATGGCCCGGATCAGCCAGCAGAGGGTGGCGTGGCCCTCAAGAAAGAGATCGGGCTGATAAGTGCTTGTGGCATCATTGTAGGTAAGTGGGGGCTGTGGGGAGGGACCCCAGCTCTGGGTTCCCCTCCTGCTCTGCCTCGGTCTCTCGTTCCTGCCCCCCCCCACTCCCATTGCGCCATCTTTCCATCTTTCCATCCCCCGCCCGGCCCGCCTGAATCTATAAATAGCCTGGAGCTGCCTGTCACCTTGTGGCCCTGTTATTTTGATCCGCCTGGCACTCATTGTCCCCCAGCATCATGCAGGCAGGGCCGCCAGCCCGCCCCACAGCCCCTCACCCAGCAAGGGGGCCTTGTATCCCACCCCAGAGACGGCCACATTTCAGCGCCAGGTGAGGGGTCCCCATATAACCAGGCCCTGTGCCCCACCCCAGAGACAGTCACATCTCAGCGCTAGGTGAGGGGTCCCCAAATAACCAGCCCCCATGCCCCACACCAGAGACAGTCGCATTTCAACACCAGGTGAGGGGTCCCCATATAACCAGCCCCCACGCCCCACCCCAGAGCCAGTCGCATCTCAGCACTGGGTGAGGGGTTCCTGTATAACTAGCCCCCGTGCCCCACCCCAGAGGCAGCCGCCCGAACCTGCCGTTGCCAGGGGCTGTGGCTTGGGGTTTTTTTCTGCTTGGATGCGTTGGGAGCCACAGAGCGTGAATTCGTGGTTTCTCCAGATGGCTCTGCTCAGCAGGTGCCTGGAGACACCGGCGCATGGGGGGGAGGTGGGGGATTGAGACCCAGACATAGCCCCTGTGCTGCCCCTCACTGCCGACCCACAGCCCTCTGTCCCCCCAGCTCTGCCAGTGCCCCTTCCCCCCACTGGGTCAGAGTCTTTCCCCATGGCCCAGTTTATGGGGAGGGGGGGATCTAACCCTGATAAGATTGTGGTTAAGGACTCTGCCCCACTCCTCTCCTTCCCCCATCCCTCTCTCCTCCCCCACCAGTGCCCGTTCCCCTGCAGCTCCCCCTAGTGGGGTGCCCAGCCCCACATGGCTGCGGGTCGGGAGTGAGGGATACCCTCCTTCCCCCCCCCCCGTTTGATGCTGCTTGGGTTGCCATGGTGACAGTTAAGGAAGGGTTGGTTGCTTGGGAGGGGGTGAGTGGGGTGTCAGGAGCTCCCATCCCCCCACAGGGCCCTGTGCCCCCCCCCCCGCCCGGCCAGGCTGCTTTTCTGTCCCCGACCCTGGCTTCCGCTCTGACATGCAGCAGTTTCATTAGCTAATGAACCTGGAGCCAGTTCCCTGCCAGGGAGAAGGGAGGGGCGGCTGGTGGCGATGGAGCCGGAGAGTGTGGGGGGGACGGCTAGTGGTGAGAGACAGAGACGGGGCGGGTTGGCTGTGGAGTGACACTGGCTGCGCCCTCATTAGACTCCAGAGTGAACAGACATGAGAGGCCATGCCTGCCCCAGGCTCTCGGCAAACTCAGACAGCCCCGGCTCCATCTCTCACCCTCTCCCCGCAGGTAACATCATCGGGTCGGGGATCTTCGTCTCTCCAAAGGGCGTGCTGGAGAATGCGGGCTCTGTGGGGCTGGCCCTGCTGGTGTGGATCATCACAGGGCTAATCACAGCCGTGGGGGCGCTGTGCTACGCGGAGCTGGGGGTCACCATCCCCAAGTCTGGCGGTGACTACTCCTATGTCAACGACATCTTCGGGGGGCTGGCTGGGTAAGGAGGCAGGCAGGGCACAGCGGGGCGGGGGGGAGGAAACCCACGGGGCACCTGGGACGTGGGAGGGAGCGAGAGATCGGGAGGGCAGCCAAAAAAAGGGGCATGTCCAGGGGGGCAGACTGTGGGGTAGCGGAGGGCCAGCTCCCCCTCACCTCCCGCCATGTCCCCCCCAGATTCCTGCGGCTGTGGATCGCGGTGCTGGTGATCTACCCCACCAACCAGGCTGTCATCGCCCTCACCTTCGCCAACTACGTGCTGCACCCACTCTTTCCCACCTGCCTGGCACCCGAGAGTGGGCTCCGCCTCCTGGCGGGGGTGTGTCTGTGTGAGTACCCCCACACACTCCTCCACCCGACACCAACCCCGCTTACATCCCATTGTTGCAAACACTGGTCTATCTGGCACCTGCAGACCAGCACAGGCTGGGCTGTCGGGGGGCCCTGGCGTTGGGGGCTATGGGACCCTCCTGCCAGTGGAGGGGGGATCCAGTTGGCATGGAGGGGGAGATTGGCAGAGACGGCTGGGCCCAGGCAGCTGCTGACAGCAGCAGGAGACGAGGCGCTGAGTCAGTGCTGGGTCAGCAGGATCGTGTCTGTCAGTGTGCGCACATCTGTGTGTCCCAGGCCCACCCTGCTGGAGGGGAGCCCAGGGCGGGGGTATGGGGGACTGCAGGTTGGACTGAGGGGCACCGGCAGGGCAGGGGGGTGCCCAGTGCTGACTCACTCATTTTGCTGTGCGTCACTGACTCGCAAGGGCTTAGTGGGGAATTGGAGGGTCCCTGGGGTGCCCCAGTGTGGGGTGTGTGGGGCCCTGGGGGTTGGGCTTTGGGTGCCACCAGGGCGGGCTGAGCTGGAGAGTTGTTTACACCGGGGAGGAGTGTGGGGGGGAGCTGTGCCAGTCCTGGTGTTGGGTTCCCAGGCCAGCTGTGACCTGGACGGGGTGGGTGGGAGAGGCCAGGAGGGAAGGTTGCGGGGGAAGGGAGCCAGGCCAAGGGGTGGGGAGGTGGGAGAGGCCAGGCTGGGGGTGGCAGGGGAGGGGCCAGGCTGGCGAGTTGCAGAGGAGGGGTGACAGTGGGGCTGGGGGGCTTTGGCACAGTCGGAGCTGCCCACCCCCTCTTGTTTTCCTTCTCTCCAGCCCAGTAGGCAGCTGTCCCCCACCCCTGGGCTGGCTGCAGGACCCAGACGTCTGGGGGGCTTTACCCTGGGGACTGTCCGTGGGGCTGTGAGGGCAGCCATGGGCTTGCAGTGGGCACCAGTCCTGGGGGCCCCCCGACACCTGTGTCCCCCCAGGCTAGCAGAGCCCCGCCCCACCCCTGACCCCCCCCCCTCTGCTCCCCAGTGCTGCTGACGTGGGTGAACTGTGCCAGCGTTCGCTGGGCGACGCGGGTCCAGGACATCTTCACGGCTGGGAAGCTGCTGGCCCTGGCCCTCATCATCGCCATGGGCGTCGTGCAGATCTGCAAGGGTGAGCAGGGGGCGCGCTGTGGGGCAGGACCCAGCCCAATCTGCCAGTTCGGACCTCTTCCCCACGGTTGGTGTCTGTTGCTGACCCAGCGGGTACCTGTGGTTCCAACCCGTTCCTGGCTGGCACAATTGCAACTGGTTCCCAGTCAGTGCAGGGCTGACCTGGGGGCTACCTGCGGTTCTGATCCATTCCCGGCCAGGGCAGTTCCGACCCATTCCCGGGCGGCACGGTTCTGACCTGTTCCCGGCCCATGTGGTTCCAACCCATTCCCAGGCTGACCCAGTGGGTACCTGCGGTTCCGCCCCGTTCCTGGGCAGCGTGGGGCTGACCTGGTGGGTACCCGCGGTTCCAACCCATTCCCGGCAGCACCAACAGCCCGACCCATTGGCAGGGCACTACTATTGGCTGGAGCCGCGACACGCCTTCGAGACCTTCCGGCCAGTGGACGTGGGGCTGGTGGCGCTGGCCTTCCTGCAGGGCTCCTTCGCCTACGGCGGCTGGAACTTCCTCAACTATGTCACCGAGGAGCTGGTCGACCCCTCCAGGTCAGCAGGACCCCAGCGTCTGGGCACCCCCCCTCTCAGCCCCTGGTGGGGGAACCCTGGCATCTGGGCAGCCGCGTGTGAGCTCACTCTGCCCTCTCTGCCCCACAGGAACCTACCGCGAGCCATCTTCATCTCCATCCCGCTGGTCACCTTCGTCTATGTCTTCGCCAACGTGGCTTACGTCACAGCCATGTCGCCCCAGGAGCTGCTGGCCTCCAACGCTGTCGCTGTGGTGAGCCCTGCCCCCAGACAGGGCCCCGCTCATAACCTGCCCCCTGACCCAAACCCCACACACAGCTCCCCGACCCCGCCCACAGCCCCTGACCCCGCCAACGTGGCCTACGTCACTGCCATGTCACCCCAAGAGCTGCTGGCCTCCAACTCCATGGTTGTGGTAAGCCCCGCCCCCAGACAGAGCCCCGCCCCTGACCCCACCCTCTGCACCTCAAACCCCACCCTTGATCCCGCCTCCTGCCATGACTCCACCTTCTATCGTGAGCCCCATCCACAGCCCCTGACCTTAGTCCCTGTCCTGAGCCCACCCCCCTCATCCCTGACTCCTCCCCCTGGCTGAGCCCACTCCCTGACTCCTCCCCTTTCCCCCCCCAGACATTCGGGGAGAAGCTGCTGGGTGTCATGGCCTGGATCATGCCCATCTCTGTGGCCCTCTCCACCTTCGGGGGTGTCAACGGCTCCCTCTTTACCTCCTCCCGGTGAGTGACCCCCCCACTTTCCAGCTCCTGCCCTTGGGAGTGAGGGAAGGGGCTAAGCCTCTGCTGCACCAGGTCCTTCCCACTTCCCCACACCCCTAGTCGAAGGGGGCAGGGCGGCCATAGCTCCCATTCCCCACAGCGCGGCGTTCACCCTGAACCCTACTGATGGCTCCAGCACCCCCCGCTTACATCTCTCCCCCACAGGCTCTTCTATGCCGGGGCCCGTGAGGGGCACCTGCCCAGTCTGCTGGCCATGATCCACGTGCGCCGCTGCACGCCCATCCCCGCACTGCTCTTCACTGTGAGTCAGGCGGCTGGCGGGGAGGCAGGGACTGTGGGCGGGGCCCACTGGGGGCTCTGGGACGAGGTGGGGCCAGGGTCTGGAGGGGGGGCCTGCCAGAGGCTGTGGGATGGGGTGGGCCAGTGGAGGACAAGGTCTGGGGGCAAGGTCTGACGGGGGCTGTGGGATGGGGCAGGGCCTGGCTTGGCCCCACCCCCACAGCCCAGCCTCCCCTCCCCCCACAGTGCCTCTCCACACTGCTGATGCTGGTGACGAGTGACATTTACACCCTGATCAACTACGTCGGCTTCATCAACTACGTCTTCTATGGCGTCACCGTGGCCGGGCAGGTCGTGCTGCGCTTCCGCCGCCCCCTGCTGCCCAGCCCTCTGCGGGTGAGCCCTACCCCCAGGTCTGCCCCGCCCCCCGCCCCACTCCCGCCCAGCCCCGTGGGTGAGCCCCGCCCCTGGGTGTGCCCTGTCCTCTGCTGCCCAGCCCCCCCTGCCCCCCATCTGCCCTGCCTCCTGCCCCACCTCCACCTACCACCCTGCAAGTGAGCCCCGCCCCTCCCTGCGGTCCCACCCACACAACCCCCTTCAGGCCAGCTCTGCCCACTCCTGGTCAGCTCTGCCCCCCCTCACCTGCCCAGCCACTTCCAAGGAAGCCCCGCCCCCCTGGCCCCAAGCCCCGCTGCGTAAGCCCCTCCCCCTCCCTGCATGCCCCGCCCCTCTCCCTGAATGGGAGCCCCGCCCCCCAGCCTGTGCCTGCCCACCTGAGCCATGTTTCCCCCCAGGTGAGCCTGTTCTTCCCCGCGCTCTACCTGCTCTTCTGGGCCTTCCTGCTGCTCTTCAGCCTGTGGTCAGAGCCGGTGGTGTGTGGTGTGGGGCTGGCCATCCTGCTCAGCGGGGTGCCTGTCTATGGGCTGGGCGTGGCCTGGCGCCGCAAGCCACCTGCCGTCTACACCTGCCTGGGTGAGTCGGGGGGGGGCATGGGGTCAGGGGGGTAGACGGAGAGGCATGGGGCCAGACGAGGGAATGGGGGGCAGGTGGACGGGCAAGTGGACGGGCTTGGGGATGGGGGCAGATGGACGGGTGAGAGGATGGATGGGCGTAGGGCCGGGGGGGTTGGTAGCTTTGGGGCAGCCGGGGGGGGTTGGCAGCGGACAGGGGCTGGAGCTGCCGTCCTCTAACCCCCGTCTCCCCCCAGCGGCGGTGACGCGGGCGACCCAGAAGCTGTGTGGGGTGGTGTACCCCCAGATGGACACCCCCGACCCCGACCGCGCTGAGCAGCTGGAGCCCATGTGCCAGGCCGGGGACCCCGCCCCTGCCACGGACTGAGTCCCCTCCCCCCACCACAGACTGCACCCCATGGCCCCCCATACCACCCCCTCGCATCCAGATGCCTTAACCCCGGGGCCGCCCCTGCCCTGAATCTGTGGCCCCCCCATGGAATAAATGAAACGGATCCGGCTCCGTGCGCCTGCATGGGGGTGGGATGGTGAGTGGCTGGGACCCCCTCAGTGACCATCCTGAACCCCCCCTTGTGATGCCTGGGACTGACCCCCCAGAGACTCTTGCTGGGACTGAGCCCCTATGGGGACCCCCATATCACTCCAGTGCCCCTTGTGGGGACCAGAACCCCCACTGGGACCCCCCTATGGCACCCCCCATGCACAGCAGCTGGAATGGGATTTTCCCCCAATGCTGCCACCTTGTGGCCAGAGCTGGGCACAGTCCCACAGCCTCTGCTCTGGGCTGTGCGCAGCTGTGGGGGGAGGGGGCCGGACAACAAGGGGGGCTGGGCTGGGCCAATAGGGACTGCGGGTCGGGAGTGAGGGGCACTGGCAGGGCTGGGCTGTCAGGGGGTGGAGTCAATCAGTGGGAGGGGCTTGAGGGTGAGTGGGGTTGGGGGGACCTGGGAGGCAAAGGAGGGGTGTTTCAAAGGGGGGGGCCAAGGGAGGGGTTGGTGGGTTGGCCCCATTTGCAGGGAGACACTTGTGGGGAGACATCCGCTGCTGGCACCCCAGCCCCCCTGGGGTGCAGGGAAGGGGGGGTCCCTCCATGAGGCCAGGTGCCGGTGGGGCCGTCTGGGGCCATCACCAGGGGGAGCTGGGGAGCCTGTTGGAAAGAGGAAGGAAAAGGGGGGCCAGGGGGGCCAAGAGCCACAGCAGGACAGGGGGCCAGACACAGGAGGGAGCCGGGCAGACAAGGCAGAGCAGGAGAGTGGGTCCGGGGTGCCGACAGGCGGAGAGGGGGAGCAAAACAGGGACCCAGGGATAGAGATGCTGCAGGGGGGTTAGATACGGGTGGGGGGGAAAGAGGGAAGGAGAAAGGGGCTGACGGAGGGAGAGGAAAGGAACGAAGCAGCGTTAAAAAGAGGAAGAGACGCAAGAACGAAGGACGGAGTCAACCCACCAGGGAGGAAGGAACGAGACAGAGAAAGAAACGACAAAGTGACTGCAGGTGAAGAGCAGGAACAAGTGGGGAGAAAGACGGGAAGGTGCAAGTGAGTGCGGAGCAGCAGGAGAAACTCAAAGGCGTGAGCAAGTGCTGAGCGGTGGGAGAAACAAAGGTGTGAGCGAGTGCTGAGCGGCGGGAGAAACACAAAGGTGCAAGTGAGGGCCGAGCAGAGGGAGAGCTGCAAAGGAGTGAACGAGGGCCAAGCAGAGGGAAAGCCAAGCAGGAGAGACGTGGGGGCCGGCGTCGGGCGCGGCTGGAGAACGAGCAGCGTGAAGGAGCAGACGGAGGGCGAGAAGTGAAGGCGTGAGCAAGGGAGGCACACAGCCATGTCACAGGGGGGGTTCTACGATTGCGAGCGGGGCCCCCCACGCCCCATGGGGGCCGAGCTGGGGGCACTTGGGGAGCACGAGGGCTCCATCGACCTGGCCGCCTACATCGGTGACGAGCAGCTGCTGTCGGAGCTTCTGCAGGGGCCCCCTCAGCGAGCGCCCAAGAGTACCCCCTTCCCGGGTTACCTGCAGGGGGAGCCCTGGGGCTACGGGGGTCCCCCCAAGAGCTACAGTGCCCTGGTGAAGGAGGAGCCACGGGGGGCTGAGCCCGGGCGCCGGGGCAGCTACAATCCCCTGCCCTTCCAGGTGGCGCATTGTGGGCAAACAGCCATCAGCCTGCCCCCCGGGGGCACCGCACCGGCCCTGCGCACCCTCAAGGTAAGGTGCCCCTCGCTCCCGACCTGCGGCCCCTGTGCCCCACGGTGCTCCTCACTCCCGACCTGTGCCCCCCCGATGCCCCTCACTCCTAACCTGCAGCCCCCGTGCCCCAAGGTGCCCCTCACTCCCAACCCACAGCCCCCCACCCCACAGTGCTCCTCATTCCCAACCCGCAGCCCCCCAGTGTCCCTCCCAACCTGCAGCCTCCCAATCCCCTCGGTGCCCCTCACTCCCGAGCCACAGCCCCACCTGGCCGTTTCTCTCCCCAGGCCCCCCCCTGCAGCCCGCTGCTGGCGGCGCCCGGCCCCCTGAAGGGCAAGAAGGCAGTGAACAAGGAGAGCTTGGAGTACCGGCTGCGGCGGGAGCGCAACAACATCGCTGTGCGCAAGAGCCGCGACAAGGCCAAGCGGCGGGTGCTGGAGACGCAGCAGCGGGTGCTGGAGCTGGCGGCGGAGAACGAACGGCTGCAGAGCCGGGTGGCACAGCTGAGCCAGGAGCTGGACACGCTCCGGGCTCTGTTCCGCCAGGTGCCTGAGGCTGCCGCGCTGGGCAAGGGGCTGGGTGGCTGCAGCTGAACCGTAAATAAACGTGTGAGACACCCGGGCCGTGGTGATCTGTGCGGGGTGGGGCAGGGGCACTATCCCAGGACACGGGCCGTGGTGACCTGGGTGGGGGCAGGGTTACGGTGCCCAGGCTGCGGTGTTCTGGGTGGGGGTGGGGCAGGGCCAATCGCTGATCTCCAGCGTCCCTGGCACAGGGCAGCCCGCCCCTGTCAGGGGCCCAGTGCTGCGGGGCACCATTCACCCACCCCAGAAGGGGAGGATGAGGAAGGCCATGGGGCCAAAGGCCGCAGGCAGGAGCCGGGCAAGCCCCTTGGCTTCTGCAAAGGGTCGAGAACCCCCTGCAGAGGAGCCATGGGGCTGGCTTGGCTGCCAGGAGTTGGGGGAAACTGAGCCAGAGGTGCAGCTGGGCCAGGGGGGATGGCTGGTATTAGGGGCACAGAGCTCGGGGGTTGGGGGGTCGCCCTGAGGGGCTGAGTAGGACCTCCTGTCCAGGGTCTCTGAACTCTGGCTCCCATCTGTGGTCTGGGGACCCCATTGCCCTGGGGTACCCCCCAGCCAGGGACTGCCCCCCATGTGCCCCCCAGCCTGGCTGGCACTGGGCTCCTGGGGCTGGCTGCATGGCCTACGCGGGGCTCAACCAGACGCCTGGGTCCTAACCCCCCCGCTGTGTCTGAGGGCCTGGCATCGCTGGGGCAGCCTCGGGGTGCCGCCCCGACGCCTGGGTCCCACGCTCTGGCCCAACCTCCCCTCCCCCACAGCCAGGGGTTGTGCAACGCACGTTGCTTCCCCCCCCTTGCTTCCCTCTCCCCGCGGGCGGTCGGTGTCTCAACCTCCAGCCCTTCCCCAGGGTGGGGCAGAGGCATCATACCCCCAGGCCGCCCCTGGGGCTCCCCAGCCCCTCCCCCCACTGTGGGGAAAGGGGGAAGCCCCAGCTCCACCCCCACTGGATCAGCCCCATCCCCCAGCCCGCCAGGGAGATTGCACCCAATTGTGAAACTGGCCGTTACCCCATGGCCCCCCCCTCCGGTTTGCGAAACTGCCGGCCTGGCTGTCGCCACCTGTGGGGCGGAGCTGGGGAGATGGCCCCTGCCCCACCCGCTGGGGAGCACCCCCCCCCGCTGGTGGGCACTGCCTGGAACCGAGTGTGAGACTCCCCCAGGCCTCCTAGTTCCTGCCCCTCCCCCCACGCCCTGGACAGGAGATGCCCCAGGGCCACCAGCAGGTGGGGGGCCCACACTGGGGGAGGAGGATGTCCTGGGTGAGGGGTACCGGGACGTCCGGGGGGAGGGAAGGGGTTTCTGGGGGTCTCCATCCCCTCCAACCCCGTCTGGCACTGCAAGCTGCCCTCCCCTCCCCCACACCACCTAGCCACTCGCTGGTGCCCCTCACTCCCGACCTGCAGCCCCCTGTTCTGGGAGCCAGTGGTTAGAGCTGTGGGCCGGGAGCCAAGTGGTTCTGGGACCCTCCAGCGTGTGGAGGTGACCCCCGCATGCTGTACAGGCAGTGCCTGCCAGCCCCAGGGTGAGAAGAGAACCCAGGCATCCGGGCTCCCAGCCCGCACGGCAGCGGCGTGAACAGACCACACGGGGGCACTGTGATGATGCTTTTGGAGCCATTCACTGTTTACAAACAACTCTGTGACCCTGCATGTACCCTCCCTGGGGCCCCGCTTTGGCTGGGTCACCGCTGGCTGCCCCCGCTGGCTGCTCTGGCACTCAGGACAGCATTGTAGGTCCTACGTAAACAAGTCCTGTGAAGAAATCACCACTGGTGTAGACCACGGTGGAGGCAGGGTGCTGTGGAAAGGGTTGCTGTAGGGCCTACATCAACACGTGCCACAATAGTGACCTGGAATGGCTTGCCAGGGGCCTGGGCGTCCCCTGATGTGGTGCCATGTAGGTCCTATGTAAACATTCTCACTTACTGTAGGTCCTACATCTGTGGAAGTCACCTGATGAAAGTGGTATGCGGGGGGACGATTCACAGAGGGGTCGCCAAGCCTTCTCTGCAGCTGCCGACTTCTTGCAGGTCCTATGTCAACAGGCCCACTTTGTGTAGGTCTCATGTAAACAAAAAAAGTCATCGTGACAAAGTGGCACCCGGATGATCTGGGGGAGGGGCTGTCACAGAGCCCCCCCCCCCCTTCCTCCCACACCCTCTGCTGGCGATGTCTTGCAGGTGTGACAGAAAGAGGCCACCTTCCTGAAGGTCCTACGGAAACCTGCCTGGCGGGAGGGAGGCTGAAGCAGTGAGGCGGGGGCCGGTGTCCATGCGGCCCCTACTCCTGCCCGGCGGTGGCTGCCAGCTGGCGGTAGAAGAGGGCAGCGAAGGCTGGCTCGGCCTGCTCCAGCCGGGCCAGGAAGTGGTTTCGCTCCGGTTCGCTCCAGCCCCGGAACCACTGGTCCCAGAGGCGCAGCTGGCACTGGAAGAGAGAGGGGGGCGCCCCGGCCAGGCTCAGCCCCTCCAGCCCCTCCAGCAGGGGGCACAGCTTCCCAGGCACGGCCTTGGCCAGCAGGTCACCCAGGAAGCGGTGGCGCTGGGCAGGGCCCCAGCCCGAGAACCAGTGCAGGACACAGCGCATCTCCTGGGGGATGCCAGGCCCCGGGCACGCCGCCATCTGGAGACAGAGGGGTCAAATGTGGTCATTGGCCCCACCCTGTTAGCCCCGCCCCCGAAAAAGGCCCCGCCCCCAGGTACAGCCCTTCCCCCATCTGGAGACAGAGGGGTCAGCTGCAGCCACCAGTCCCACCCCCATCCCCGCCCTGTTAGCCCCGCCCACATGGACAGCCCCGCCCCCGCCCAATAGCCCCTCCCCCGCCGTGTTAGCCCCACCCCCAGGTACAGCCCTTCCCCCATCTGGGGACAGAGGGCTCAGCTGAGGCCACCGGCCCCGCCCCCATCCCGCCCTCGCCCCATAGCCCCGCCCCCGGCTGTCAGCCCCGCTCCTGCGGTTAGCCCCGCCTCGCCGGCTGTCAGCCCAGGGCCGAGGGTCCGGCGGGCGGGGAGCAGAGCCCGGGCAGGGGACAAAGAGCAGGGGTGGGGGGCTCTCTCAGTCCTCACCTGGGTCCGCTCCCCCACTGCCACCGCCTCCTCCGCATGCAGCCCCAACCCGAGCCTCGCTTCCGTCCTGGCACCGCCCCCGAGCCCGCGGGGCGGAAATAGCCGAGCGCGTCCGAACGCCCTCGCGCGCTGACGCGCACTGACGGAAAGATCTGGCGGCTCCCGGAAACCCGAGGCGGTGCCGAAAGATTCCGACGGCTTCCGAGGAGCAACGGACGCAACCGAGCGCTCCTGGACCTCACTTCCGGGTCCCGAGCCGCGACCGGAAGTTCCCGAGGAGTGACGGAAACTCCCGAAGACTACTTCCGGGTTGGCGACGACGAGCGGGCGTGGGCCGAAGCGGGGCCGGAAGGAGCCGAAGAGCCGAAGCGGCGACGGACGGACCCGAAGGCTCCCGAGGCGGGACCGAAGGCGCCCGAGGGGCGGCACGGAAGCTGCCGAGCGCTTCCGGAAGCTGCCGAAGCGCGCCCGGCCCGGGCGAGGGAGGAGGCCGGCAGCGGCGCCACACAAGATGGCGGACGGGGAGGAGGTGACTCTGGACGGGAGGCCGCTCCAGGCGCTGCGGGTCGCCGACCTGAAGGCGGCCCTGCAGCAGCGCGGCCTGGCCAAGAGCGGCCAGAAGAGCGCGCTCATCAAGCGGCTCCGCGGGGTGAGGCGCGGCGCGCATGCGCGGGGAGACCCCCGCCGTCCGGCCGGGAGAGGGGCCCCGGGCCCTGGGGAGCGGCCAGCGCGCATGCGCGGAGGTCCCACCCTCGCACCGGCGGCGGGCGGGGGGCTGGGGCGGCCTCCGCGCCGGCC
>ML675677.1:367437-382051 GCA_007922155.1 Mesoclemmys tuberculata | reverse complement strand
GGGTAGCCTGTGGGTCTGGCACGGGACAGTGAGGGGGATCGGGGTCATGGGGCAGCCTGTGGGGCTGGCAGGGGGCAGTGAGGGGGATCCAGGTCTTTGGGGCAGCCTGTGGGGCTGGTGGGGGGCAATGAGGGGGATCAGGATCAAGGGGGCAGCCTGTGGGGCTGGCAGGGGGTCACCCCAGGACTCAGAGCCCCGGCCGTGCCCTGTTGCTGGGGTGAGGGGGGGACCCGTTATTCCTGGACTGTCCGAGCCCCTCTCCTCCCCTCCCGCCTCCAGCCCTTGGCCCCAACTGAGCTGCTTGTGGGCCCCCCACCCAGCGGGTCTGGGGCCCTGCCCCACGGAGAGGTGCTGACCGGCCCCCCCCCGTGCGGGGTCTCTCCCCTCCTCTGTCTCGTTCCCTGTCTCTGCAGGCCGGCGCCCAGCACAAGGCCTTCAAGCGGAAGATCTCCGTCGTGTGTAAGTGATGCCCCTGGCCCCCCACATTGGGGGCTGCGCCCAATGGGTCGGGGGGGGGGCATGGGCGGGGCCTTGAGAGGTGCTGGGTCCCCCTCCTGGCCCGATTGGTTCTTGTGTTGCAAGTTGGGGGTAGGTGAGGGCGGGGCTCTGGTCCCTGCCTCACACTCTGATTGGCTGGTGAGTTGTGTGTGGGGGTGGCCCAGTGCTGAGCTTTCATTGGCTGTTGGGTTGCAGCGGCCGCCAAGGGGGCAGCGGCGGGGAACAGTGACACAGAGGGCAGCCAGTCGGGGGGACGCAAGCGGCGCTGGGGGGCCAGCACGGCCACCACCCAGAAGAAGCCGTCCATCAGCATCACCACTGAGTCACTCAAGGTACACCCGGGTCCCTCCCCGGCCTCTGCCCGCTGGGGCCACCGGCCCCGGACGCCGGGGTCTCCCCTAGGGGTCCCATTCCCAACCCCTCCTGCCCCCGTTGCCTGGGTCCCTTCCCCTCCCTGCTGGGGGCTGGTGCCATGGGGGCCCTGAGGTGGCATCCCCGGACACCTGGGTCCCCTCACTATCTGGTGCCCGCAGAGCCTGATCCCCGACATGAAGCCAGTGGCGGGGCAGGAGGTGGTGGTGGATCTCCATGCTGACGACGCCCGCATCTCAGAGGACGAGGCCGAGCGCCATGGTGAGGCACCCGCCCATGACAAGGGATTGAAGATCTGCCGGACAGTCACACAGGTATGGGGCCTGGACCCCGGAGTCCTTTCCCCCTCCCCTTCCCGGGGGTGGCCCCTCAGGCCGCTGTCCTGGATGCCTGGGTCCTGCTGCCCCGTCCCAGTCACTTCCCGCAGAGACGGTGCACTGTGGCCCCCCAGGACCCAGCCGCTTAGGTCCCGTTCCCCACATCCCCGCTCATTCTCCTGTGGCAGGTGGTGCCGGCCGAGGGGCAGGAGAACGGGCAGGGCGAGGAGGAGGAGGAAGAGGAGGAGAAGGAGGCTGAGGAAGAGCAGCCCCAGGCCACCCAAGTCACAGCGGAATTGGTCCTGCCCCCCCCTGTGGAGCATGAAGTCAAGAAAGGTATGGGGAAAGGGGAGAGAATGGGCTGGGGGGCAGCGTGTGGGGTTCAGGGTGAGGCCAGGTTGAACTGGGGGCGTGGGTGGCTGGGCTGGGGGCAGTGTGTGGGGTCACAGGAATCAGACCAGGGGAGTGAGCTGGGCGTGTGGGGGCTGGGAGTCTTCAGTGGAGTCATGGAAGTATTGGGCAGTGGCCGGTCCAGTGTGGGGCTGGGGCATCGGGGGCCCCATGCAAGTCTGACCACTCTGCCCCCTGCAGTGACGCTCAGCGACACCCTGACGCGCCGCTCCATCAGCCAGCAGCGCTCCGGCGTCTCCATCACCATCGACGACCCCGTGCGGACGGCGCAGCTTCCGTCGCCCCCCCGGGCCAAGCCCAGTCCCATTGTCCACATCTGCAACCTGGTGAGTCTATCTGTGGGGCCCTGCCCCAGTCAGTGCCTGGGGCTGGGCTGCGCCCGGCCTGTGTCTGCGGGGCCCTGCCTCAGCCCTTGTCCGCGGTGCTGGGCACGGCGTGAATGAGGTAGGGGCTCGGGACCCCCCCTCGCCCCATGACTGAGCCAGCTGCTGGGGCATTACCCCTGTCCTACCCCTCTCCCCACAGGTGCGGCCCTTCACGCTGGGCCAGCTGAAGGAGCTGCTGGGCCGGACGGGGACGCTGGTGGAGGAAGCCTTCTGGATTGACAAGATCAAGTCGCACTGCTACGTCACGGTGAGTGTGGCTGTCCCGCCCTCCCGCCATCCGTCCCTCCCACGCCATGGCCGTTGGTCCCCACTCACCCTCTCTCCCCGCAGTACACCACGCTAGAAGAGGCCGTGCTGACCCGCAACGCCCTGCACGGCGTGAAATGGCCTCAGTCCAACCCCAAGTTCCTCTCTGCTGACTTCGCCGAGCAGGACGAGGTACGGGCTGCCGGGGGCTGGGCGGGGGGTGCAGACCTGGGGAGGCGGAGGGGGAAGAAGCTGCCCCATGTTGGACTCCTTCCCCACATCTCCCAGCTGCATTTTCACCCGGGGTTGAGGTGGTGAGGGGCTGGATCGTGAGGAGTGAGGGGGGTCGACGCTGGGGGGTTGTCAGGGAATGTGGGGATCCGGGAGAGTTTGGGGGGGTCAGGACTGGGTCATGGGGAGTTTGAGGGGGCTCAGGACTCCGGCGACCGTTGGTGCTCAGGTCTGGGAGCAAGGGCTCAGGGCTGGGTCTGGGGGTTAGGGCTCTGGGGGAGTTGGGGTTCAAGGCTGGACCTGGGGGAGTTTGGGGAACATTGGGGGGGGCGGGGCAAGCAGCTCGGCCCCCCCTCACCCTCTCTCCCCCCAGCTGGACTTCCACCGGGGGCTGCTGGCGGAGCGGGCAGCCGAGCCGGCGGGGGCCCTGGGGCCTGGGCCGGCCGGGGGGCGTGGAGTGCGGCGGTCGGCCCCCCGGGAGCGCTCACGGGAGCCGGAGCGGGCGGCGCGGGAGCAGCGGGCGGAGCGGGCGCGGGAGCAGGAGCGGCGGGAGCGCACGCGGGCCGAGCGGGAGTGGGACCGCGACAAGGTGCGTGAGGGGCCCCGCTCCAGCTCCCGCGAGCGCCGCCGCAAGGAGCCCCCCAAGGCCAAGGAGAAGAAGGGCGAGAAGAAAGGTAGGGGGCGGGGCACGGGCTGCGGGGGCAGGGCGGGGGCTGTGCCCAGGCCCTCACTGACATCCTCGTTCTCCCCCCTCCCCCCCCATTTCCTCCTCCAGAGAAAGCCCCGGAGGAGCCGCCCGCCAAGCTGCTGGATGATCTCTTCCGCAAGACCAAGGCTGCCCCCTGTATCTACTGGCTGCCCCTGACCGACACCCAGGTGAGCCCAGCCCCCCTCTGCTGTGTGCAGGAGCCGGTGGCTTGCGTGTTTCGGGGGGGGGGGGAGGGCAGCTCTGGGGCTGGCTGGGGGCTCTCCAGGGGAAACCAGGCTCGGAAGACTGGGGGCTCCCTGGGCAATGGGGGATAGCGGGACGGGGGGGTCCCCCAGAGATTCCCTTGGTGATGGGGTAGATCAAGATGCGGGGTTCCCAGGGGGATTAGGGCAGGGGGCTCTCGGGGTGATGGGGGCGGAGGGTCCCGTGCGCTAGGTCAGGGGGTTCCTGGGGGGATGGGGGTCCCAGCCCAGCACTGACTCGGTCCTGGCAGTTCGTACAGAAGCAGGCAGAGCGAGCGGCCCGGGCGCGGGAGCGCGAGCGGCGCCGCAAAGAGCTTGAGGAGGAGGAGTCGCGGCAGCGGGAGCGGAGTCGCCAGGCGGAGCGGGAGAAGCGGCGAGAGCACAGCCGGGAGCGGGGGGCCGGCAGCAGTGCCCCGGGAGGGACGGCGGGTGCCGAGCGGGCAGGCCGCGAGCGCCGTGAAGCCAAGAGGCACAGCCGGAGCCGGAGCCGCAGCACCCCAGTGAGAGACCGTGGGGGGCGCCGCTGAACCCCACGGGGGCCATGGGGGGGGCGGGCCCAGCCCCCCATGCGGCCAGCCTGAGGCCGGGGGGCTGCTGGGTCACTGGATGGGATCATTCCCCCCTCCCCCCGTCCCCTCCGGAGACTCCGTTAATTTGTATTTTATTTTGGGACAAATGTTTTTTTATTCTGCTGTCGCTGGGAATCGAGAGGAATAAACGCTGAGTTAGTTTCATACGTGAGGGGTGTGTGTGATTCTTGGGGGGCAGGCGCTGAGAGTGAGGGGGGGTCCTACCCCCTGTGCTCTCCACGCTAGAACCAGCCCCCTGCCCGGAATGGCCGGAAGGTGGGATCGAGCGTTTGGGGGGTGGGGGATTTCTCAAGGGGCGGTTTCTGCTCCGGCCGCCTGAGTTTCGCACCATGTTGGAATCTCCGTGTGCCCTCTCCCGGCCTCAGGCCGCCTCCACCGCGTTTCCCCCGCTAGAAATGAGGGGCCTGGCCCTGGACTGCCCAGAGCTGCAGGGGCAGAGGCGTCGTTTCCTCAGTCCCCTCCGTGCCGTCTGGGGCCTGGCCTGGCCACCTCGGCATTCAAGGGGGGGAAATGACCATTTTCAGCATGTTTTTTCCATCGTTTCCTCGGGCAAAAAAACGCAAGCCTCGGCTCATTGCAGGGACGGGGGCCATGTGAAACGCCTGGTGCCTTTAATTTCAGGGTCTCCCAACAAATGATGGGGGTCCCTCCTTAGCTGAAGATGGCTAAAATGATGTTGGCTTTCCTTCCTGTCTCTGGGGGGGGTTAAATAGTTTAAAGGGAAGAAGCAGCCTCTGGTGGTTCTTTGACTGCTCGCTTGTCTCCGTTCCTCTTCGGGGCATGGGCATCGGAAAGTTCCCCCCAGGGGTACCCATTGGGTCGGCTCCGGAGTCACGTCTTCGGTGCCCCCTATAAATGGCTCAGCCAACCTCTGCCTGCTCAGCTCCTTGCGACTGGAATCGGGGGCCTCTTGCTTTGCATGGGTCCTTTGCGACCCATCTTCCCTCTGGCGTGTTCAAGTCGTGCGAGGCGTGTAAAAAGCCTGTGCCAAAGAGGGACCCGCGTGTCTGCGGCTCCAGTGTCGGGGTGAGGTGCTGAGGGGACCGCTGTGGAGACTCCTGCCCCCGCACAAAGGTGAACATCCCTCGTGGAGGCGGCTCTCGCTCTGTCGCCAGGCCCCAGCACCTCTGCCTCGCCCAGCTCATTGGCTTCCGTTTGGGACTCGGAGCCGAAGAAGGACACGGGGGGTCTCCGGCCCCGAAGATCCCTGTGGGCGCTCGGGGCCACTCACGTTCCCCAGAGAGAAGCGGATGAGGATGGTGTGGCTCGCCTACGCTTCAGTGTTTGCGGAGCGAGACCCGGGCTGGGCCCCTCAGGCGCCGTTCCATCGGTCCCGGAGCGGCATACTGACTCCAGCGCCACCCAGGAAGCTGGAGGAGGAGGCAGCAGGGCCCACCAGGACCAGCTGTGTCGAGCTGCCCAGAGCCTGGGGCTCCCGGTGGAGGACGCGTCAGGCGGAGGCTTTGTCACCATCGGGGCTTGTTAGTAAGAGACCCACTGCCAGGAATGTGAAGGCATTGTGGCAAACCCCTGGATTTCGGTGCAGGTCCCATCGTGCAGCAGCAAGGCCTGTCATGGCCCCGCCAAGGTGCAGCCTCAGCACAGGACAGCCTCTTCCACGCGGGCCCAGCCCCCCGAGCTCAGGTCCCGACTCGGGACAGCCATGGGGCAGCCACGTGGGCGTCCGTCCGTCCTCACTGCTGCGGCGCGTCTGTGGCCCGTGGAGCTCCGACCCCACCGTGGATTGGAACGGGCGTGAGCAGGCGTGCTACACAACGCTCACTGACGGGCCGTAGCGTGTTGTGTGAGTCATGCTGCTTGTGTCCAATCCAAGACCCGCCCACCGGCCCCTTTGCTGGAGCCTCCAGGTAAGAAGGAAATGGGGCAGGGGGCTGAGCCTTTTAGGGGGCACCAGGAGGGCGTGACCCCAAAGGCTCCGGAGCCAACCCTACGGGTCGCATGGGGAAGCCTGCACACCTGATCGTTCACAGGCGGATAGTCACTAGCTTTTTCTTTGTAACAGGTTTTCTTTTCGGAGGGTTCCAAAAATGGAGATTTCTGAGAACAGGAGAAAATTGTGACACTTTTTAATACTTTTGTCTTATTTTCTTTGGTGATCTCATTTCACATGTGAAAATCGGGGGGGGGGGGGGGAGACTCTCGTTTCCAGAAGAAACAGTTCATAAAATGTTAAAGATGAGCCAGGCTGGGTTTGGGGCCTTCTGAAATTTCTTTTTGCTCTTGCCAGGGGAGGAACAATCTTAAACCCTTGTTAGATTTAGGACTTTTAGTTGTAAAAATGGATAAAAAATGAGTTAAAAGCATCAATTTTTAACCCTCATTTTCTTTAGCTAGTTTCATGTTTGAAACGTTTCAATTACAAGTGAGACACGGTGCTGGGACAGGAAATGGCTCGAATTCAGTCCTCACGGAGGGTGGGAAAAGTCGCCATTAGTGACAGGACGTGACAATTTCTCCGTATTTCCCCAACTGAAAAATCTTTACAAGTGGGCTGAAAAAATGACTTTTTTCCTTTATATTTTATGGTTTTTTCTCCCTCCCGCCCTCGGCTTTTGGCAGGTGTCTATTTTCTGAGCAAATGAATCGAAACATAGCAGCCAAACTAAGCTATTCCCTGTTAAAAACGGGGGTTTTACCCTTTGCTAGGTGTTTTCAAGGTAAAAATGATCTAGAAAGTGGGGAAAGGCAGGGTTTTTGATTCCTCCCAGGATGAAGAGGAGGAAATGGAGAGGAGAAAATAAATCTTTTCGTCCTTTTCTTGGCGAAGGGAAGTTGGTTCCGGGGAGCAAAACGGGGCCTTTCCCTGCAATGCTTTTAGTCCCAGAAGCCTAAAGTTTGAACAATCTGTGTGAAAAATGAGGCCTTTCATCAGCTTCCCAAAGGCTGTTGGATGCGGATGGGAAAGGGGGGGGGGGTGATCTCCCCCATGGGGCCGGGGCTCTGAGCCGGGGATGCCAAAGACCGGAGGGAGGGTCCTGCTGCCCTGGTGATGGGGAGATGACTTATGGAGCCTCTGCCCCATAGAGAGGGTCTGGACGGGGGTGCCCCACTGCATAGGAGAGGCTGCACTATGGGAATGTAATGGGGGCAGCATGGAATTGCTGATGGGGGGCAGAGCTGGGGACCTCCTTGCACCCCATAACCTGCTGTGACTTTTACCACCAGCCTCGCTAACCCTAAGACCCCCTAGCTCTCACCCCTTCTGTCCTGCCCCCCCCCCCCAAGCTATCTGCCCCCAAACTGTCCTGCCCCAGCACAGGAGGTGCCTGGGGTGGTGTACAAACACCCCCCATGTTTCCCCTCTCTGGCCAAAAATCAACCCCTCCCACCAATGGGACACGGACCCATAGCGCCCCGGCCCTAGGACCCCCCAGCTCTGGCAGTACCCCTCACTCCCGACCTGCAGCCCCCGCCAGCACAGCCCGGGGTTATTGATATTCCTGGAGCCAGACTCAATAATTAATAATCTTTAATTAGTGAGTCACAACCCCCCTGTGAATCATTCCAGTGGGGGGGGGCCGCCATGGAGCCCCCAGCCAGGGATTGAAGGTGGAGGGCTGTGGGGGAGCTGCCAAGGAAATTCAGGTAAAGATTCAAACTGCCTGTTAGAAAACAAACCCCAGGTGAGAGTGGGGGGTGCAGAGTGAGGGGCATGGGGAGGAGGGGAGGTAGAAGGAGATGCGGGGGAGCTGTTTGTCTCTTCTCTCCTCCCCCCCCCCGGGGGCGGGGGGCAGCATCTCCCCCTTCTGTGTCTGCCACATTGGGGAGATTCAAGGTTGGTTGGGGTGAGGGTGATGGCGAGGGGGGGGAGGGTTGTGAGGAGGGGGACGTTGCTCCCCGTCTCTGCGGCTCCATCAGTGATTCCTCGTTTGCTGTGTCACAGCCCAGCCCTGTGGTGCCCCTCACTCCGGACCCACAGCCCCTTTCCCAGCTGTAGGCCCTGCCGGGGTGTGTGCGGGGGCTGGGGGAACACCAGGACAGCTCAGCAGGCGATGTTTGGTCTCCGTTCCTGATGGCTATCCCCCTGGGCTCGCTCCACCCCAGGGCTGGCTGCATCTCAGCTTCTGCCCCCATCTGGCCCTAGGTGGGGCTGGTGGGCTCAGGGGAGGAGAGGATGGGGCACGGGGCCTCTCTGCTGTAGGAGGCCCTATGGGGACCAGGCAGAGAGCAATGTGTCTGTCCATCCTGCTTCACTGGATCTATTCCCCTTTGGGTGACCTGCTCTCCCCTGATTAATGCCCCCCAGCTCAGGTCACTGCTGCCGCAGTCCTGGCCAGGGGTCTCGGGAGTCCAGGGGGACAGGGGGCCTGGACCACAGATCTAGTGCCCCTGCCCCGGGGCTCCGCACTGGCACTTCAATGCTGCTGGGGGGTGGGAAGATACCATTCTGTGGGGGGCATGTACCATTCTGTGGGGGGGTGAGGGAAAGGTACCATTCTATGGAGGGGGGGAGCAGGTACTATTCTGTGGGGGGTGCGGGTGAGAGGCATGTACCCTTATATGGGGGGAGCTTCCATGTTCTCCTTTCAGAATAAACACTTTATTTTGTACAATACAAACCTCGGCCTCATTGTGGGGGGCCCATATCCCTGGGTTCTCTCCTGGCTGTGGCAGGGGGGTGGGATTTGGACAGAGGGGAGGGAACGTGAATGTGAGAGCGCAAGGGAGGAATAAAACAGTGACGTCTGGAGGACAGATAGACACTGTGGGGCAGGGATGGAAGGCTAGACACCGTGGGGCAGGGATGGATGCCGTGGGGTGGGGATGGATGCATGGGGCAGGGATGGATGAGGTGGGGCAGGGACAGAGCTGGGGCAGGACAGCAGAGCC
The DNA here is from genome assembly GCA_007922155.1 of Mesoclemmys tuberculata. Classification (NCBI taxonomy): domain Eukaryota; kingdom Metazoa; phylum Chordata; order Testudines; family Chelidae; genus Mesoclemmys; species Mesoclemmys tuberculata. Next base: position 373,198 of record ML675677.1, on the reverse strand, counting down.
ATGGGGCCGCATAGACGGATGGAGAGCGATGCAGCCGGGCAGAAGGAAGCATGAGGGACCAGGCCCCGCCCCGCCCAGGGACGCCAGTTCACTACGGGGAGAAACACGGCACGATCCTGGCTGGAATCACAGCCCCCTTTCCCCTCCCCCCCACATCTCCGAGCAGCCAGTGGGGCCTAGGGACCAGGGGTGGGAAGCACTGGGTGTGTGTGGTGGGGGTCCCAATTACTCCCGTCCAGGTTTTGCACCACAGGGGGCACTGTGGGGCAGGGGTTGGGGGCAGGATGGGGCTTGACAGGGAGATAAACATGTCGTCGTCCCCCCCCCCCGCGCCACCATCTGTCTTAGCTCCCAGACATTCCCCCCAGCCACAGCTGCATTTATTGGTCATCTATTGGCACATACTGGTTTATACTGGTTTCAGCAACAGCAGCCTGCTTCCAGGAGCTCCGTACTGGTTTTTACCGGTCCATGGTGATTCAGGTGGGGCTATGCAGTCCAAGCTCATTTACGCTGGTCAAGGCTCCAAACTGGATTATACTGGTCCATGCTGGTGAAGGCTCCATGCTGGTTTATACTGGTTAATAATGCTTCAAACTGGTTTATCCTGGTGAATACTGGTCTATTGCAATGTTATTGTAGCCATGTGTGTCCCAGAGAGAGCCAAGCTGAGTGTGGCTAAGGCTCCATGCTAGTTTATACTGGTCCATACTGGCGAACTAGGCACCTAGCTAGATTATACTGGTATATACTGGTCCATGCTGCTATATGCTGGTGAATGATGCTCCATGCTGCTTTGTGCTGGTTTCTACTGGTCCAAGCTGGTTTATGCTGGTGAATACTGGTCCACACTGGTACAGGCTCTGTGTTGGTCAGGAATGCTCCAAGTGGAGTTATAATGGCTGACACTGGTCCATACTGGTGAAGCTCTTTAATGGTTTACACTGGTCCACGGTGGTCAAGGCTCCTTGCTGGTTTATACTGGTCCAAGACGCCTTACACTGGTTTATGCTGGTCAAGACTCCATGCTGGTTTATACTGGTTCAAGCTGGTTTACACTGGTTTATGCTGGTTAAGGCTCCATGCTGGTTTATACTGGTTCAAGCTGGTTTACACTGGTTTATGCTGGTCAAGGCTCCATGCTGGTTATTGCTGATGAATTAGATGCTCAGCTAGATTATATTGGTATATACTGCTCCATGCTGCTATATGCTGGCTAATGATGCTCCATGCTGCTTCCTACTGGTTTATACTGGTCCATGCTGGCCTAGTCTGCTCCTTCCTCCGCCTCCTCCTCCCCTGGTATCCCCAGCCTCTGGCCCAGGGCCCCTACCTCCCCCACATCATCGTGGGACACCCAGACCCAGCCGCTCCGGCGTACATGGAAGACGTCCACAGCCCCCCCAGAGTAGGCATCCCGGCGGGCAGCGTGGGCCACGGCCCAGCGGGCGAGGGCGTAGGCGGCGTCGGGGGCCAGGTCGGGACGATAGGCCCCGTCCAGCAGCCCGTAGGCGTAAGGTGAGCCAGAGCCCACGGCCACCACATCCAGGGGCAGGCGGGTGCCATCACTGTAGACGTACCAGAGGCCGGGACCGGCCCGGTCCCAGCCGCACAGGGCCACGGCCACGCATAGCCCGTGGCCCCGCCAGGCCCGCAGGCCCCCCGCCAGCAGCGCTGCCGCTTCAGCCACACCCGGCTCCCGCCCGTCGGCTTGGCCCCGCAGGGCCAGCTGGCAGCGCAGGGCCCGCAGCCACGTGGTGCAGTCAGCCGAGGTCCCTGAGGTGGTGGCCAGCAGCCGGGCGTGGACAGGCAGCACCTTGCGCGAGGCCGGGCAGGCCACGTAGGCCCCGCAGGATGAACGAGTGTCGGCCGCCGCCACCACACCATTGGCCAGCCGGAAGGCCAGGGTGGTGGTGCCATGAGCTAGGGGGCAGGGAGGCCTGGGGGGGTCCAGCCGTGGCGGCAGCGGCAGAGGCCAGGGAGGTGGTGGGGAGCAGGGCTGGCGGCGCAGCAGGTCCTGGAGAGCCATGGGGCAGCTGGGGCAGTGGGACAGGAGGCAGCGACCCTGGCTGATATAGAGGGAGAGGAGCGTCGCTGGGGGGGCGGCTCATGGATCCGCCCCCCCAGATGCTGCCTCGTCAGCTCCTGTCATCCTCCACTGCTCACCTGGCGTCCCCCCAGCCCCACGCTGCGTCCCTGCCAGGGGGGCAGAGAAACAGGCTGGATGAGGGAGGTAATGGCACCCCTTGCCCCACGGCCCCTCACGCGCCAGGACCCCTCACCCCACAGCCCCTCGCCAGGGCTGGGGGGCTGCAGGTGCCATTGGGGGTCTCTCCTTCGACATTCTGCGTCAGTGGCTCCCCGTGGGCATCAGCACATTTTCCTCGCTCAAGAGGTGAGTGTCAGCGGCAGCCAGTTGGCAGGGGCTTTGCATGCGTGCGTGCACACATGAAGAGGTTACACATGCACAAGGGGCTCGCACACTTACAAGGACTTTTGCCTGGTCCCGGGGGGGTTTTGCACACCCTGGGCATTTGGAGATTCGCACACCGGACACCAGCTTTCCCCCTGCCCAGGGAATTTTGCACGCCCACAGGGATCTGGCCCGGTGCAAGGGGCTTGTACCAGCAGGAGGGCAGCTGGCGTACATACACAAAGGAATTGGCGCATGGGGCAGTGCAGAGGACTTTGCACACTCAGAGGGGATTGTGCACATGCATGGGGGCTGGTGTGGTTTTGACACCCATGGGACAGCGTGCACGGGTGCGTGCACACACCCTGGAGTGCCTGTGCGGGGGGTCTGCATTTGCACAGGGACCCCCGGCTGCCATGCAAAGGGTGCTGGCCGTGCCCAAGACAGAGGGTGTCTGGCCACGCCGCACGCCCAGCCCAGGCATTTGCACGCACATCAGGAGCCATTGCCTTGTCTTCCCGCCCGAGGAGGGTTGAAGGAGCGGCATGCTCCCGGGGGGAGGGACAGGGATTTGCCGACGCGCCAAGCGGTTTGCACGCGCCCGGAGGAGATGCGCCCGCACGTGGGGGCTCGCACGCGCCTGTAGGAAGCTGCAAGCTCCCAAGGGGGTGCACGCTCAGCTCACGGGGATGGGACGCACGCGGGCGGTTGCACACTCGTTGCTTTGCACGCTCCCGGGGCTTTGCACGCTCAGGGGGGTGCCCACGGGGGCCGCACACCGAGGGGGTCTCCCACTGGCGCTCAGCGGCCGCCGGCTGCCCACGCGGGGGCCTTGCACGGCTCTTGCACACTCGCCGCAGGTGTGACCGCGCTGCACGGGGAGGGTTTGCCCGGGGGGGGGTGTCGGCCAGTCATGCCCGTACCAAAGATGGCCGCCGCCCGCGTCGTTACACGGGCGCGAAGCCAGGCGGCCCCGAATCAAGATGGCAGCCCCGGGCATGGTCACGTGACCCCGTGACGGCGGCGTCCCAGCCGGCGGTGGCGGCCGAAGCCCGCGAGGCGCACACGGCGCGTGCGCTGCCCTCACCCAACATGGCCGCCGCCCCGGCGCTGCCGAGTCACGCTCCGCCCTCACCCGAGATGGCGGCCGAGCCGATATAAGGGCCGGGGTGAAGCCACGCCCCCCAACCGCGGCTCGGCCCTTACCCAAGATGGCGCTGGCCAGTCTGCTGCCGCCGGACCTGCCCGTCAACCGGGCCGGCTTCTTCGGGCTGGCGGGGCGCTGCGAGCTCCAGGCCCCCGGGCCCCGCGCGGAACCGGGCCCGCCCGGCCTCGCCGCGCCCGCCTGGGGGGCCCCGGACCCCGGGATCGAGCTGCTGCACGGGACCACCACATTGGCCTTCAAGGTGGGCGGGGCCGAGCCGGGCCGGGGCGGGGCCGGAGAGGGAGATCCCGCGGGGCGGGGCTAGGCCAGGGGGCGGGGCTAGGTCAGGGGGCGGGGCTAGAGAGGGAGATCCCTCTAGGGGCGGGGCCAGAGAGGGAGAAACCCCCCCAGCGGTGGGGCTAGAGAAAGGGGGGGGCCACAAGAGACCCTCCCCCACAGAGAAGCCAGAGAGGGAGATCTCTCCTGGGGTGGGGCCTGGGTGCTCCTCCGTGGGGTGACCCTCATAGGCAGGGGCTGGGCAGGGAGCACTGCTGCAGGGGCGGGTGGAGGGGGTCGCTCGCTCCTTGGGTCGGTTGTGGGGGGCCCCTGCCGGCCCCCCCCATGACCCACCGGCCGCCCCAGTTCCAGCAGGGGGTGATCGTGGCGGTGGACTCGCGGGCCACGGCTGGCGCCTACGTCACTTCGCAGACGGTGAAGAAGGTGATCGAGATCAACCCCTACCTGCTGGGCACCATGGCGGGCGGCGCCGCCGACTGCAGCTTCTGGGAGCGGCTGCTGGCCCGCCAGTGCCGCATCTACCAGCTGCGCAACAAGGAGCGCATCTCCGTGGCCGCCGCCTCCAAGCTGCTGGCCAACATGGTGTACCAGTACAAGGGGCTGGGCCTCAGCCTGGGCACCATGATCTGCGGCTGGGACAAGCGGGGCCCAGGTGAGGGGAACCCCCTTCCTCTGTCCACCCCTTGCCGCGGCCGGGGGTGGCCCTGCAGTGACCCCCCCTTTCTCTCTGTCCCTCCCCTCAGGCCTGTATTATGTGGACAGCGAGGGGAACCGGCTCTCTGGCACGGCTTTCTCTGTGGGCTCGGGCTCAGTGTACGCCTACGGGGTGCTGGACCGTGGCCACACCCCCGACATGCCGCTGGAGGAGGCCTACGACCTGGCCCGGCGTGCCATCTACCAGGCCACCTACCGCGACGCCTATTCCGGGGGCGAGGTCAACCTGTACCACATGCGCCAGGACGGCTGGGTCCACGTCTCCACTAACGACGTGACCGAGCTGCACGCCCAGTACGGGGCTGGCTCGCCGGGGGGTGGGGCTGCCTGAGTGCTGGTGGGGTCCCTGTCAGTCGGACAGAAAGGCACGTGGCTGGGCTTAGCGGCACAAGGCGGGGGTCTGTAGCCGATGGCGGTGGGGCTAGGGCTGTGGGGGGGCAAGGCTGTGGCACAAGGGCCCTGCTGCTTCCTTATAAAGCTTGATTCTGCCCCATGGCTGGAGTGTGTCGTCATTGTGGGGGGGCATCGGGAGAGCCTGGTTCAGGCAGTCCAGCTGGGGGGCAACGGGGCAGGAGGGCTGGTGCGGAGCTCTGGCCGTGCCCATGTGGGAGAGGTCAGGCCCAGACCCCAACGTCTTGGGCCCCCCGGGTGGTGGCACTGCGTGGGGGGCAGTTTGGATCTGCAGTGTCCAGGGACTCCGGTACCCCAAGCCTATGGGCTCGTGCCCGGCCGGTCCCCGTTGGACGGAGAGGAAGCCTGCGGGGCTGCCCCGGCCGGCCGTAGACCCCAAGTGTCTGGTGGGCAGGGCCTGCCGTGGGGCCCCTGCTGTGGCCCAGGCATTGTGCCTGCGATTTCCAGGCGTGCGGGGTGGGAGGGTCGCCCTGCGGGGGGCCAGCCGGGGTCGTACACCTGGGAATGGCCCTCGCCAGGGGGCCCTGCTACTGCAACCAGGGTTCGCTGAGGAGAATGGAGCCCTGCACGGGGGCAGCAGCTGACTGCCTGGCCACCCCCAAAGGGAACTTGCTGAGGCAGTGGCCATGGTGTCCCATGGGCAGCGTTTGTCAGTCACCTGGCACGGGACACTGTTAGTCCTGGGCGGGGGGCAGGGAGCGAGGAATGGTGACAAGAAGGGGAGGGGCCCTGCACCCACTGCACAAGCCAGCTGTGTGGGGTAAGCATAATACAGCTGGGAG
>ML675677.1:340164-364533 GCA_007922155.1 Mesoclemmys tuberculata | reverse complement strand
CGTGTCACGCCAACCCCCGCCACGTGTCACACAAGGCCCTTGTCACACCAACCCCCGCCACGTGTCACAAGGCCCGTGTCACACCAACCCCCCGCCACGTGTCACGCCAACCCCCGCCATGTGTCACACAAGGCCCGTGTCACGCTAACCCCCGCCACGTGTCACGCCAGCCCCCGCCACGTGTCACAGAAAGCCCGTGTCATGCCCACTGCCCTGACCCTGGGTCACGTCAAGCCGAGCCCTGGGGCATGAATGACTAGGCAGGGGGCAGGGGGGCTCCTCTCCTGCGGTTCTCCGACACCAGCAGTCGTGTCCTTAACTCCCCTGCTCTCAGACCCCTGGTGCCCCCCGGCGCCCCATGGCCCCCCGCAGCTGCCCCCCAGCCTGCTGAGCTCCCCCCGCCCGCCATGTCCTTCAGCGCCACCATCCTCTTCTCGCCTCCCAGCGGCCCTGAGGTCCCGGCCTGCTGCTGCGCCTGCAAGCGGGAGCCGGGGCAGGAGGCGGGGGCCGCGCCCCCTGGCGCCGCCCCTGGACCCTCGGCCCCGGGCCCCGACCAGCTGCTGCCCCTCATCTGCCAGCGGCTGGACCAGGCCGTGGGGCTGGCTGAAGCCGCCCTGGCCCTGGCCCGGGCCAACAACGCAGCCCTAAGGCGCCTTGAGCGGGCGGTGGGCGGCCTGCGGGACAGGGCGGACCCCCCACTTCAGACCACTCCCCCCCAGCCGGCACTGGAGGAGGAGGAGGAGGCCGAAGGCTTGGGCAGCGGCGTCCGTGTGGTGATCGAGGAGCTGCGCCAGCTGGGGGCAGCAGCGGGGCCACCCGGACGCCTGGGTTCCTCCCCGCCACAGCCTGGCGACCCGGGGCTGGGCGGGGTGCGTGAGCCGCCAGCCCCCTCTTTCCCCCGCGTCTCCCTGGGGGGGGGCCCCCGGTGCCAGTGCTTGGGGGGGCGCCTCTGGCCTGGCTGAACTGTGCATTGTGGGAGTCACACCAAGGCTTGTGCCCCAAAGGCACTGCCAGAGAGGGGGAGGAGGGTACAGGGGGGCAGGAATGAGGGGCATCACGATGCTGTGGGGAAGACCAGGGGGCTGCGAGTCAGGAGTGCGGGGCACCAGGGGGCTCATGCGTCTCTCCCCCCCAGGTGCTGGAGGAGCTGCCCCTCCCCGAGCCTCCCCTGCAGCAGGTCCCAGCCTTCCCCAGCACCCCGTCCCCTTCGCCCCGGCCAGCGGGGGCACCGTCGCCCTCCGGCTCCGAGGAGCCCCCCTGCCCTGCCCTGGGGGACGCCAGGCGGGGGGAGCCCCGCTTCTCGCTGGCCTTCGCCGGCGTCTCCAGCCGCAGTCGGGGCAGCGGGCCCAAGAATGTCCGGCGCAAGCGGGACCTGGTGCTGTCGGTGAGTGGGGGGGGGGCCCCCCGGGGGGGGGGGGGCCACTGGGGGGACCCCGGCACCCCACTGACTCCTCTCTGCCCCCCAGAAACTTGTCCACAACGTCCACAACCATGTCACCAACGAGAGGCGCTTCAACGGCTCCGAGAGGTGAGGCCCTCCCTGCAGGGAACCCAGGAGTCCTGGCTCCCAGCCTCCTCTCCTCCCACCGCTGTAACCACCAGACCCTTTGAGGCATGGGGCTAGGAGTGGGAAGGGGGGAATCCACAAGGCTGGGGGTGGGCTGGGAGATCTGGAGGGCTGATTAGGGGCTGAGCCCAGAAGTGGGATGTGGGAATCTGGGGGGCTGGGCTGGGGGAATCCATGGGGTTGGGGGCTCAGGCGTGACTCTGGCCTCCCTTCTCCCATGAGCAGCATCAAGTCTTCCTGGAACATGGCAGTGGTGAAATTCCTGCTGGAGAAACTGAGGCATGAACTCGTGACAAGTCCGCACAACTACACTGAGAAGGAGCTGAAGGGTGAGGGCGTGTTTACACCCTGCCCCAAGTGTTCCCCTGGCTCACTCACTGCTCACTCTGTGGGCCCCGGCTCGCTCCCCAATCACTCTGAACCCCTGGCACACTCCATGCCCTCTCCCTGCTGCCTCTGCGGCCCCCGGCTCGCTCCTGCTCGCTCAGTGCCCCTGCCGAGCTCCTCACTCACACTGTGCCCCTGGCGTGCCTCACTCCTGCTCCCTCTGCCCCCCTGGCTCGCTTCCTGTTCCCTCTGCGGCCCCCAGCTCGCTCCTTGCTCCCTCTGCGGCCCCTGGCTCGCTCCCCGCTCACTATGTGCCCCTGCCAAGCTCCTCGCTTGCTCTGTGCCCCTGGTGTGCTCCACTCCCACTCCCTGCTTGCTCTGTGGCCCCCAGCTCGCTCCTTGCTCGCTCTGTGCCCCTGGCGCGCTCCTTGCTCGCTCTATGCCCCCAATGGGCTCACTGCTCGCTCTGCGCCCTGGTGCAGTCCCCACTAGCCCTGTGCCCCCCAGCGCACTCCCTGCATGCTTCCTGCGCCTAGCGTGGGGCGCCCCGCCGACGGCTGCGTTGTGTCCAGGTGCCTGCATGGCGTACTTCTTGACCAAGCGCCGCGAGTACCGCAACGCCCTGAACCCCTTCAAGGGACTGAAGGAGAAGGAGGAGAAGAAACTGCGGAGCCGGCGCTACCGGGTGAGGGGCCCAGCTCGTGCAGGGGCTGGGGGGCAGGGGCTGGGGGAAGGGACAGGGGGGGCAGGGACCACGGCTGGGCGGGGCCCAAGGTGCATGGTGGGGTACGTGTGGAGAGCGGGACGGAGTGGGGCAGAGGGCAGGGCACATGACAAGGGTGGGGCATGCGAGTGGGCGCGTGGTCCGTGCGGGGGCGGGACGTGGCACTGACTTTGCCCCCTGCCCCCAGCTCTTCGCCAACCGGGCAGGCGTGGTGCAGCTGCTGGGCCCGGCGGAGCAGCGGCTGTGGCGGGGTGTGACGGAGGAGCTGATGTCGGACGAGGAGGACAGCGCCAGTGAGCCGGGCGTGTGGGTCGCCCGGCCCCCTCGCTTCCGTGCCGCCCCCCTCACCCAGCTCTGCTACCGGCTGGACGGTGGCGCCAAGCACGGGGCCAAGGCCAACCGGGTCTACGGGCCGCCCTCCGAGCGCCTGCCCTCTGCCGAGGCCCAGCGGCTGCCCCCCCACCTCTACGATCCCCACTTCCGGGAGCGTGCCGAGCCGGGGGGCCCTGGCCCAGCGCTCCCCCGGCCCCTGGGCCCCGCTCTGCTCCCCGGGGGCGACATCAAGGAGGAGAAGGACGAGTGAGCCCAGCCAGGTGGCCACTAGGGGGCCGGGCCCCGCTCCCAGGCTCGCCCAGCCTGGGCTCTGGGTGCAGGAAGAAGAGGGGCCGGGGCTGGCTGCCGGGCGACGTTGGGGGCCCTGGTCGTGGCCCCGCCCCACACCTGGAGCCCAGGTGGAGGAAGACGAGGGCGCCCAGGTGGCTGCCAGAGGACACTGGGGGCCTGCCGCCCTGCCCCACGCCTGGGTGGAGACGGAAGAGGAGGGGCCCAAGCTGGCTGCGGGGACCTTGGGGGCTGGAGGCCAGCGCAGGGGTGGTGGCCCCGCCCACACGCGGGTGCAGCTGGAGGAAGATGGGGGGCCTGAGCTGGCTGGGGGCCCACACTGGGGGCGGGGCCGGGCTGTGAGCGCCCCACCCCTCTGGGTGCGGGAGCCCCCAGGACAGGCGCGGGGAGGGGCCGCCCCCCAACAAGAGGCCGTTTCACTCGCACACCCTGCCTCAGTGTCTCCTTCCGCCGCCATCAGCGCCGGGGTCCCTCCACGCGGGGGGGTCAGAGCAACCCGGCTCCGGGGCCCTTTGCACCGCGGGGGGCTGGGTTCCCGCCCCCCCGCCCGGCCTCATTAGCATATTCAAATCAGGTCTTTGAATAGCGGCTGCCCAGCGGCCCGCCCCGGCCTGGAGGCGGGACCACGCGGAGGCCCCGCCCCTCTCTGGTCCCGGCCCCGCCCCCCACGCGCGCGCCGCTCAGGCGTTAGCACCGCCCCGGCCCCGCGAGGCCGGGAGAAAAGGCGGGAAGCGGCCGGGCGGGTGCCGTGACGTCACCGCGGCCCTTCCTCAGTCCCCCGGCCGGGTGAGCGCGTGCCCCGCCCCTCCCCCCCCGCCCGCCACTTCCGGTCGGACCGCGCTGAGAGCACCGGGGGCGGCGGGGGGTGACGCGGGCGATGGCGGCGCCGGGCTCCCTGGGCGCGGAGCTGCTGGCGGAGCGTGAGTGGGGGCGGGGCCGCTGTGGGGGGAGCGGGGGCGGGTTGAGGGTGGGGGGGGAGGGTGTGGGGGGAGCGGGTTCAGTGGGTGAGGGAGGATAATCGGGAGGGTCCTGGCTGGGGCCCCTCCCCCTCACGCCGTCTCCCCGCAGCTGGCGGCGCCCACCCGCCCCCCTGGCCGCTGCGGGAGGAGGAGGCGCACGCCCACCCCGGCCTGGCCGCCCTGCTGCGCGCCCTGCCCCGCCCGGAGCCCAGCGGGCTCAGCGCCCCCCTGGCCCGCCAACTGGAGCAGGTACGGAGGGGCCTTGCTGGGGGGGGGCGCTGCGGGGGGTGTCTCTGCCCCAGCTCACCCTCTGTTGCCCCCTGCAGGCGAGGGCGGAGCTGCGGCTGCGGCGAGCGGCCTGGCTGCGCTGGGAGGCCCTGCACCGGCTGCTGCGGGAGGCGCTGATGGAGCAGGGGGCGGCCGAGGGCGCTGCCAGCCCCACCCCACAGGACAGGAAGGTGCGTTGGGGGCTGCGGGGTGGGGCTGGGGAAAGGCCAAGGGGGCAGGGTGGGGAGGGGCAGGGTGCCCCCCATGCTCTCTGACCCCTGTTCCTTCCCCCCCAGTTCCTGGAGACGCTGGAGCAGCGGCTGCTGCTGGGGGAGCTGAGCCTTCTCCTGGAGCCGGCCACCCTTGGAGCCGAGAGTCGCCCCCCGCTGCTGGGCCTGGGAGCCCCTGACCTGCTGCAGCTGCAGCCCCCGAGCCAGGTAATCAAGCCTGCGGGAAGGAGGAACGGTGGGACCCCAGCGTCCGGGCTCTGAGCCCTCTCTTTGCCCCCATGCAGGACCTGGTGACACTGGAGCAGCGCCTCGCCCGGGAAGTCGAGGAGCGGTTGCGGCATAAGGGCCTGGCCCTGCTGAGCTACCACCGGCCCGAGAGTGGTGAGCTGGGGGCCTTGGGAGGCGGCCGGGGGCCTGGGGGCCAGCTCTGACCCCCTGTTCCTCCCCAGATGGTGCAGGGGAGCTGGCGCGCTGCGCCATGCTGTGGACCCTGGCGGAGGGGCTGGCGGTGGAGCAGCAGCGCCTGCAGGAGGCCCGGAGCCGGCGGTGGGAGCTGATGGAGCTGCTGGAGAAGCAGAGAGCCGCCTACCCCCAGGTAGGCTGGGGGGCTGAGAGGGGCTGGGTCAGGCAGGGCCCCTCTGAGCCACTCACACCCCTCCTCTGCCCCAGGTTCTCCTGCGCTGCCTGGGCCTGCTGCAGTGCCTGGCCCAGGAGCACCGGCTTGGAACCCAGGCCCAGCTGGACCAGCTCAACACCTACTACCTGGAGGCCAAGTGCAACGCCATGTTCCTAAAGATCCGGTGAGCGCGGCGTGCCCTGCGCCAGACAGTGGGGCTTGAGGCAGAGCGTGATCCTGGGCACGGCCGTGGCATGATCTGGAGTGGGGTCAGTGGTTGCTCACCATGGGGGCAGGGAGCTGTGGGGCTGCATGGCTGTGAGGGCAGTGCCGGGTGAGCTGGGGTGGGCCCAGGGGCTGGGTGCAGTGGCACTGGGTGTTGCAGGGCCCTGGCCAGGCGCTGAGGGGTGCCGGGTCCCAGCTGCCCATCTCTGTCCCCGCAGGCTGGAGGAGCTCAGCATTCTGGCGGACACCTACTCACCCCAGATGGTGCAGGTGCATCGGACCATCAGGTACGAGGAGGGGGTCGGGGGTGCTGGAGGAGGCAGTGGGGGCGGGAGGGCGAGCCATGCACTCACCCCTCCCTCTCCCCAGGGCCGGGCTGCAGGGTGCCGTGCAGCAGCAGGAGCAGGAGCTGGTCACAACCCAGAAGATCCTGGCCGCCTACGAGACGCTGGGGCCCGAGTTCGAGGGGCTGGTGCGGGAGTACGGGCAGCTGCGGGGGAAGGTGGAGAACAGGCACTGGGCCCTGCAGGAGCTCGACAAGGCAGCCCCTGGCAGTGCCCAATAAACCTGCTGAACGGAGCCGCTGTCTCGTGTCTGCCTGTGTCCTTCCTGCTGTGCCACCCCTCCCCGCCTGCTGGGCCAGCGGGTCTTCCCTGCCCGTCCTGGAGCCAGTGCGGAACCCAGAAGTCCATACTGGCTCCCAGGAGAGTCCTAGCGCCAGGAGTGCTGGCGCCAGTGCCTTTCCCCGCCTCTCTACCTACTAGATTTAGTGCCTGTCCCTGAGCTAGGATAGGACCCAGGAATCCTGGCTCCCAGCCTTCCCCACTAGCCTGCTAGGGCCTTGGGAAGCTCTGAGAGATGGGATGGGGTGGGTGTGATGGGGAGGGCATGGGGTGAGGGAGGCCCGGCCACTAAAGCTGTGGTGGAGATGCTCAGTGAATGGTCTCTGGCGCAGCAGGGGCTATTGGGCAAGTCCCACCTAGCAGCATCCAGGAGCGAGCTCCCCCGGCCAGGGCCTGGAGCAGAATTCCCGGCCCTCAAACTGGGGCATGGTGAGCCAGGCTCCCGTACGGGAAGGGGTCCGCGCCAGGACGAGCAGGGGGCCAAGGGCCCCGCTGGCTCTGGTGTGCCTGGGGGCCTGGGACCAGTCTGTTCCCCAGGGTTCCACACACATGGACTGGAGGGCGGGGCCCGGCAGGAACCCGGCTGGAGGAAGAGGGGCTGAGTTCAGAAGGGGTGGGGCAGATAGTGGGGTTGTGTCCCTCCCCTCCCCTGCTGGTGTGTACAGGGACGGGGCTTCAGTGTCCTACGGGGGCTGGGAAAAGGGGCACGGCTGGGCGTGAAGTGCGAAGCAGCGTGGGAGCCATTGTGCTGGAGCTCCCATCCCAGGTGTTAAACTCAAAAAAGCCCAGTAGGGTCTGATATGGGGGGATATGGCCACACGCCGCGGTTATTGTACAGGGGAGGGCAGCAAAACGCTGCCGTAGATGCACACGCTCAGTGTGCTGCCCAGGGCTGTGATGCAAGCGCTGGGCCTTTTATGCTGTTGTTTGCGCCAGCCCCGTGGCCAGCAAGGCCAGGCACGAGGAGGGAGCTGGGCCTCCGTCACTCACAAAGCCGCTGCCCCAAGGTGACAATTGCAGAACAAGACCCGAAGTGTCTGTCTTTACCCCTCTTTTATCATTACTGCCACCGGTGAGTTGAGGGGCACGGCTGTGTGGGAGTTTGGTGTGGTCGCTAATCGCCCGCTAATTGTCACTGTGATCACTAACACACCCCCGCCCCCCAAATTGCAAGCCTGGTTAGTCTCTTGAGTCCCTCTGTGCTTTAGAGTCGTTAATTTGTACTGTAGGGTCGTTGCTGTGCGTTCTTTGGCCTGGGGGCTTAGGAGGGGGTAGGCGGTGTCTTCACTGCCCTGTGGGTCGGAGCGGTTTGTTGGCATCTTTTTCTGGCTGGCATGTACAAACTAACACGAGGGACTCCACTTCTGTCCTCCACCCCTCCTGTGTTGTAATAACAGTAAAGGAAAATGTCTCTGCCTCTATCTCCTGTACACAGTAACACGAGCATGCACTGGATTTGTTTGCACAGTGCCTGGGGGCGCTCACATAGACGTGGGGCCGGCAGGGAGTTGGGATTCAGCTGTTACCACAGACGGGGTGTGGGCTGAGTGTGTGGCCGCTGGCCCAGCTTGTGCAGGAGCCGAGGGTTGTGAGCTGGGGAAGCAGGGATCATGCGTGCTCCATCACATCCGCCTGTGGTGCCAGTGCAGGAGGGCGAGCTAGTGCCGGTTTCCTATCACGCAAGCCCCAGGCTCGCCCGCAGAAAGGAGCAGGCACCTGGGCTAAAGGAGCCGAGGGCTGTGTTCCTTCGCTCGAGGCCACCTGTGGAACTCCTCGTGGGGGCACGGAGGGTGGCTGGGACCACAGTGCGGCCCTAAGGAGGACAAGCTAAGCTCCCCGAGGCTGAGTCCAGCAATGGCTAGTAACCGGCTGGGTAGGAGCAACTGTTTACCACAGACGGGCTGGCACCAGCCCGGCTCACGCGCCGATTGCCCTGCTCTGTTCAGTTCCTCTGTCACAGGCTAGACGGAGCCTGACTCCGACTGGCCGCTCTCGTGCACCCCTGAGCCCGCTGGAGGTGCCGGATGAGGACGGGCCTGAGGAGGGGATGGGGGGGTGCAGTGATTCAGCCAGGATATGGCCCCGGAGCTGGGTGCTGGGAACCAGCTGGCTGCCAGGTCGCTCCCGCGTGGCTGCTTTCTTCAATGGGGATCGCGGCATGGTTGGCTGGGCTCTGGGCTGGGGGGGCTCTGCCCTGCCGATGCCGGCCTGGTGAGGAGTGGCTGTGAAGTGGCCTGTCTCCGGCGCTGTCCATCTCCCGGGGGTGGCAATTTCCTGGTAGTTGGGGGGCTGGAGTTGCCCCATTGGGCCCAGGGGATGCTGTGGGGAGCAGGAACCAGGCCCCCGGCGGGTCAGGGCCTCGTGTCCGCAGGACGCCGGGCGGGCATGACCTGAACCCAGGGCCCGCGTCTGCACCTGCGGTGGGGAGCCGGGGAATGCCCGGGGTGGGTGGGGGAGGCGGGCCCTGTGTGGGGTGCCCCATGCTGGCCCCGGAGCGTCCCCCCATGTGCCAGGCTAGTCGTGCCCCCACACCCTCCAACCATGGTCCCAGGCTGGGCGGGGAACCCAGGCGCCCTGGCTCCGCCCCCGTATGATGCGCCACTGGCCGGGGGGCGGGGCAATGAGATGTAGCCCCGGCCTGGGCTGGCGGCTCACGCCCCGCTGCACGCGAGGAAGGGGTGTCTGAGGAGCGGTGCGTGCTGGGAAATGTAGGCCAGGGAAGTGGGGCCGCAGCCGAACAGGCGCTGTGCATGCTGGGAACGTCGCTGGCCCAGCTCACTGAGCCTCGGGGGCCGCGCTAGGCACGGTGGGTAATGTAGTCCTGGTGGGGAAGTGGCGCGTGCCTGGCGCTGCGCATGCGCGGTGTTAGGTGGGAAATGTAGTTCCCTGCCCCGCGAAGGGCATGACGGGAAATGGAACCTTCCCGGGTTGGCTGCCGAGGCCCGGCGCGCTGATTGGGTGGACGCCGGGGCCGCGCTGATTGGCCTGACGGTGGGGTGCGGCGCGCTGATTGGCCGGGCGGTGCGGCGCGCTCAGCAGGCAGCGATGGCGGCGGCGGCTGCTCCGGGCCCGTGCGGGGCGGGCGGCCACCGCGTGTCCAGCGGCCGGGACCTGAGCTGCGTCCCGGAGGTGGCGGGGACGCTGGGCGCCGTGGCCCGGCAGGGGTGAGACAGACCACGTGACCCGTCGCACGTGGGCGCCGCCCCGCCCCCGCCGAGCCACGGACGGCGGGATCACGTGGCCGGGAGCTGCCCGGTTTCCCATCCCGCACCCCGGGGGTCCGAAGGGGGCGGGGTCTGGGAATCCCCTGCCCTGGGAAACGCCTCCCCCATCCAGGGGGCGGGGCCTGGCGGGGACCCGCCGCCTCTGTCCTCCGGGATCTCCCCCTGCTCCTCCCCCACCCTCGGCCCCGCCCTGCTGCGAGGAAGCCCCTCCCACCATCCTGGGGGCAGTGGGGGGACTTGGCCTAGCCTAGGCAGCCGCCTCCCCCCACCTCGGCACTGGCCAAAGCCCCAAGGGGTCCCCCCTCCCCCGCCCACCTCACTCTGCCCCCTGCCCCGCAGGTTCGATTTCCTCTGCATGCCTGTCTTCCACCCCCGCTACCGCCGGGAGTTCAGCTGCGCCCCTGCCCGCGCCCGCCCGGGCCCCCACACCCGCTCCGACTTGCTGCTGTCCGGGAGAGGTGAGCCCCCCGCCGGGATCCCCCCCAGCCCTGTCCTCGTACACCGCCTCCCATGACCCCGCCAGCACTGTCCCTGCCCCAGGAGGGCGCTCCCATGGGTCCCTCTGGCGCTCTCCCTGGTCCCCTGCCCCAGGAGGGCGCCCCTTCCCCCCGCAGGTCCCCCTGGCGCTGTCCCTGTTCACCTGTCCAAGGACAGCGCCCCCTTGTCCTGCTGGGCCCCTCTTGTGGTCTCTCCACCCCATTGACCTGACCTGCTCTCGGTCTCCCAGACTGGAACACGCTGATCGTAGGGAAGCTCTCACCCTGGATCCGCCCCGACTCCAAGGTGGAGGCCATCCGAAGGAACTCGGAGGTGGTGAGTGGGGGGGGCAGGAGGGGGAAGGTGTGGTGGTGGCAGGGAGGGAGTTCGGGGGCAGGATACACCATCTCCCCTACCCACAGGCGATGCTGCAGGAGCTGAACTTTGGGGCGTACCTGGGGCTTCCCGCCTTTCTGCTGCCCCTGATGAAGGCCGAGAACCCCAACCTGGCCCGGGTGCTGAGCACCCACATCCACACCGGCCACCACAGCGCCATGGTGAGTGCAGAGGAGGGGACGGGGCAGGGCAAGGGGTGTGTGTCCACATCTGACCCCCCATTTCTCGCCCCCCCAGTTCTGGATGCGGGTCCCCTTGCTGGCCCCCGAGGATCTGCGGGACGATGTGATCGCCAATGAGCCGGTGCTAGAGGCAGAGGATGGCTCCGGGGACGAGAAGACGTGGACCTGGTGAGGGGCGTGGGGGGGGCTCAGAAAGGGGGGGCTGTGAGGTGCGTGTTCCCACCCATATTCACCCCCACCCTCGTTTCCCTGCAGGTGGCACGATTTCCGGACCCTGTGTGACTACAACAAGCGCGTCGCAGTGGGTGAGTAGGGGCTGGGGGGCACTGCCCTGGGGAAGCTCACAGCCCTGGCTGGGGGCCCTGCGTGGGGGTGGGGAGCTCACCCCGTTTTCTGTCCTCTCCAGCCCTGGAGGTGGGGCCCGACCTGCCCTCCAATCACGTCATCGACCGCTGGTTGGGAGAGCCAATCAAAGCTGCTATCCTGCCCACCAGCATTTTCCTGACCAATAAGAAAGGTTTTCCCGTCCTCTCCAAGATGCACCAGCGGCTGGTTTTCCGCCTGCTCAAGGTGAGCCCTGGCCCCGCCCACTGAGGTCTGGCCCCGCCCACCAAGGTCCAGCTCCAGCCCAAGCCTGCACCTGCACCCGTCCAGATCTCCTGCCCAAACCCTGTCTCACCAGATCTCCTGGTCCCACCATCTGAAGCCACGCCTACCCAGAGCTTGACATCCTCCCAGAGCCCCCTCTGCTTCCCAAGATGCACTTGTCTGCCCCATCCCGCTCCCAGATGGGGCAGGGCTGTGGGGAAGGTGCTGCTAGTACCAGACGGCAGTGGGCGGGTGACCCGTTCTCCGTCTCCCCCCCTCGGGGTGGCGGAGGGGGTCTGCATGGGGCGCGCTCTCCCATCTGCCCCCTCCTCCTAGCTGGAGGTGCAGTTCATCGTGTGGGGCGCCCACCATCACCCCGAGAAGGAGTTCTGCTCCTACCTGCAGTATCTGGAGTATCTGAGTCAGAACCGGCCCCCACCCTCTGCCTACGAGCTGTTCGCCAAGGGCTACGAGGACTATCTGCAGTCGCCCCTACAGGTGAGCAGCGCCCCGGTGCCCCCATTAGGGTCCAGAGTTAACACCCCGTGCTTGGGCCAGTGTGCTTGCCATGTCTTCATTAGGGCACAGGGTTAACGGTGGGGGTGGGCGGGGCCAGGTGGACACAGGGGCGTGTCTGCCCCAGGAGGCAGCTGGAGGGGTGTCCATGGCTGGGGGTCGGAGTGAACTATGGGTGCAGGGGGCCCAAGTCTTTGCCCCCTCTAATGCGATTCGTCTCCAGCCCCTGATGGACAACCTGGAATCCCAGACCTACGAGGTGTTTGAAAAGGACCCCATCAAATATGCCCAGTACCAGCAGGTGCGGGGAGCCGGGCATGGGTGGAGAGGCTTGCGGGGAGGGCTGGGGCTTCAGGGGGCAGGGCCTAGTTAAGGGGAGGGGCCTGTGGGGAGGGGTGGGGGTTCAGGGGGCAGGGCCTAACTAAGGGGGGGGGCCATGGGGCTCTGGGAAGGAGGGAAGCAGGGGGCTGTGGGAGGGGGTAGGGCCTAGCTGGGGGTGGGAGCTGGGGGAAGATGGGGGGCAGAGTTGGAGGGGGGGCAGAGCAGGGCGGGGAGCTGTGGGGTTGACTATCCCTCCCCTTGTCCCCCAGGCGATCTACAGGTGCCTGCTGGACCGGGTACCTGAGGAGGAGAAGGAGTCGAATGTGCAGTGAGTGAGGCCCCTCCCCCTGCCTGGCAATGCCCCGCCCCCCTCAGTTATGTCCCACCCACCCGGTCATGACCTTGGGAGATGGTGCCCCGCAATTGCTCTGACCCACTACCCCCCCACAACGGGAGGCCTGGCCCCCCAGCCACCCTCTAGCCCCCGGGTGTTGACAGAGCCAGGACAGGACCCCTTAACTGTGCTGTGCCCCCGGGACGGTCATGGAGCCGGGGCCGGGCCCCCTAACTATGCTGTGCCCCCCAGGGTTGTGATGGTGCTGGGGGCCGGGCGGGGCCCGCTGGTGAACGCGGCGCTGCGGGCATCCCGCCAGGCTGCTCGTCGGGTGCGGATCTACGCGGTGGAGAAGAATCCCAATGCTGTGGTGACGTGAGTGACCCCCGATCTCTGGCCCCGCCCCCAGTCTGAGGCCCCAACTCTGCCCCCCTACCCTGGCCCCAGTTGGAACCTGTGCAGACTCTTAGCCTCATTTTCCCTTATCAGATGGGAGAGTGGTTGGTATGGGGGGGGCTGGTGGAGTGCGGCCTGGGCAGTGCAGGGGACCGGCAGTGCGGGGGCAGGGTGTAACACTGTGCCCCCCCAGGCTAGAGAGCTGGCAATACAGGGGAGCGGGCTGAAGGAGTGGGGCTGGCAGTGGGGGGGGCTGGGCCATGTGTGGGCGGGGGGGGGAGAGCAGGAATGTGTGGAGGGACCGGCAGGTGGCCCCTCTGATGATGCGGCCCCTCCCCCAGGCTGGAGAGCTGGCAGTACGAGGAGTGGGGCTCACAGGTGCAGGTGGTGTCGTGCGACATGCGGGAATGGGTGGCGCCGGAGCCAGCTGACCTGCTGGTGTCCGAGCTGCTGGGCTCCTTCGCCGACAATGAGCTGTCACCTGAGTGCCTGGACGGGGCCCAGCACTGCCTGCGAGGTGAGAGGGGACGGGGAGGGCACTGCCTGCAGGAGGGGGATGTGGGAGGGGTGATGGGCAGCAGCAGGGGTGAGGGCAGGGCAGACATCACCCCCCCTGGCTGACCCACCACCCTGTCGTCCCCCCCCCCCCCAGCGGGTGGCGTGAGCATCCCCTGCAGCTACACGTCCTACCTGGCGCCCATCTCCTCCTCCAAGCTGTACAACGAGGTGCGGGCCTGCCGCGAGAAGGACCGGCACCCTGAGGTGAGCCCCCCCATCTACGACCCTCCTGGAGATGGCCCCTCTGAGCCCTGGCCTGGGGCTGTGGAGGGGCCGTGCCCACAACTGTGTCTATCCCCCTCAGGCTCAGTTTGAGATGCCCTACGTCGTGCGGCTCCACAACTTCCACCAGCTGGCGCCACCCCAGCCCTGCTTCACCTTCCACCACCCGCACCCTGGTAGGTGCTGGGCGGGGCCTCTGCCGGCCACACCCCTTGGGTTGGGCCCACAGGGGTGAGGGGAGGGCTGGGCTCTGAGTTGGCCACGTCTCGGGGGGTGAGGGGGTCAGTTGGCCACACACCTTGGGGCAGGGTTGGGGTTGGGGTTGGCTCTCATCTGGCCATGCCCCTGGGGGAGGGCTCAGAGTTGGCCCTGCCTCTGGGGGTGGGATCTGAGCTGGCCACGCCCCTGGGGCAGGGGGCGGAGCCTGATCTGAGCCGCCCCCTCCCCGCTCAGAGCCCACGCGGGACAAGAGCCGGTACCGGGAGCTGGAGTTCGCGGTGGAGGTGAACACGGTGCTGCACGGCTTCGCCGGCTACTTCGAGACCACGCTCTACGGGGACATCCTGCTGAGTGAGCGCGGGGGCGGGGCCTGGGGGTGGGGGCGGGGCCTGGGGGCGGGGCTGTGGCGGGGGCGGGGCCTGGGGTGGGGGCGGAGCTCTGGGCGGGGGCGGGGCCTGGGGGCGGGGCTGTGGCGCCGGCTGACCCCCCCTCTCCCCAGGTATCCGGCCCGAGACCCACTCGCCGGGGATGTTCTCCTGGTTCCCCATCCTCTTCCCCATCAAGGTAGGGGCGGGGCCTCCGACCGGGGGGCGGGGCCAGGGCGGGGGGCGGGGCCCGTGGCAGCGCGCTGACTCCTCCCCCTTCTCTCCCCGCAGCAGCCCATGGCGGTGCGGGCGGGCGAGCGCGTGCGCGCCTCGTTCTGGCGCTGCGCGGCCCCGCGGAAGGTGTGGTACGAGTGGGCCGTGACCGCGCCCGGCTGCTCCGCGCTGCACAACCCGACCGGCCGCTCCTACACCATCGGCCTCTGAGCGACCCCCCCCCCCAATAAACCGTGTGAACCCGCCCGCTCTCGCTGTCTGTCTGTCTGTGGGGGGCGGGCCCGTGTCGCCATGGCAACAGACTCTGCGCTCAGCCCCTCCGCCGTGGCGCCGCCCTCTGCGATGAGCCAATTGGCGCCGCCGTTTCGGCGGCCCACCCCGCTTTCTCCCCCCCTGCGCGTTTACGGCCAATCAGCGCCGCTGCTGGGAGCCCGGCCACATCCGCTTCCGTGTTGTCGTCCCGTCAGAGTCGGTGATGTCCCGCCTCCGTCGCGTGGTGAGCCGGATGTCCTTCGGCTGCGGGCCAATCAGCGACGCTGATGCAAACGGAGTTCCGCCCTTTTCACGCTCCTCGCCAATCACGGCTGGAGCTGAGGAAAAACATGCCTCGTTCATCGCCCTCTCAGCCAATCAGCGCTGCCCCCTATCTGTCAGGCCAATCAGCGCAGCCGCGCTCAGCTGCGCCCTTTTGCCTATCACTGGCCAACCAGCGTCGCCCCTCCCAGCCAATCAGCGACACGGGACGACCCGCGCCTGCGCAGGGCGCTCCGCTTCGGGGGGAGGGGAAGGTTCTGGAGGCAGCCGCGGCCTCCGCCATCTTAGCGCCGCGTCCGGCCGCGGAGGGACCCGGAGCCGCAGGAGCCGTCGCCGCCGGCGGGAGCCAGGTGAGAGCGGGGACGGGTGACGTCACGGGGGTGGGGGCCGCGTTACGGGGGCCGGTGGGGGTGGGTGACGTCAGCGGCCCGTGAGGAGCGGGGGCGCGAGCGCGGGGTCCTGGAACGCTGGGGAGGGGCTCGCGGAGGGGGGGGTCGAACGCTCG
Source organism: Mesoclemmys tuberculata (assembly GCA_007922155.1). Taxonomy (NCBI): domain Eukaryota; kingdom Metazoa; phylum Chordata; order Testudines; family Chelidae; genus Mesoclemmys; species Mesoclemmys tuberculata. The sequence continues at coordinate 349,303 of ML675677.1, read as the reverse complement.
GGCCTCGGGGGCGGGGTTGCAAACGGGTTTACAACGCTGGGGTCCTGGGGGGAAGTGGCGACGGGGCGGGGCTTGCGAGGGGGCTTAGAAAGCTGGGATCCCTGGGGGCGGGGCCACGGGGCGGGGCTTGCTAGGGGGCTTAGAATGCTGGGATCCCTGGGGGGCGGGGCCACGGGACGGGCGGGGCTTGGGAGGGGGTTTAGAACTGAGTGAGCCCTGGGGGGCGTGGCCACGGGACGGGGCGGGGCTTGGGAGAGGGCTTAGAACGGTGGGAGCCCTGGGGGGCGGGGCTTGCGAGGGGGCTTAGAACGCTGGGGCGGGGCTTGCGGGGGCCCTTAGGGCGGGGTGTCACCGCAGCCTAGACCCTGGAGGTAGGGCCTAGAGCGGCCGGTTCTAGAGCCCAGCTTCCCTTGTGCTCCGGGGCCCTGCTAGAGCCCTGGCGGGCGAGGGGGGCCTGGCTCGTGGCGGCTCCGGGGCAGGGCCCTGGGGCTACGATGCTCTGGCCCAGCTGGGGGCCCCTGGGGAGGATCATGAGCGGTGGCAAGCGCAGGTGCCATGCTCCCCGTGGTACGGGGCTTGTGTCCCCAATGTCTACGGCGGGTGGGGGGCTGGGACGTGGGGCTGTTACTGCTCCGGGTCAGGCTCCGGGCTGGGGGCCAGGCCCCATGATCTAGGGGATTTGGGTAATGGCCTTTGGGGAGCAGCGGTGCGGAGTGGACTAGAGAGCAGTTCTAGAGTGGGGCAGCATCTAGAACCCAGCATTTCAGACAGGGGGCTCTCTAGGGCAGCACGTTGGGGCGTGATTCAGGCCCGCAAGCACCCTGTGGATGGGGGAGCTGTGCGGGGGCTGGGTTTCCGGCTCGGTGGGGTAACAGAATGGCTGGACCCTTGTTCTGTGATCCCAGGGGGTTCTGGAGCGTGGGGGTCTCGAGTTCTGTCCGTCTCAGCCGTGCCCTCTCTGTCCATAGGATACGTCCGCAAGCCACTTGAGTGCCAGCCAGAGCCCAGCCCTCCATCTGCCCCTGCCCGGTGGGCGTGGGGCACCCCCCGGGGCCGTCTATGGAGCCGGGGGTCTCAAATCCACTCCCGGAGCCAGTGAGTATCCCAGTGTGGGAGGACCTGGTGGGGGGACAGAGGGTCCAGGCCTGGGGTTAACCTCCTCCTCCTCTCGCGCAGAGCCCACCAGACGCCATGGCGGCTGACGACTTTGACATCGTCATCGAGGCCATGCTGGAGGCGCCCTACAAGAAGGAGGAGGTGAGGGAGCCCCACCCCTGTGGGCTCGGGCTTCGGTTTCCTGGGCATCTCCATGGCGGCAGGGTGCGGGTGGGGAGTTGGGGGGGAGGGGTCGTCCTCTTCTCTGCTGAGGCCTGGCTCTGTTCTCCACAGGCCCAGCCGGGACCCTCGAAGGCGCCAGCTGAAGCTCCCGCAGCCCAGGTAAGGTATGAGGGGTTGGGGATGGGGGGCGCCGCCGAGGGGGGGGCCAATCTCACCTCTCCGTGATCCCCCCAGCAGCCCGTGGAGGAGCAGAGCAAGGAGGTGAAGAAGGAGAGCGCTGGCAGCAGGTGAGGAGGAGCAGCCCTTGCAAATGTTACCTCCCTGATGTTGCGTGGGGGAGGGGCGGCAGGGGGCAGGGCCCCCCGCCCTGCCCCTCTGCTGATGGCATTTCTCCTGAGCAATGGGTGAGTCTTGGGGTGGGTTGGGTCGGTCCTGCTCCCCTGCCGCCCCTGATGGTGTGTCTCTTCCAGTAGCAGAAAAAAGAGGAGTCGGAGCCGCGAGCACAGACACAGGTAGGGTGGGAGATGGGGGGGCTGTAATTGGCTGGGGGGCTGTGGTGGGAGATGGGGGGGGGGGCTGTAATTGGCCGAGGGGCCCTCTGATGCCCCATTTCTTCAGCCGGGACCAGGAGCGGCGGCGCCGGAGCCGGGAGCGCTGGAGCCGCCACAGGAGCCGGAGCCGGGAGCGCCGGCGAGGGAGCCGCTCCCGGAGCAGGGAGCGCCGGCGGGAGGAGAGAGCCCGATACCGCAGCCCCCCACCCCCTGGGTGAGTGAGGCCCCTCCCTCTTACCACGCCCTGCTCCCTGCGGAAGTGAGACTCCGCCCCTACTCCAAGGGACCCACACTCCCCTTCTGCCCCCCACCCTGACCCGTTTTTTGCCCCCCCCAGGCGCCGCTTTGGACACAGCAAGAGCCCCCTGTACCGGGAGAAAAGCCCTGTGCGGTGAGTGACAGCCCCAGGGGAGGCCGGGACCAGGAGCACAGTGGGGGGATGCCATTCTGGGGGTATGGCTGGGGTGGGAAATTTGGGGGGCTTCACCCGGAGGGTGGGATCAGGGTGAAGTGTCGGGGCTCCTGCGAGGGGGCAGAGGAGGACGGGCGGGGGCCGAAGAGGGAGGGGGGTCCTCTGGGGCAGAGGCCAAGCGGTGGGGGAGGCCCATGGGGCAGGGAGCCTCGCCCCGCTGACACCCCCACCACATTGACGCCCCGCAGGGAGGCACTGGGCAGCCTGAGCCCGGAGGAGCGGGATGCCCGCACTGTCTTCTGCATGCAGCTGGCCGCCCGCATCCGCCCCCGCGACCTCGAGGACTTCTTCTCTGCAGTGGGCAAGGTACGCCCGCCCCCTGGGCCTGGCCCTGCCCTGCCCTTTCTGACCCGCCCCCTGGGCCTGGCCCCGCCCCTGCTATTTTACCCCATTTCCTGGGTCAGGTCCTTTCCCTTCTGTCATCCCTGACCCCGCCCTGTGCCATGTCTGCCCCTGCTCCCTTGGCCAGGCTCCCCCCGTTCTCTCTCCAATTCCCCTCCCCTGGGTCAGGCCCTGCCCCTCCTGTCATTTCTAGCCCCATGCTACACCCGGCCCCCTGATTTCTAGCCCCGCCTTCTGCTTCCTGTAGCCCCACACCCAGTCCCCCAGCCCATCTAGCCCTGCTCAGCTAATCCTGCCCCGCCGGTGCCATGCAGGTGCGGGACGTGCGGATCATCTCGGACCGGAACTCGCGGCGCTCCAAGGGCATCGCCTATGTGGAGTTCTGCGAGATCCAGTCGGTGCCGCTGGCCATTGGGCTGACGGGGCAGCGCCTGCTGGGGGTGCCCATCATCGTCCAGGCCTCCCAGGTCCGCCGGCGGGGGGGCAGAGTACCATGGGCTGGAGGGGGCGGCCAGGGGAAGGAATATGGGGCGGGGGCATGCCTGGGGCAGGTTGAGGGGTACTGGGGGGTGCAGGGATGGCTGTGGAAATGCTGGGGGAGAAGGCGAGGGGGCGGGCCTGCGGTGGTGGGGGACGTGTGGGGGAGGGTCCTGGGCAATGGTGCACGGCTGCAGGGCCCCCACTGACCCCGGTGCCCACAGGCGGAGAAGAACCGGCTGGCGGCCATGGCCAGCTCCTTGCAGAAGGGGGGCGGGGGGCCCATGCGGCTCTACGTGGGCTCCCTGCACTGCAACATCACCAAGGACATGCTGCGCGGCATCTTCGAGCCTTTCGGCAAGGTGGGCTGGGGCCGGAGCGGGGGCCGCGGGGCGGATTTGCAGGGCAGGGGCCGGGGGTGGGGCTGGATGTAAGGAGAGGGGCTGGAGGTGGGGCTGAGTTTAAGGGTGGGGACTTGGAGGGCAGTGGGAGGGGCCCTGCTGCCCCCCCTCACCCTGTGCCCCACCCCCTGGGCAGATTGACAGCATCGTTCTCATGCGGGACCCGGACACCGGCCAGTCCAAGGGCTACGGATTCCTTACGGTGAGTGTGGCTCGGCCGCGCCCCCCTCCCCTCCCCCAGACATTCTGACCTCCCTTGGCCGTGCCTACCTCCCACTCCCCTAGCCAGGGCGGTCCCCCCTTCTGTGCCCAGCTCATCCCCCCCCAGCCTGGCCAGCCCCCCCTGCTGTGCCTGATCCCTCTCCACAGCTGTGCTCAGCACCCCTGGCCTGGATGGGCCTCCAACCTCGGCCCAGGCTGCGCTGTGCCGTGCGCCCCCCCAGCTGCTGTGTCCCATAGTTCGCGGAGGCGGAGAGCGCGCGCCGGGCGCTGGAGCAGCTGAACGGCTTCGAGTTGGCAGGGCGGCCCATGCGGCTGGGCCACGTGACGGAGCGGCCGGATGGAACCACGGACATCGCCTTCCCCGAGGGGCCGGATGAGGAACCAGCTGCCGGCCGCCTGCAGCTGCTGGCCAAGCTGGCCGAAGGTGGGGCTGCGCCGGGGGGTGGGAGGGGGAGCTGGGGGGGTGGGGGCGGCTCTTGGGGGGGGGGGTTGGAAGGGCTGCAGCTGGGCGAGGGTGGAGCTCCCAACGGGATGGGGGCTTCTGGCTGGGCAAGGGATGGGGGGGCCCCTGGGGGCTGTCTGTCTGTCTGCCTGCCTGCCTGCTCACACCTTCCCCCCTATCCTCCCCCCCCCCAGGCTCCGGGATCCAGCTCCCCAGCGCGGCCGCAGCCCAGGCCGCCCTGCAGCTCAACGGTGCCATCCCCCTGAGCGCCCTGAACCCGGCCGCCCTGACAGGTGAGGGGGGGGGGCTGCTCCAGGGGGCTGGGGGTTGCCGAGTGACGTGGGGGGGGCGGATCAGTTCCCGGGGCGGGGGACTGGGCCATTGTGCCTCTGGCACAGGGGACGGGTGGGGGGCTGTTGCTGCAGGGGGGTTAAGGGCTGCGTCCGGCCCCCCTTGACCTATTCTTACTCCCCAGCTCTGAGCCCGGCACTGAACCTGGCCTCGCAGACGCTGGCATCCCAGTGCTTCCAGCTCTCTGGCCTCTTCCCCCCGGGCATGTGAGTGGGGCTGGCTGGTGGTGGGGGGCGGCCACGGGGGAGGTAGAGACGCGTGGGGGGCCATGTATGGGGCTCTTTCCTCTAACCCCCCTCTCTGTCTGCAGGTAGCGACGCCCCCCTCCCCCCACGGAGCCGGGGGCCGGGTGCCCAGAAAGAGGGTGCGGGGGGCTCCCAGCAACTCCCCCCGAGCCACGGGCCGGAGCTGGGGGGGCCCCGGGAGTCGCTGTGTGGGGGGGGCCGCACCTCCCTGCCCTTCCTCCCCCCTTGGATGCAGCGGTTTTTTTCTTTTTCGTTTCTTTTTCTTTATGGCGACAAATTAAAAAATTATCACGAAACCCCTGAGTCGGGCCTTGGGGGGGGGCACGGGTGGGGGGTCTGGGGGCAGAGGGATATGAGATCTCCCTTGGTTGCCATGGCACTGGAGTCTTAATTCGTTACTAAAATTAGTGCTTTTTATGCTTTTAATTCCCCCCATGATTGGTTCTGATCACGCTCCTCACTCCAAACGGGCAGCCCCTGCTGGCCCAGCCCCCGTCCCCCCCAACCTTGCTGGTGCCCCTCACTCCCGACCCACAGCGCCTCCAGCTGGCAGCGGCCAGGAACCCCCCTTCCCACACCCAGTGGTGTTGCTATGGTAACATTACCCATCTCCATGGCACAGTGCAGGCTGCACCACACCGCTGTTTCCAGGGCGATGGGAGGCGGTTCCCTTGCAGTTTGTCACCCCCTCCCAGCCCTGACTGCCCCACTCTTGTGCTGGGTGGGCGAGGAGCTAAGAGCAGGGGGGCAGCATGGGGGGGCTGGGGCTGTAGGGCAGGGTTTTCTGGGGGGGGCTGGGTGATGGGTGGGGGGAGCTGGGGGCCATGGGCTCAGATTCCCCCATTCACAAGGAGCGGGCTGTGGGTGCTCTGGATCTTTGCCCCCAGCCCCCCCCCAGGAAAGACACAGCTTGCAGCTCTGGTAGAAAAGGGCTTTAATAGAGAGCAGGAGACCATGCCCCCAAGATGGCCACCATCCCCCCAAGTGCAGTGGGGGGGGGGGTCCTGGCTGGGCTGAGGGTGTTAAAGCAAAGAACCACCTGGGAGAGACCGCCTACACCTTTAACAGTCTTGCTCTTAAAGGGGAGGAGCCCCTGGCTGAATCACAATCACAAAAGTGAGATGCAGAAAGTGTTCAGCCCCGGCTCTGTGTCTTTAAGAGTTTGTTAAAGGTGCCAATCCTCGTGCAGGAGGGCAAATATTCATCTTCCAAGACAAAGGCGGTGTGAAATGTGACCTGAGGTGGGGGCTTGCCCCTGTTCTTCCAGGGGAGGTGCCCAGGCCTGGCCAGTCCAGGGCCAGTCTATCCAAAGGGTCCCTGGTCTGGCCCATGCGGCCTGTGCCCCCCGCAGGTGCCTTTAAAGAGTGATGCAAACGTGTGGAGAACACACAAAAAACATGGTCTCCCGGCCAGTGCCTTTTAGAGCTCCTTAAAGGAAAAGTGCACGTATCTGGAGGACACTAAATAAATAAATAAATCTTCCAGGCCAGGGTCCTGACCTTGCTGATTACATTGGTCCCCAGTAGGTGACTTTAAGAGTCTCTTAAAGGTGAGGTGCACAAGTGTGGCAGGCAAATACTGACACCAAACGGCATCACATTCAGAGGTCGGTGAATTGAAGGTGAGCCTCATTAAAGGGGCGGCTCAGGAATGTGGCAGCCCACTACTAACTCACTCTAAGGCCATCCCTTTAAAACCCACTTAAAGGTGTGGCCCACAATTGCAGCGGGCACCTATGAAATCCAGCGGAAAGCCATGGGTCAGCCTCCTGTTGGACCTCCAAAGCGGTGCCTTTAAGCCCATCTTAAAGGTGAGGCACACAAGTGTGGTGGACAAATAATCCAGCAAAGCAACTTTCTCCTGGGAGAGGTCAAATGAAATGTCCCCAGGAATGGGGCCTTTAACATCCACTTAAAGGGGATGTGTGCCGATGTGGAGGACAAATACCTGCTCCCACTCGGGCATGGGCCCTTGCAGGTGTTCTGGAGCAGTTGCTGGCAGCCACCTTTAAATCCCTCTTAAAGGTGAAGCATGCGCCGACAGAGGACAAAATCCAGCTGGGAGGTGTCCCAGAGCGTCCAATCGCCACTGCACCTCACGTGCTTCTTAAAGGGAAAGTTCATGACTGCAGCAGGCCAATAAATAAAAAGCTCCAGTGCCTACGTCCCAGATTGTCCACAACTGCCGTGCCTTTAAGATCCTCTTAAAGGTGAAGTGCACGACTATGGCAGACAAAAATTAAATGAAGTCTGAGGCCCAGCCGGCATGAAGCCAGAGGGATTCTGGGAGTCTCCCCTCCCTTAAAGGCTGGCGGCTAGTGTGAAGCCAGCTGGATTCAGGGAGTCTTCCCCCCTTCGAGGGCCGACAGCCCAGCTCATAGCACGGAGAGGTCGTTGCAAGACTTGGAGCGCTGCTTGAAGAAGCGGCCATTGCGGGGTACCAGGCTGGAGAGGAAGCGCTTGGCTTTCTTGGTGAGGCTCTCGCGGCGTCTGCTGGGGCCCCCTGATGCCTCCCCGCCCCCGACTGGCCGGCGCCGGCGCAGGCGGATCTGGCGCACGGCCCCCTCGAAGAGCTCCCGCGTGTTGTGGTGCAGGGCGGCTGACGTCTCGATGTGTTTGCAGCTCAGCATCACCGCCAAGCTGCGGCCCTCTGGGGAGGGCAGGCCCAGAGGGAGCATTAGGGACCCGGCCCTAAGAGTAAGGGAGGAACCTGGGGGGCTGAAGTAGATGGGGAGGCCTGGGGGTTGAAGTAGATGGGGAGGCCCAGGAATGGGGGGTGCTGCTGGGCAGGGAGCTAGGGGTGTTTCTGGGGGAGCTCCTGTGGGGTTTGGGGTCTCAGAAAGTTAGGGTGGGCAGTGGGTTGGGGGGCTGAGGTAGGTGGGGGGACCCTAGGAATTGGGGGGTTGCTGGGCAGGGAGTTCAGGGTGTTTCTGGGGGCACCCTGAGGGGTTTGCGGGCTCAGAGAGTTGTCAGGGCAGGTTGGGGGGGGTCACTCACCCTCCAGTGAGACCTCCCGGGCACGTGCCAGGTCGCTCTTGTTGCCCACCAGGATGACGGGGGGGTCAGGGTGGGGGCTGCCCTCCCGTAGCCGCAGCAGGGTAGGGGGCACGCGGAGGAAGCTGCGCCGGTCGGCCACCGAGAACACCAACAGGAAGGCGTCGCCCGTCTGCAGACACGACTCCTGCAGCCAGGCCCCCGCCTCACCCTGGGGGACCTCCTCGCCCCCATCAGTGCTGCTGGGCTGTGCATAGATTTGCATTCATTAGGAGGAGGGCCCTGCCTTCCCCCAGCCGGGGTCGGGGTCAGGGCCCCCCCAGCCTCATGCATAAATCTGCATACGTTTACATGCCACCCGAATTCCCTGCACCAAGAGGGGCACATGGGCCTCCACCAACCCTGGCACATGTGCACTCATTTGCATATATTTGCATGCACCCCAGTTCTCACTATTCATTTGCATAAATCTACATACAGGCGCCCCCCCCAGCTCCATGCACGCCTCTGCACAGATTTGCAGCCACTGAGCAAAACACCCGCCAGCCCCATTTACACCCCCCAGGCACCCCACGTCCCTGCCAGGTACCAAATCTGCATACATTTGCATACATTTGCATCCCCCCTCCTGGCACGTGCCGGGCCCGAGTTCCCACCTGGTCCCAGATGTCGTAGACGATCAACGTCGTGTCCTCCTCGTCCACCGACAGGCAGCCCTCGTAGGTGTCCGCTGGGGGGGTGGGGGCGCAGTTGGGGGGCGCCGGCTGGGTGGGGACGGTCGTCCTGCCCCAGAGAGCCTGCCCCCCCCCCACACCAGGTGGGACAGAATCCCGAGCCGGGCCCCATAGCATGGAGGGGACCCCAGCCCCCCACCACGCTATCGCCCCTCCCCCAGCCCCGCATCGCCCCCCACCTGTCCAGCCCCCCTCCCCATCGCCCTCCGCCAGTCCCGCCCCCCACCGCCTGTCCACCCCTCCCCATCGCCCCCCTCCGCACTCACCGGGGTGCTCGTCCTCGGGGGGGGGCCCCCCGCAGCCCCGCGAAGGTCCCGGCCAGCGCCGTCTTCCCCACGCCGCTCTCGCCGGCCAGCACCACCCGGTAGGGCCCCCCCGGCGAGCCTCCCGGCGACTGGGGCGGCGAGTCCAGCTCCTCCACCGCCGCCTCCCGCCGCAGCTGGTGCTTGGGGGGCAGGGGCAGGCTGCCCCGCCGGGGCCCCCGCAGCCCCCCCAGCGGGGGCAGCGCCATGGGGCGGGGCTGGGGGCGCGGGCGAGGGGGGGGTGAGACGCAGGCAGGAGCCCCTCGCAGGCCCCCGCCCCCCAGGTTCCCCCCCTCCTGCCCCCTAAGTCCCTCCTGCCCCCGCCCCCC
>ML675677.1:290207-302989 GCA_007922155.1 Mesoclemmys tuberculata | reverse complement strand
GCACCAATGGGCCGTGCCGGGAGGGGAAGTGTTAGGAGCTAATTGAAGAGTCTCAGGGGATGCCTGGTTTTAGAGGCCCTGGTTTGGGAGGGCCCAGGAGCTGTGCAGAGTGGCAGCCGAGGAGCAGATTTGAGGCAGCTCCTGGTTTCTCCTTTGCAAACCAAGAACCCAGGAGTCCTGGCTTCCCCCCTCCATTCCCAAAGCCAGGGTTAGGACCCAGGAGTCCTGTCTTCCCTGCTCCAGTTTCAGAGCCAGGGTTAGAGTGGTTGCAATGGGCGAAAGGGCTACAGGGTGGTAGCAGAGGAGGACAAATGAGGTTGCTTGAAAACCAGAACCGAGGCATCCAGTCTCCGGCCCCCCTCCTCTAACTCTGCCCCATAGGTCCAACTCTCCTCCCATAGCCAGGAAAAGAAACCAGGTGTCCTGGCTGCTAGCCCCCCCCAGCTCCAAGCACTACACCCCATTCCCTTCCCTGAGCAGGGGAGAGAACCCAGGAGTCCAGACACTCGGCTCCCCCAGCCATTATCCCCCCATTCTGTGAACCAGGAGGGAACCCAGGAGTCTGGGCTCCCAGGATGGGATCCTGCTCTGTGCCTTACAAGCCATTTTGCTTTTCGGCAGTGGGGGCCACAGTGACTGGGGAGATGAATGGAGCAATTAAAGGGACAATGGGGTGGGGTCGGGTTAACTGGACCTGTTTAGATTGGGGGCGCTGGTGAGAAATGGCCAGGTGGGGTCAGCTGAACGAGGCAGGTCCTGGCTCCCCGAATCGCCCAGTCTCCCTTTCCCGATGGCTCATGGTCCCAGGAGTCCTGGCTCCCCGTGCCCCGCTCTAACCATTAACCCCACTTCCCTCTCAGAGCTGGGGGAGAGCCCAGGCGCCTGGGCTTTAGGCTCGGCCCTGCCCTGAGATGTTCTGGGGTCTGCACCCGTGGGGCAGGTGCAGAACTGGGGGTGGGGGAGCCGCAGAGCAGCTGCTGGGTACTCTCCTTGGTCCCCGCCCGCTCCATAGGCCCCAGGGATGGGGGGTTGCAATGGGTGGAATGGCCACTGGGTGGCAGCAGAGGAGGAGAAATGGGGCGGCTTCAAAACAAGAACCCAGGTGTCCGTGCTCCCACCCCCGCCCCGCAGTATTTTTGTGATTTGCACCAATGGGCCGTGCGGGGAGGGGAAGTGTTAGGAGCTAATTGAAGAGTCTCAGGGGATGCCTGGTTTTAGAGGCTCTGGTTTGGGGGGGCCCCAGGGACCCATGAGCCGCGCAGGGTGGTAGCCGAGGAGCCAATTTGAGGCAGCTTCTGGTTTCTCCTTTGCAAACCAAGAACTCAGGAGTCCGGGCTTGTCCCCCATAGCCCTGCCCCATGTAGGCCCCCAGTCATCTCCCACAGCTAGGTTTAGGACCCAGGAGTCCTGGCTCCCAGTGGCCCGCTCTAACCATTAATCCCCACACCCCTGCTCCATGTGGGCCCCCACTCATCTCCCACAGCTAGGTTTAGGACCCAGGAGTCCTGGCTTCCCTGCTCTACTCCCAGAGCCAGGCTTAGGTGGGTGCAATGGGCGAAAGAGCCACAGGGTGGTATCAGAGGAGGAGAAATGAGGCTGCTTGAAATCCAGAACTCAGGCGTCGTCTCTGGTCCCCTCTTCTCTAACTCTGCCCCATAGGTCCTACTCTCGTCCCATAGAGAGGAAGAGAAACAAGGTGTCCTGGATACCAGCCCCCCCCAGCTCCAACCACTACACCCCACTCCCTTCCTTGAGCAGGGGGGAGAACCCAGGAGTCTGGATGCCCAGCTCTCCCAGCCACTATCCCCCCCTTCCGTGAACCAGGAGGGAATCCAAGAGACTGGGGTCCCAGGATGGGAGCCTGCTCTGCCCCATACAAGCCATTTCACTTCCCTGCAGGGAGGGGGTGGGGACGGAGTTACTGGGGAGATCAATGGAGTAATTAAAGGGACAAAGGGGCAGGGTCCGGTTAACAGGACCTGTTTAGAGTGCAGGCACTGGTGAGAAATGGCCAGGTGGGGGCAGCAGAACGAGGCAGGTCCTGGCTCCCCGAATCACCCAGTCTCCCTTTCCCAATGGCTCATGGACTCAGGAGCCCTGGCTCCCAGCCCCTCCATCTTCTAGATCCAAGCCCAGTCCCAGAGCCAGGCAGAGATCCCAGGCGTCTGGGCCCTCAGCTCACACCCCCAAAGTGTTTTTGTGATTCACACAAATGGGCCATGCCAGGCGGGGAAGTGCAATGAGCTAATTGAAGAGTCTCGAGGGATGCCTGGTGTCTAGAGGTCCAGGGTCGGAGGGCCTAGGGGACCCAAGGTTACCCACGGTGGCAGGAGAGGAGCCGATTTGAGTGAGCTCCTTGTTTCCCCTTTACATACCAAGAACCCTGGAGTCCCGGATCCCTCCCCCCCCCAACTACCCTTCCCTGTATGGACCCCCACTCATGCTTCCAGAGCCAGGGATAGGACCAAGAGTCCTGGCTCCCAGCCTCCCCAGCTCCAACCACTAGATCCCTCCTCCTCTCCCCTCTCAGAGGGAGGGGAGGATCCAGGAGTCCAGGGTTTGTTTTGGGGAATGGCCTCTTGTCTGAATGATGGGTGGGAAACCCTTTGCCCCAGGAACGGCTCTTGCCTTCGCGTATTTCAACTGGGGAGGAAAGTCCCTCTCCTGGGGCATGTTCCCACGACTGCCTGGTGCTCCATGAGGGTTTCTCCTCTGCAGCCACTGATGGCCAGGTGAGGCTGGCGCTGATGGGGGAAGTAGTTTGACCCAGCCCGAGAATTGCCCTGTCCCCCCCCCCGGCCTTCAAAAACAGCTGTGGGTGCCTGGGGCCTTTAGCCGAGGGTCTGGGGTTAGCCTCACAGAAGCTGGCAGAGACCCAGTGGTAGGATCGAATCTGTGTGACCCTCTTGGCATCTGGGGCTTCTCGGTGATGCCAGGACACGGGATCCGCTCAGCTTCTTCTTGCCTGCCACTGGTATTTTGGTCCTGGCCCATGGCCCAGTTCTGAAATTAGTGCGAACAGCAGGGCAATTTGCTGTGGTGGCTGAATGTGACAGGACTCTCTGTGTGGGGCAGGGAGGTTCTCTGGGACACTGGACATGGGTCTTGGGCACCAGGGGGTTGGCAGCCCAGCCGTTCTGATCATTCTGCCCTCCCAGTGGGGCAGAGGGTGGAAATAAAGGCCTTTTTAGGGGCCCCCTCATGCCGGGAGCTGCCCAGGCTCCGACCGAGATGAGGGCCTGGTTGCGGTGGCCACTGGAGATGCATCAAAAGACAGCCCTTGCCCCAAAGAGCTTGGGTGGAAAATCCTGCAGGAGATGGGAAGTCGCCTGAGAGAGTCTATCAGAGAATCTGTGAAAGATTATTTTATTTATTTATTTATTTTACAAAGCGACCTGTCAATGCCCAGGGTAGCCCACTGATAATGCCAGGGTCAGGGCAGGCTGGAAAAGGAGACCAGGGCAGGCTGGTGGGTGACACTGAAGTCAGACTGAAGTCAGCCACAAACAGTGCTTCTGATCCCCCCACACTGGCTATCAAGAAGCCACTGTGCAAATACACACAGCCCCCTTTACTGCATTTCAGTCTCTGGCTCCCAAACTGACACTAGGTCCAGTAAAGAGACCAGTCATTTAAACTTTGCTCTTTACCGAAAGGTTCTCCTGACCCCCAAGGATCAGCCACAGTACCAGAGGAATATCAGTTTGGACCTTACCCAAAATCCCACCCTGCCAGCCAAACCGCTAGTAACTCAAACTGAAGGTTTATTATAAAAGGAAAGAAACGAACTATAAGAGAACTGTTAAATAATAAAGCAATCAGACACATGTAATTGATTATGAATTGATTATGTCAGGTTTCTAGTAGAATAGTGGAGTTTGCAGGCTTGTCTAGTCCCTCTGGTTACACCCAGTACCTGGATGGGTCTCAGTCCTTGTTTCACAGCTTCAGTTCAGTTGTAGATGAACTGATCCAGAGGTACTGAAGACTGAAGACAAAATGGATGCCATGCAGCTGCCTTTTATGTTCTTTGGCCATTGCCATGCTGCTTGCGGAAATTAACAGGAAGAAGATGGAGTCCAGGGTCACATCCAAGTCCTGGTGACTCATCAGGTGTCTCCCTGGCTTCTCCCCCTGGGCCCCTTGTACCTGTGAGTTTCCTTAATGGCCCATTAAGCAGGCTAGTGCTGCAGCCATCCTGTCCGGGGTGTCACCCAGAAACACAGCACAAAATGAAATACTGATACAAACGTATCCATGACTTCCATTACACTCCTAACACATGAGCATAAACATCGCCATCTTACTTAGCACATTCCAGCCTTTCTAACGGTACCTGACATGGCCCATCGCACATGCATTATTACGATTCTGATGCACGGATGTTAAATAATATAATAAATGCCCCCTCCCCCCTAATCCAGCCAGCGTCAGACCCCCAATGTGAGATTGGTGTAGAAGGGAGTTATCAGAGCTCCCGAATACACCTCAAGGGCCGCCTTAATCCAGCCAGTGTCACACCACCCATGCAAAATTGATGCAAAAAGGGGTGTCCCCAGACACTGCTGAATGCCTCACAGGAACCTTTCATTTTTGCTTTTGTATTAACACAGTTTCTAACACGTTTCAAGGGTTTTACAAAATATCAGGCACATGGTACATTTCTACAGTTTCAGGCATTAGCAACAAATTAATTACAAGACTTAACCTTGGCCCTAATATTAACAGCAAATCATGTTTAATTAAAACAGGCTTTTTCTTTGTAAGGTTCACTATGGAGGTAACAATGTTATTCAGTTTTTTACAAACATTTGTAAGGGTTCAGTTAGGTCAACGGTGGGTTTTTTGTGCATAATCTCTGCTCCTCTTATGTGATCTTGCCAGATGTGTCCTCTGTGCTATTCGTAGATCTTTCTTCCCTGTCAGGCAGGTAACTTGCGTTACCACCACACACACTAGCTAGTTCGCTAGTTTCCAAATGTTTAACTGTTACCCATTTCAAGGCTGGACTCTGTTCCAAGGTATCCACCCCGGATCTTTCTAAAACAAAGTCAGTGAATCCATCCACATGTGGAAAGCTCTGGCAGTTAGAAACTGACCCACATCTCTCAACATATAAATTGTTGCTTCTTCCTAGGGCCAGGGATTCATCCTGAGCTAACTCAATCAATTCACTGCAACACCCTTCAGTTGCAGAAAACTGCTTGCAAAAGCTCCTAGGAGGTTTTATTCCTTCAGGAGTGTTGTTAAGTAACAAACTGTTTTTCACAGAAATTCTGCCTCTCCCCTTTTCATCCCGGGCCTGCTCTAAAGAAACATCTCCCTGAACCCTAACAGATTCTTTCTGGGTTTCTGTTAAGTCCAGAAGCAACTCTGAGACAACTGGCACATCCTCAGTCAGCATAAAGTGAGGGGCACATTTTGTCTGCTCTTTAGACAGAAGTTTGGAGACAAACTCTCCCACAGCAGATAAACTGCTATCCTTAACATTCAAACACAGTTTGACATTTCCTCCCATTTGTCCCAGCTGACATGGCTGTTTCCAGAAAAAATTTTGGAGATTGGGGTAGCTTCCTCCATGGGCAAGTTATTTCCCTCAACGGATACAGGCTTAGGAACACTTCCTTCCTGGGTTTTAGCTGAATTCAGAACCACCTCTGGTACAACTCACAAATGCTGTAGCAGCATAAGAAAGAGGTACTTTCTGCCTGCTCCACAGACAGATCACTGGAGACCAACTATCCCCCAGCAGATAAACTTTTTTTCTGAACAGACAAGCCACTATTTTCTACAATCCCAAGGTCAGAGACACTCTTTTCCTTGTCACAGTACACCTGGCTAAACACAGACAACTGCTTATAGTCATGAACCCCCCCTTCACGAAATTCCCTGTTGATTACAGGCAGCACAGAAGATTTACATGTATACTTTCTCTGGGACTGGGTGACATTTCCCTGGTTCCATATATTCACCATATCAGTATCATACATATCAACATTGCTATAAACTGGGAAGATTCTCTCCCAATTGCTGTTAAGAGAAGCTGGACTTCCAGAAAGATACAGTTTCTGCTTTTCTTCTATTGCTTGGATTTCACGTTTCCATTTGGAAATCCTTGCCCCAGCTTCTAGTTTCAGCCTTCTGAGTTCCTGGGTTCTCTCCCCCCCTTCTCTTTCTATCTCAGTCATCTTTTGTGGTGACAAGAAGCGAAGTTCTGCTCTTTCTCTCTGAAGACGCTGACTCCCTCTCCAGGCTTGCAGCTTGATTGCTTTATCTGATTGTGAATCACTCATCCTGACTAACTTTAACCTTTAACACACTCAGTATCAAATTTTAAAATTTGGAATAGCGTGAGGTTCGGATCCAAAACCCACATGTTCTGGTTCTGTGGATCCTGCCATGACTACGCCACTGTGACCCGTCCATGCCTAGGATAGCCATCTGAAAATGCCAAGGTCAGAGCAGGCTGTAGAAGGAGAGCAGATTCTCCCAGCACTGGTGGGTGACACTGAAGTCAGACTTCCCAACCAGCCACAAACAGAGCTTCTGATTCCCCCACACTGGTTATCAAGAAACCACTGTGCAAATACACACAGCCCCCTTTACTGCATTTCAGGCTCTGGTTCCGAATCAGCCACTAGGTCCAATAGAGAGACCAGTTATTTAAAACTCTGTGCTCTTTACCAAAAAGGTTTCTCCTGACCCCAAAGGGTCAGCCACAGCACCAGATCAATACAAGTTTAGATCTTATCCAAAATACCACGCTGCCAGTCAATCCTTTAGTAACTAAAACTAAAGATTTATTATAAAAAGAAAGAAACAACTGTAAGAGAAATGTTAAAAGATTAAAGCACTCAGACACACATAATTGATTTGGAAGTCCATATATATTCAGGTTTCTAGTAGAATAGTGGAGTTTGCAGGCTTGTCTAGTCCCTCTGGTGTACAGCCAGTGCGCGGATGGGTCTCAGTCCTTGTTTCACAGCTTCAGTTCAGTTGTAGATGAGTTGATCCAGAGGTAGGTGGTGACTGAAGACAAAATGGCTGTGGTGCAGCTGCCTTTTATGTCCTTTGGCCTTTGCCATGCTGCTTGTGGAAATGTACAGGCATAAGATGGAGTCCAGGGTCACATGAGTAAGTCCTGGTGACTCATCAGGTGTATCCCTGGCTTCTCTCCCTGGGCCCCTTGTACCTGTGAATTTCCTTAATGGCCCATTAAGCAGGCTAGTGCTGCAGCCATCCTGTCCGGGGTGTTGCCCAAATACAGCACAAAATGAAATAACGATACAAACATATCCATGACTTCCATTACACGCCTAACACATGAGCATAAACATCGCCATCTTACTTAGCACATTCCGGCCTTTCTAACGGTACCTGACATGGCACATCGCACATGCATTATTAGGGTTCTGATGCACGGATGTTAAATAATATAATTAATGCCCCCCCAATCCAGCCAGCGTGACACCCCAACACAAGAATGGTGTAGAAGGGAGTAATCAGAGCTTCTGAATACACCTCCAGGGCCCCCCAATCCAGCCAGCATCACATACACCGTTAGCCACCTGGCTAATGGCTAGAAACCGCTCACCAAGGCCGCAGTCTCAGCTGTCCTTGGCCCGTGGCTCACCTGCCAGCGGTCTGTGCCCGGCTGGCACCGCGGGACTGGGCCGGGGAGACACTTGGCTCCCTGCCACTCAGCCTGTAGGTCAGCTTGCGGGGTGTCTCTGTCTGTCTGTCTGGGCCTGGCATGATCTGTCTGTCTGGGCTTGTCTCTGTCTGGGCTTTTCTCTGTCTGTCTGTCTGGGCCTGCCTCTGTCTGGGCTTGTCTCTGTCTGTCTGTCTGGGCCTGGCATGATCTGTCTGTCTGGGCTTGTCTCTGTCTGGGCTTTTCTCTGTCTGTCTGTCTGGACCTGCCTCTGTCTGGGCTTGTCTCTGTCTGTCTGTCTGGGCCTGGCACGATCTGTCTGTCTGGGCTTGTCACTATCTGTCTGTCTGTCTGTCCTGGGCCTGGCTCTGTGTCTGTGTGTCTGTTCTGGGCCTGTCTCTCCCTGTCTGTCTGGGATTGTCTCTGTCTTTCTCTCTGGGCTGGTCACTTTCTTCCTGGCTGGGTCTGTCCCCACCCCTGTGTCTGTCTGTCTGTCCGGCCCAGAGTCCGTCAGTGCCAGGGCTGGGCGTGTTCACAGCTATGACCCCCCCAGTGATCTCCGCGACACAGTCCTGGCCCTGAGTGGGGCCCCCGCCAGGTGGAGAATGGGGTCATCTGGCCCAGGGGTTCACAGTCAGGCCAGGGCGGTGATGAGCTGCTTCCGCCCCTGCAGCGCCAGATGTCAGGGTGATGGACGGTGACAGAGAATCTACGTCTGAAGGTTCTCCGAGAGCCCAGCAACCCACAGTTTGATTTGTGGATGAATGAGGTTTAATATGTAAGGTTTTTTATAGATATATTAGTTGAATGTCAAATTTAACATTAATTATAATATATTCTATTTATTACGTTGGGAGAGCTAAGCAGTTATTTAGAAGGTTGTATATAGGAACAGGTTTTTTTAGGGGCTTTGCTAGGGGGTTAGTAGTTTTTGGTTTGCTTGGCATTATTTTTTGAGGACTTAGGTGTTGATGGAGTGTGTTTTTATGTGCAAATAGTGATTTTTTATAAATAATTTTCATTTAATTTTTATTTATTTAATATGACATGTTAGTTCTTTACTTTGGCTTTTTATTTTTAATGACATTTTATTTTCGTGATAACAATTGGGGGTGTGACAAGAATATTTGGCGGTAGGGTGGATGGTGTCAAAATTTGCTTCTTGGTCATGAGACCGTGTATTTTTAGAGCTTGAAGGATAACTTCTTGTTTCTGTTATTGGTATCTCTGCGCAGTTGCAAACACATATGTCATGCATGTTGTTTCGTTAGGTCCTGCGGTAGGTAGAAGCGGAGACATTTGCAAGATGGCTTAGTAGCCCTCTATTTTTGCCATCTGGAAGATGTCATGTGACGGGGATCAGAATAGCTAAGCAGGCAACTGAAGCTATGCTAGTCCTCTAGGACAGTGATCAAGCAGCTCAGATTGTACTGGGTCTCCAACAACCCCGAGGAAATGCAACGGGGGGAGGGGGAGACCTGTGAGGTGGAGGGCTCTGTCTGAGACCCTTGTAAAAACACCCTGGCACCCAGCCCCCCCACACCTCTGTAACCACTAGACTCCATTCCCCTCCCCAAGCAGGGAGAGAATCCAGGAGTCCTGGCTCCCAGCCCCTCCCCAGTCCACTATTACCAAAGCCCTAGCTCTAGCTCTGGGAGGGACCCACGGGACGGAGGGGGGGACTTGGTGGGTGTCTGTGGGAGCAGATCAGTTTGCACATGTCTGTCCCGGTGGCTGGGGTGACGCTGGATGGCCGGAGCAACAAAGATGACAGTGGGTGTCGGGTTCCCCTGGGCTCTGCTGCTTTCTCTACCTGGGCCCGCCTGCCCCAGGCTAAAATTACCCCGGGGAGTGAAACTGCACACGTGGGGGTGTGTGTTTGCTTCGTGGGGTAACAGGGGCCAGAAGGGAGGGGAGACGGGAGACCCTGAGTATCATCGGGGGAGTCACTGGCCAAGAACACGGGGCCCTGGGCACCTCAAACACCCAGAGAATGTGGGACAGGGTGGGGTGTGAAGACACATGGGGGAATCCGCCAGGGGATGGACTGAGCCGTTGACTGATCCTTCCGTCCATGCCCCCATCCATCCGTCCATCCACACAGGCACAGGGGGAACTGTGGGCTGGCTCCAGCTGGGGAGGGCTGCACTCCACCAAGACTGGCCTTGGCGGGCCGGCCCAGGGGGCTCTTTGTTAGACACACGGGTGCTCAGTTTGCTTTGGCAGTGAACAAGGGCACCGGCCTTGTCCCAAGAGAGGCTGCCCTGTGCGTAGGCCAGTGAGGGAGAAACCCCCCTCATGGCTAATTCCCCTCCCTGAGACAGTCACGCCTTGTTTGCTGAGGGTTTCAGCCTCTGTCTGCAGCCGGGTCATTTTGTAACCCTACAGCCCCTAAATGTCCAGGAATACCTAGGCATCGGTGGCCAGAACCCTCGTGATTGGGGGGGAGGGCATTGGGAAAGCAGAAGGGGGGAGACGAGGGATATAACCTGGGCGCCGACCCAGTTCTGCAGAAGAGGACCCGGGGGTGATAGTGAACAAGGAGCCAGAGATGAGTCAATGGTGAGACCTGGTTGCCAAGAAGACGCATGGCAATGTGGGCTGCATTAGATATCTAGATTGCCTCTGGCATGGAGCTTGTCAGCCGTGAATCATCTGTGAGCCGCGCAGCCCCCGGCAGCTCTTGCGCCCGGCCCCTGGTGCCTTGGCAATGGTTTTTGCAGATCAAGCAACCGGTTGGCGGGGCCCCAAGGGGCGAGATTCCCCTCCCGGGGATCATTTTCCCAGGCTGCCCAGATCTGCGGCTCTGTTCTGCTACCCAGCAAGCAGAGCTCTCCCGTCTGCTTGGTCCTGCCACAGCATGGGGGGCTGGATGTGGCCACCCTTCGAGGCCCTGGGAGCCTGACATTTCCAGGGGGCGGCAGCAACCCCCTGAATGGCCGATCGGCCGAACAGATAACGAAGAGGCAGAGGAGATGGGAAGGGGGTGCATGGAGCTCTGGGAGAATGGGTGTCCTTGCGATGGGGATGTGGGAACAGGGGCCAGGCAGCTGCTGACATGGGGGGGCCAGGAGGGCATGTGTGTGGGGAGAGGGAAGGAGAAATGTGAGGCACACAGGCTCGGCCAACAGACTCTGTGTTGTCTGCGACCCCCTGGATTTCCACTCTGACATCGTCTCGCTGCAGCTCTGATCCCCCCCGCAGTCAAATTTCTGGCCCCCGTGTTGTGGCATGGGGATTGAGTCCCCCTTCTCTGCGCAGGTGTCTATCGCCGCACGGCCATCCCCACCCCTTCTCTCACCCCCAGCCCCAATGTGCCACTTGCTGGAGCTGACACTCCCGGAGCCTACCAGGGCAGTGTGTCCAAGGGCAGGGTACAGAGTAACTGGGGGGCCAACCAGCACCTGTGCAGGGAAGAGATTTCCAAGGCCTCTCCCCTCCAATGGACAGGTCCAACAGCTGGAAACTGAAGGCAGACAAACTCAGATTAGAAATTTGGGGCCCATTTTTAAGAGGGACGCGGGAAAAGGGGGGTCCTGGATTTGTCACGCTCATGCCCCTCTCATTGGGATAAACAGTCCCCCTGCCCCTCCCGCCCTGCTCTGGGACTTTCCAGCTCGTGACAGTGACTCATCTGAAAGGAACCCGAGTTTGCATCTTGGCCTCTGGGGACACAAGGGCAGAGCAGGCTGTGAGAATAACAGGAAACACCTGCCCGGGGGCGAGTCAGCTCGCCTGCCCACCCAGCCCCAGCAGCGCAGCCGGGGTGATTCTCTGCAGCTAAGCCAAACCAAGCCATCAGGGTGTCAAAGAAATGCTGGGCAAGAGGGGTTACCGGGTCCAGGCCCCCCGTGCTGCGGCAAGACCAAGGAAACCTAGACTGGCCCTGACTAGGCTTTGTCCAACCTTGTCTTAAAAATCTCCAAAGATGGGGATGCCTCGTGGGAGCGAGGGCCAGAGCTTCACTCCCTTTAGAGAAATTTTTTCCTCATGTCTAACCTCAATTGCCCTGGCTGCCCATTAAACCTGGGATGTCTTGTCCGACTGTGGATGACCACAGAGAACAATCAGTCCCCATACTCTTTAGAACACCCCTCCACAGATTTGAAGACTGTTACTAGCCCCCAGCTGTCTTTTCCCAAGACTAAACGTGGCCAGTGGTTTTAGCCTTTCCTCACAGGTTGGGTTTTTGAAAACGTTGGTCATTTGGGCTGCCCACCTCTGGCCCCTATCCAGTTTGGCCACATCTTTCCCGACATGCCCAGAATTGGATCCAGCCCAATGTCACCAGCACTGGGACCGAGACCTCCCAAGTCTTACACATGACCCTCAAACTTATACACTCCAGAATGACATTAGGTTTTTAGGGTGTTTTTTGCAACTGCATCGTGTTGTTAACTCATCTTCAGTCTAACCCCAAGTGCCTTGGCAGCCACGCTACCCCCCAGTTGTGGAGTTGTACATTTCACTTCTCCTTCCTCAGTGAAGTACTTTGCACTTGTCTTTATTGAATTTCAGCTAACTGATGTCAGCCCAATTCTCCCATTTGTCAACGTCCCTTTGAATTTCAACCCTGTCCCCCAACACACTTGCAATGCTCCCCCATCCTCCAGCTCGGTGGCCTCTGCAAATTTCATGAGCGTTCTCTTCGCTCCATTATCCAAGTCCTTAAAGAAAATATTGGATAGGGCCCAACACAGGACTGAACCCTGCAGGACCCCCACTGGATATGTGGCCCCCCTGGACAGCAAACCACTCTCTGGGAACCGGTTTTCAACCATTTGTGTACCCACGTTACAATAATTTCAGCTAGACCCCATTTCCCTAGTTTGCTTAGGCCAATGTCATGTGAGACGGTGTGAAAAGCCTGAATAAAAATCAGGATACGTCACTTTGATGTGGCACACCCCCATCCCCCCATCCACTCTGCCAATCACCCTGTCGACAAAGGATCACAGGTTGGTTTGACATGAGTTGTTCTTGACAAAACTCTGGTGGCTCTTGCTTATCAGCCTATGATCCTTGTGTGATAAATAAAGAGTTAAGTAATTTGTTCCAAGAATCAAATTAATCCATCTTTCTTTCTTTCTTTCTTTCTTTCTTTCTTTCTTTCTTTCTTTCTTTCTTTCTT
>ML675677.1:247703-269069 GCA_007922155.1 Mesoclemmys tuberculata | reverse complement strand
TCTTTCTTTCTTTCTTTCTTTCTTTCTTTCTTTCTTTCTTTCTTTCTCCATACATGGCCCTCGGTCTACTCAGTGGTTTTCCTGGCCCTAGAGCTCACCTGGCTGATCTATCTGTGGGGTTGTAGCTAGCCCCCGCATCTCCCACTGGGGCTAGTTTAGGGGAGCCAATTCTCAGCCATTTCTCCATGGCCAGTGGTGCCCCCTACAGGCACCAAGGGGATCCCAGGAAGGCCACCAAAAGTCAGGGAGGGAGGTGATGAACGACAAGGAGCCTGCATTGAATATTTATGTCTTTATTTACGGTCACTCAGTGCAAACAATGAAAGACACACACAAAAAGACATCCAGAAGATAAACATGCTATATTCAGGGCAACAGCGATGAAGGCATCTGTGATCTGGCCACAGGGCTGGCTGAGGGGGTGGGGAACAGCATACGGGGCCCTTACTTTCTAGGGGACACAAGCCCCCATCTGGGCCCAGGCCAGGGGATTATTGGGCTCAGGACTGTGGTAAATGGGATGTTTCCTCTCTAGGGGGCACACTGATTTCCTGCATGATACGAGTTGTAGTTCGGTCTTAGCTCGGCTTCTGGCAGGGCAACAGCCCCAGTGGCTGAGGGCTGGGTAGGCCATGTGGGGTGAGCACCTCTCTCCCCCCAGAGGGGTCACCCAGGGACAGAGCACAGGCGGGGGGCAGCTGTGGGGCTCAGGGTTGTGTCCCGGCCCCTTGTCTCCAGGCAGACGGGGGTGGCGGACCCTACATCACAGGTTGGATGACGTTCTTGTACTTGGGGCCACTTGCTTGCTTCAGCTGCACCACGGTGGAGAAAAACCACTTTACCTGTGGGTGGGTCAGAGAGAGCGGGTGTGAGAGAGGTCAGCGCTGGGGGGAGCTGCTCTGTCTGTGTCTGTCGCATTCTTTCCTTCCTTCTCACTCACTCATTCAGTCTCTGGCTAATCAACCCTCCTTCTTTCTCTTCCCACTCCGTGCTACCCTCTATGGTGCTACACTCACTCCTGCCTTCGTGCCACCCTACCACCGTCCCCTCACTCTCACCTTGAACAGGGTCACCATGGCGCCGTAGCACACGCTCAAGAGGAAGAGGGTGATGAAGACGGAGATGGTGGCCCAAAGACCTTCCAGCTCTTTGTCACCGTCCTTACTGCAAAACTCGCCTGACATGATCACCTCTGTTGTGGGAAGAAGAGAGATGTCAAAGCCAACCTAGCCGCTGGCACAGAGACAGCTCGGAGTGTGCATCCAACACCAGTCCATCTGTTGCCTGCGACACCGATCGCTTTCTAAACATGCCCATCCATGACCAGGCCCCTTTCCATCCTTCCATCCCTTCACCCTTCCTCTATCCCTTCACCCATCCATGCCCATGTCCCTCCCCATCCATCCATCCCTCCTTCTCTCCATCCATGACCCCACACCTGTCCATCTATCCATCCCTCCAGGCCTGCATGACCAAACACCTCTCCATTGCTCCATCCATCCATCCATTTCTAGACACATCCATCCATCATCCATCCATCCCTGCCTGCTGTGATGAGATGAAAGCTCTGAGCCTCAAAGTTCTCATCTCTGTCTTCCCATGTGGCTGTGGCCCTAAACCCAAGTGCTGGAGTTTGTGTTGACACCCACCTGCTAGTAATTCCCTGGCCCCTCAGTCTGAGCCACCCCACACTGTGGCCTCCTGAATGCTCACAGCCCCATGTCCCCTCCTGGCCTCATGCTAGAGACTGGTGTGGAGCTACAGAGATATTAGCTCCCATCTCCACAGTGCTAGGCCTGCCTTGTGTGGACAGGGTTGGGCTGAGACACCAGAGAGCTGGGCTTAAGTCCCAGCTCTGCCATGGACATGTGGCATGGCCTGATTTTCTCCGTGCCTCTATTTCCCTGCCCATGATCCCACAATTCCAGAGGAGTGTGTGAAGTGCTGGGATGCTGCTGCCGGGCTGGGGGAGCCCCGTAAGGACCAGGATGGATGAATTCTCACACATGTGCCTCTGTGAGCCTGACCCTAATGTCCTGAATGTGCCAGGAGTCACTTCGGATGGAACGCAGCCACCTCTGGTGCCAGTTCAACAGGGACCCCTTGGCCCCTCGCGGAAGCTGCGCTGCATTGGGTGTGGTTAAGGAGCCATTGAACACGGTCGTGTCTGTGTGTAGAGCCATGAGTATTTTGTGGATGGGGGTCTCAGGTTTTGCTCTGATATAAGAGATGGTGTGGCCTGGAGCATGGCCTGTCCCACTGAACTCCCCGCCCTGTTGGCTGGAGCATGGATGCTGGTCTCGCTCCCTAATTAAAAGGGGACAGAGATCTCAAAGATGGGGGCAACAGCTTCTTATAGAGGCCGAGGGGTCCCTGTAGAAACAACCCCTGCTCCCCATGACAGTGGAAGCTAGAGAACAGGTGTATGGAACTGTTTGTGAATGTTTGTGTGTCTTTCTCTCTGTTTTCTGTGTACGAACAGCCCATGTGCTAGGGGCCCGGTGTCATGCTCTCACTCTGTTTGGTTCCCCTCTCACTTGCAACTGTGCTGTCCCCTGCTCGAATAACAGCCTTAACCCTGATACTAACCACCATCTCCCCTTTAGCGTTAGATGCGGTGCTGTGTGCCTGGCACTGGTGGGTTTGAGCCCTGTGCACTCACCCATACAGCTGTGGGGCTGGTACACACGTGTGTTTGTTTGTGTGAGTTATAGTTGTGCACTGTGAGGTCGGATGGAAGATGGGACTCATGGGGGGGCCATAAGAAAGTCTGTATCCGCTGTTCCTCCCAATTCCCTCAGGCCCCCTGTGTCATTGGAGATAGTGAGACTTTAGCTGAGTGTCCCGTGGTTAGTGTCCACTCCAGATAACAACCCTACTACTGCTGCTGCTTTGCGGGTCCTGGGTCCCAGGAGCTGATCCCTGCTGCAGGTGTTTCCTGTATGTTAGCCTATCACCCTCCTCCCTAGCTGTCACAGAAGGCTCAGGTTGGATGAAGACCCCTTTTCCTCCCAGCCTGCTGGAGAGGTGTGTGTGTGGGACAAGGTATTTGAATTCTCCTCTCCCCACAGATTCCATCTGGACATTTACAGTGGGGCATCTGCTCCTCTGTGGGATGGGAGGCTGACCCTGAAACAGTGCCCCTCAGGGCATGTTTGGGTCCTAGCCTAGAGGATCTCACCTCACTGGGATGCCAAGGATTGCTTGGCCATCTAGCGACCCACCTATCCATTCAACATCTCAGCCTTCCTCACTCCTCACCATGCATCCATCCACCCACACAATCCCATCCACTTATCTGGCTAGCCCTTTTTAGATCAATCCATCCCTAACCATCCACCATCATCTGTCCCGATTGACATTCAGCCATCCATTGCTATCCATCCATTGCCAGATATACAGTCATCCAGTCATCCATTGCAATGTGCACTTCTCTGTTTTTCTCATCCATCCATCCCCCTACATGCCTGACCATCCACCCATCCATCCATCCATCCATCCATGCATGCATGCATGCATGCATGCATCCCCCTGCCTTCTTCCTACATGCCCATGCATCCATCCATCCCCAACATTCTTGGTGCTGAGAATTTCCATATGTACCCACCTGTCCATCAGTGTTCACTTATACATCCATTCATCCCCACCTCTACCCATCCCTCTAACACAGTCTACCTGTGGCCATCCATTTATCCATCCATTAATCCTTCAGGATGGGTATCCATCCAACCTGTGTCATAGATTTATCCTTCCATCCTACCCCATCTGGTTATCCATGGGCATTCACCCCCTGTGAACTGTCCAGCTACCCTTCCCTCGGTTTTTCTCAGGGTAGGGATAAGTCACTGGTTGGGACGCAGAGCAACTGGATTCTATTTGTGGCTCTGGCACTGAAGGGACCTGAGAGAGTTTTGTTCCCCTCCTGGTGCCTCTGTTTCTCCTCTGCCCTTTGTCTATTTAGACAGTGAGAGGGATGGTCTCCCACAGTGTCTGTGCCATGCCCGGCCCAACAAGTCTCTGATCTGAATTGGGAGTGTAGGTGCTATTTAATCCAAATAATCATCTAAGTGTTATCTGTGGGTCTATCAGTCCTTCCTGATGAAGTATGTATGTATGTATCCATCGAATTCTCTCTCTGAACACCTGGCCTTACAACTAAGCCAGGCTTCAATGTGTCCTTTGCTCTAACATTTGTATGTAGATAGGTATATGTGTAGCTGACCTTCTACTCCTCTCTCCATACCTCTTTCCATGGTGTGTATTTACTCATGCCTCCACTCAACCATCCTTCCATGGCACCTCCCAGGTATCTCCCTACCCTCCCTTCCATGGCATGTATTCATGTGTCTCTCCACTGCTTCAGGGCATCTTACCTATGTGTCTATCCATCCATCCATGGTACATATGTGTCCAGCCATCTAAAATCCAGTTTTAGGACTCCCAGCCTTGGGGCACCTCAGCATCTTCCAGTCCCCCAACCTAGTGACCCGTAGACATCTCCCAGTGACACCACAATGAGGAGGCATGGGAGTGATCTCAGACTACTTCCATTTATTCACTGGTTTTCACTGAGGGCACAGAGGTTATTTACAGGATTATTTATCTACTAGACAAGGCTAACAGTGGGGTTGAGAGGAGCAGTCTTCATTTACTGAAGCCTTTGCTGCTGATGTGCTGAGTGAATAACCGGGGCTGGGCTTCATGGATAACCTTGCAGGTGTAGGAGGTCCCACTGTTCCAGCTGTTGTTGCTGACTTTCAGCTTGCTGTAGACGAAGAAGAGTGAGTCCCCGGGGCCTTCCTTCATGGGTGGATTGGTGGTGTATTTGAGGCTCATTTTGGTGTTGTGGTCCTTCATCCACTGCACTGAGATGTCCTCGGGGAAGAAGCCCCACACTAGGCAGGTGAGGCTGATGGAGGACATAGGTGAGCTGCGCACATTGTTCCTCTGGATCTATGTGGGGAGAAGGACAGGGTAGGAACATCTCCCCGTTGCTCTGGGATGGAGGGGTGGGGAATGGGAGCTGATCTTTCTGGAGCACAATTTGGGGGTGGGGATTTGGGGCTGGAAAGGGGCCAGGATGGTTGTGGGTTGGGGAATCCTCTTATGCAGCCTCCCTCCCTGCCGGAGGTGGAATGGGGGTGTCTCTACCTTCCCGCCTCTTACCTGGCTTTTTGGTGATGGTTTTGGTGATGGGCGATGGCATCTCCGAGTGCTCCACTTTGCAGGTGAATGTCTCCCCACTCTTCCAGTCATGGGTGTGGATGGGCAGGGTGGTGGAGGCATTGTAGGTGTCATTGAACTGCTCCTGCAGGTTCATGGGCTCCGGGCTGTTGGACCCTGGCTTCTTCCGGGTCTAGACCACTCACAGGCCACTGTCACTGAGGGTGACCACCAGTCAGGTTAGTTTGGGGTACTGGCCCATGTAAAGGGCGGTGGGGGATGGTGGCAGGAGGAAGACTTGGATGTCTCTGGAAGACAGGTTTTTTTCTGGGGACAGCAGAGACAGGATCAGAAGCGTTGCCTGGTTTCCCACCTCCCCCAGATCATCCAGATCTCCCTCACCCACTCCCTTCCCACCTCAGGTCCAGCCTGGTCTCCTCGCTTTCCTCCCTCCAATTAGGGAGGTCTCCCCTCCTCAAGCAGCCCGATCCCACTCAGCATCACCTTTGCACTTGCTCACATCCTCTTCTTGCAGTTACTGATTGGTTAAAAGTTACAAGCATACACACAGCACAAGCACAAGCTGATTCTCATGGGTAGCTTAACATTTCCCACAGCTGCCTAATATTATTCTGTTTACCTCCTGGACACTGAGCTAAGAAAGAAGAAAGGGAGGTGTCCGCCGTCCTTGGCCGGCTTCCACCTGCCTAGGCAACCTTATCTAACTCTCACGTCCTTGGGGCCTAGCACTGCAACTTCCCATCCCAGGCATCAGGGCCGCGTAAGGATTGTAGATCCCCACAGAAGGTCTCCCACAGTGGCTGTGCCATGCCTGGCCAAACAAGTCTCTGATCTGACTTAGGAGTGTAGGTCCTGTTTTAATCCAAATAGTCATCGCTGTGGCATGTGTGGGTCTATCAGTCCTTCCTAATGCAGTACGTATGTATGTACCCATCTAACCCTCTCTCTGAACACCTGACCTTACAATGAAGCCAGGCTTCAATATGTCCTTTCCTATGCAGTTTGTATGTATGTATGTATTGTCGAGGAACTCAAACTCAGGGATCCTTCCTTACACATCTGTTGCCCAGTGGATGATCCAAATTAGCCAGACAGCAGGTTAGCAAAGTCAAAATTTACTTTCCTTTACGTAAGGAGGTGGCCCGATGGCCAGGGCGACCTAAAGCATACATTTCTTAAAGCTTATATAGTCTTACACAAACAAGTCTATTTACATCACAGTTTCCATGGCAATACTTACTAAAAATTCCTTATCTAAGGAATTCCTTAGTCTCCCAATTTCAACTCCCCCTATCTAAGTTGCAAGGTCTTTCTCCTCATTCTGTACTTATTGGCTCCTTAGCTGTCAAAACTATCTTAATATATTGCTACAATAATAAATTAAACATCTGCTAGAAAGGCACTTTCCATCTCAGCCATTTAGTCAAACTGGTTCCCCTGGAAAAGAGAGAATCCATCTTCTTTTCCCTCAACAGTATATGTGTAGTTGACCACCTACCCCTCTCTCCATACCTCCTTCCATGGTGTGTATTTACTCATGCATCCACTCAACCATCCTTCCATGGCACCTCCCAGGTATCTCCCTTCCCTCCCTGCCATGGCATGTATTCATGTGTATCTCCACCAGTCGAGGGCATCTTACCCATGTGTCTATCCATCCATCCATGGTACATATGTGTCCAGCCATCTAAAATCTGGTTTTAGGGCTCCCAGCCTTGGGGCACCTCAGCATCTTCCAGCCCCCCAACCTAGTGACCTGTAGACATCTCCCAGTGACACCACAATGAGGAGGCCTGGGGGTGATCTCAGACTACTTCCATTTATTCACTGGTTTTCACTGAGGTACAGAGGTTATTTACAGGAATATTTATCTACTGGAGAAGGTTAATAGCAGAGTTGGGAGGAGCCATCTTAATTTACCGGAGGCTTTGCTGATGATATGCTCAGTGAATTTCTATGGCAGTGCTTCATGGATGACAATGCAGGAGTAGGTGTCCCCTCTGTTCCACCTCCCCTTGCTGACTTTCAGCTTGCCGTAGAGGAAGAAGGTTGAGTCACCGGTGGCTTCCTTTATGGGCGAAGTGGTGGCATATTTGAGGATCATGTCTCCTTTGTGGTTCTTCATCCATTGCACTGAGATGTCCTTGGGGAAGAAGCCCTGCACCAGGCAGGTGAGGCTGACAGAGTCTTCACTGCTGTTCAGCTCATGGTGATGAGTTTGCATGAGTTAGACACCAAGCGCTTGCCCTGGGTGGGTGGGGACGGAGGACACAGGTGAGCCATGGATATTACTCATCTGGGGCTAGGCAGGGAGGTGGACGGGGTAGGAAGATCCCTGTGATGCTCTGGTTTGGAGGGGCTGGGGACTGGGTCTGGATTTGGGGCTGGAAATGGACTGGAATATCTGGGTTTGGGGCATCCCTTTATTCAGCGTCCCTCCCTGATGGGGGCAGGGATAGGGGATGTCTCTCCCTGACCACCTCTTACCTGGATTTTTTGTGATGGTTTAATGATGGGTGAGGGCAGGTCCAAGTGCTGCACTTTGCAGGTGAACGGCTCTCCGTTCTCCCAGTCGCGAGTGTGGAGGGGCATGGAGATAGAGGGGGTGAAGGTGCCATTGAACTGCTCCTGCAGGATCATGGGCTCAGGACCGAGGGACTCTGCCTTCTCCTGGGTCCAGACCACCTGCAGGCCAGTGTTGCTTGGGAGGCTGACGATCAGACAGGTGAGTTTGGGGTACTGGTCCACATAGAGGACGATCGGGGATGGTGGCACCAGGAAGACTTGGTTTTTGCTGCTTTCTTTTGGGGATGGGAAAGCCAGGGTCAGAAGTGTGGCCTGGTTTCTCACCTTCCCTCACCCATCCCAGTCTCCCCCACCCACTCCTTTCCGACCTCAGGTTCAGCCTGGTCTCCTCGCTCTCCTCCCCCATCCAGGGAGGTCTCCTCTCCCCAGGCAGCCTGGTCACATTCAGCATCAGCTTTGCACTTGCAGGCATGGTCGTTCACTTGTTTCCTGCTGCCGGGGTGGGACACCTGGCAGGTGTATGTCTTGCCTTCCATAAAGTGTTCCTGGGAGACTGTGGCCATGCTGCAGGCGCTGAAGTTTGTGCTGTCTGAGCACTTCTTGGGTGAGTCGGTGACACCAATGAGAACCCCTGATTGGCTGTCCACCAGCCAGTTCACTGTCAGGTCCTGTGGGTAGAACCTGGAGATGACGCACAGCAGTTGATGGAAGTTGCCCCTGGCTTGGTGCTGCAGGAGGTGTGGAGGACGTGGACTTCGGGGGCGTGAGGCTCAAGGTGGATGAGAGGTGGGTGGTATTTGCTATTGTGCAGACCCCCTACGGAGCCCCTGCCTCTTTTCCTGTGGCACAGGTCCCTGCCGCTTCTCTTTGCACATTCTAATCTCTTTGCATCCCTCCACCCTTCTGTGTCTGGCATCCGTCTTTGTCTCCACACTCAGCACAATCTACCTATCTCCTCTCTCCATGGCCTCGGTGATGGCGCCTGGGTTCCACCTCACTGTGACCGGCTCGGCAAAGTAACCCTTGATGAGGCAGCCGAAAGTGACCTGGGAGGTGGTAGTCTCTCTGGGACAGGGAATCAGAGGGAAGATGGATGGGGCCATGGTGGTAGCTGCACATGGAAAGCAAGGAGGGCTGTGAGATAAGAACTGATCCTCTTTCCCCCTCTTGGGCCAGTGTTCACTGCCAATGGAGAGCATCTTTGTTTAATGGGGGACCAGAGACTGTGGTCAGGTTGCAGGATAGCCTGAGAGAGATCCTGGCCAGCATAGGAACAGTTGCTACACCTACATACAGTAATAGATGGTGCCAAGGTCAACAAACTCGCAGTCTAAATAGGCAAGAAAAAGGAAACTGAGGCAGTGAGGGGGAAAGGGGTAGGGTCATGGTAATTGAGTTAGGGCAGAGTTGGGTGGTTTAAGGAGTTGAATTAAGCTTTGGTTTAATGTCACAGTTTTGGGGTTAGGGTAAAAAGCTGCCCCCTCCCTCAACTCAGTATTCGATTGGTTATCACGGCCCCTGGCTTCCCCCTCTTCTAGCCCGATTGACATGGAAGAAACCACTTAGATTCCAACTGATTTGGATGAAGATTTTGCCAGACATTTTCCTCAACTCTATGGGAAGTCTTCCAAGAATACCAGCTTCCTGAATTCCTGGGGGTCCAAAGAAGAGGAGCCTTGGGGAGCAGTTACCAGGATCTTTGTCTCCTGTGTGGTTTAGCCAGAGATACTGTAGCTTGTCTCCTCTGGAAAGGAAGCCCCACGCATCTCCAGTTGAGTGCTCTGCAGGAATGGAGCTGGCTGAACTCATAGGCCAAATTAGCAACTTTAATTCTGAGCTATCATCTCCACAGGGCCTGCTAGTTACATCCGGCCCCAGCAGCCTGGGCCACATCTCTCTGTGCAGGGAACGCCCCTGCCTTGGCTCTCGGCATGGCGCCTGAGAGTAGAGCTGGGGGCAGAAGGCATGGATGGCGCAGAGCGACGTGCTCCAGCACCCAGTGAGTTCAGGGGCTACCTCTGAGGAGGGACATTCCAAAGGGGAAATTTAAACCTCTGTTTAGAAAATTTTCAGTTACAAATATTTGCAATTGGGCTAAAGAGAGGAGACAATAAATCCCCTTAGAACAGCTCTGCTGGTGTCTCTAACTCCTGACCCCCAAGCTCCTGCTAGCCAGGCTTTCCCCCCCCAGTAAATCTGCCAGAGTCCCTCACTCTTGACCCACACTCCTGTCCTACCAAAGCTTTGGGCATCCCTAAACCAGCCAGTTCCAGTCCCCACCCCTCAAGGCTATAAAAGATCTCAGGTTTCCCCCTTTACTCTACTGGTGTCCCTCCCTCCATCTTGCAGACCCCTGCTAGCTGAGTCCTGGTGCTCCCCCCAGCTCTGTGGGTGCTCCTCACTCCCAACCTGCAACCCCTGCTAGCCCAGTTCTATGGTCCTCCCTATGGGTCAGCTGGTGCCCCTCACTTCCGACTGGCAGCCCCTGCTACCGCATTCCTACGGTTCCCCCTATAGCTGTGCTGGTGCTCCTCAATCCTGACTCGCAGCCCCTACTAGCTTGGTACTGGGGTCCCCACTATATCTCTGCTGGTTCCCCTCACTCTTGACGTGCAGCTCTTGTTAACTAAGCACTGGGGTCTCCCCCAGCTTTGTGCATGCCCCCACTCCCAATCTGCAGGCCCTGGTAGCTCAACCCTGAGGTCCCCCCTATAACTCATCTGGTGCCCCTGACTCACGACCTACAGCCTCTGCCAGCCTAGCCATAGGGTCTCCCCATTAGCTCCGCTGGTGCTCCTCAAACCTGACATGCAACCCCTGACAAGCTATCCTCAGAGCCCCCCTATAGCTCTGCGGGTGCCCCTCACTTCTGACCTGCAGCCCCTGCTAGCTGGGCCCTGGGGTGTCTCCCTAGATTACAGCTGGTCTCCCTTAATCTTGACATGTAGACTTGCATTCTTTCAAAATAGTTTTCCCAACTTGTTGGTGGATTGTGAGCTAAGGACCTCTTTTCCCAATATCTGTGCTGGGGCGAGCAGGGGAGGGCACAACCCGGCCTGCGAGACCCCTCCCCAGGATAACCAGGCAGTGTTGGGGGATTCACCTGCCGCACCCCACCCCAGTATTGGGACCGCAGAGTGGGATGTTCACCACTGTCTGCATAGATCAGAACGGAACACAGATTCCTAGCTCCCAGTGCCCCTGCTCTAACCCACTCGCCCCTGTTCCCTTCTCAG
This sequence comes from Mesoclemmys tuberculata, assembly GCA_007922155.1. Classification (NCBI taxonomy): domain Eukaryota; kingdom Metazoa; phylum Chordata; order Testudines; family Chelidae; genus Mesoclemmys; species Mesoclemmys tuberculata. The sequence continues at coordinate 258,123 of ML675677.1, read as the reverse complement.
AGATGGGGAGAGAACCCAAGAGTCCTCTTTGCCTTTTTAGCTCAGTCTCGTTCCCTAACACTGTGATATGGCTAAAACACCTGCTGTACTCATGTGACAGGAATTCAATAGCAGCTGTTTTCCTCGAATTTCTTCACCCAACTGCTGGCCATGGCAGGCCGTGGTGTGGCCCTGTAGACCAGGGGTTCCATCCGTGAGTCCAGTTCTGCTTGGCGTCTGTCCTGTAGCTCTTCTGAGGCATCTTTGACTCTCAAACAGAACCCTCTACTCCCCCCAAATGGTAGTCAGGATTAACTAACTATAGATTGAGAATAGTAGTGGATGCCCACATGGGAGATTTGCCTGCTCAAGCTGGCGAGAAGGTGTGATAATTGGACAGATGGACGCGTGCAGGGGGCGAAAACAGGGGCAAAAGAAACAAGCTGTGTGAGACGTTCACTTGTGTACACTTCCCCTTTTCATCCCATGTTTGTTGGGTGGTTGGCTGGTTTGTTGGTTTCTCCAAGAGATTTGATCAAGAAGGCTGAAGAGCTCAGGAAAGATTGAGGCTGCAGGAAGTGGTGGGTCTTTTAGAGAGCCTGCCATGTGGGAGGGTGAAAAAGCAGAGAATAGGGCTCCCACATCTGGGGGAAGAAGGGTTCACTTTACCAGGACCTGGAGGCCTTGGGATGTCCGGCTCAGGCTGCAACCTTTATTATCATGAGGAAAACTTTTTTCATGGCTCCTAAGATTGTATGTAGGGAATGAAGGATTGTGGTATGTGTGGTGGAGCCGCCCATGTTACAAGTTTGAACAGGTCCCCAAAAAATTATGCTTGGGCCCTGCTGTCCTGCAACACGCTTGCAAGCCCCCTCCCAGCTTGGTGGCCCCTACAAATTTTATGAGTGTTCTCTACGCTCCATTGCCCAAGTCGTTAAAGAAAATATTGGATAGTGCCCAACGCAGGACTGATCCCTGGGGGATCCTACTGGATATGTCTCCTCCCCTTGAGAGCAAACCACGCTCTGGGTACAGGCTCTCAACCCTTTGTGCACCCACCTGAAAGTAATTTCAGCTAGACCCTGTTTCCCTGGTTTGCCTAGGACAATGTCATGTGAGACGGTGTGAAAAGCCTGAATAGAAATCAGGATATGTCACTTTGATGTGACACACCCACAACCCCTCATCCACTCCATCAATCACCCTGTTGACAAATGATATTCGGTTGGTTTGACATGATTTGTTCTTGACAAACCTCTGCTGGCTGTTCCTTATCACCCTGTGATCCTTATGTGATAAATACAGGTTTTAATGATTTGGAATCAAATCAATCAATCAATCAATCTGTCTTTCTCCATACATACCTCGGTCTACTTAGTGGTTTTCCTGGCCCCAGAGTTCACTTGGCTGATCCACCTATGTGAGTTTGTAGCTGTCCCCCAGTGGAGCCGGTTTAGGGGAGCCATTTCTCAGCCAATTCTCCACATCCTGTGGTGCCCTTTACAGGCACCAAGGGAATCCGAGGAAGGTCCCCGAAAGTCAGAGAGTGAGACGGTGAATGACAAGGCGCCTGTGTTGAATATTTATGTCTTTATTTACGGTCACTCCGTTCAAACAATGAAAGTCACACACACAAAAAGACAGCCAGGGCTAAACACGCAGGATTCAGAGCAAAAGCGATGAAGGCGTCTGTGACCCGGCTCCAGGGGTGACTGAGGGGGTGGGAAACAGCACACGGGGTCCTTACTCTCTATGGGAAATGATCCTCCATCCGCCCCCAGGTGGGGGACTCAGACAGGGGGTCTTTCCCAGATCGAGTGCACTGGCCCCAATCCATCACCAGGGTAGGGGATTATTGGGTCACGACTGTGGGAAATGGGTGGTTTCCTTTCTACGGGGTACACTGGTTCCCTGCATGATATGAGTTGTACTCTGGTCTCAGTCCGAATTACGGCAGGGCAGCATCCCCAGTGGCTGAAGGCTTAGTAGCTCATGTGAAATGAGCTCTTCTCTCCCCCCAGAGGGGTCTCCCAGGGACACAGCATGGATGGGGGACAGCTGTGGTGTTCGGGGTAGTGCACCGGTCCCTTGTCTCTGGGCAGACGGGGGTGGCAGCGCCTACACCATGGGTCGGATGACATTCTTGTACTCGGGGCCGCTCGCTTGCTTCATCTGCACCACAGTGGAGAAAAGCCACTTCACCTGCGGGTGGGACAGAGACAGCGGGTGTGAGAGGGGTTGGTGCCAGGGGGAGCTGCTCTGTCTGTCTATCCATTGCATTCCTTCCTTCCTTCTCACTCATTCGTTCAGTCTCTAGTTAATCAACCCTTCTTCTTTCTCTTCCATGCTCCCTTTCCACTCTGTGCTACCCTCTACGGTGATACACTGACTCCTGCCTTTGTGTCCCCCCTACTGCTGGCCCCTTGCTCTCACCTTGAAGAGGGTCACCGTGGCGCTGTAGCACACGCTCAAGAGAAAGAGGGTAATGAAGACGGAGATGGTGGCCCAGAGACCTTCCAGCTCTTCATCGCCCTCCTCGCTGCAAAACTCGCCTGACATGATCACCTCTGTTGGGGGAGAGAAAAAGATGTGAATGGAAACCCAGTCACTGTCACAGAGAGAGCTCGGACTGTGCGTCTGACAACAGTCCATCTATTGCCTGTGCTGCCAATCCCTTTCTAGACATGCCCATCCATGACCAGACCCCTCTCCATCCATCCATCCATGCATGCATCCATCCATCTCTCCGTCCGTCCGTCCGTCCATCCATCCATTCATCCATGACCACGGCCCTCTCTTTCAATCCATCTGCACATCCATCCAACCATTCATCCCTCTAGCTCTTTGTCCATGCATTGATGACCATACAGTTCTCCGTCCATCCATTCCTCTCTCCTTCCATCTACCCATTCACCTATCCACGACCACAAATCTCTCAATCTATCCATCCATCCCTCCATCCATCTCAAGACACATCCATCCATCCATCCCTGCCTCCTGTGAGGAGATGAAGGCCCCGAGCCTCAAATGTCACATCTGACTCATCACATGTGGCCGTGACCCTACCCTCAGGTGCTGGAGTTTGTCCGTGTGTTGACATGCACCTGTTTGTAATTCCCTTCCCCTCAGTCTGAGCCACCCCACACTGTGGACCCCCTGGGTGCTCAGAGCCGCACGTCCCCTCCTGGCCTCGCTCTAAAGGCCCATGTGGAGCTGTGGAGATATTAGCACCTATCTCCACAGCGTGAGGTCTGCTTTGTGTGGATGGGGTTGGGCTGAGACAACAGAGAGCTGGGTTTGAATCCCGGCTTGGCCACAGATGTGTGGCATGGTCTGAATTGCTCCATGTCTCTGGTTCCCTGCCTGTGATCCCGCAATCCCAGAGAAGTGTGTGCGGTACCACGATGCTGCTTCTTGACTGGGAGAGCCCCATAAAGACCAGGATGGATGGATTCCCACACGTGTGCCTCTGCCAGCCTGACCCTAATGCCCCAAAGAAGCCAGGAGTCACTTCAGGTGGAATGCAGCCACCTCTGGGGCAATTTATACAGGGACCCCTTGGACCCTTGTGCAAGCTGCAGCTGTGTTGGGTGTAGGTTATGGGGCTATGAACCCAGTCACTTCCATGTGGAGACCCATGGGTATTATAAGGACGGCGTCTCAGGTTTTGCTCTGATATGAGAGACGGAGTGGCCTGGAGCATGGCCTGCTCTCATTGAGTCCCGACCTTCCTCATTGGAGCACGGACCCGCGGGGTTGCGCCAACTGGAGATGCGTGTTTCTCTCCCTACTTAAAGGGGGGCAGAGATCTCAGAGATAGGGGCAGCAGCTTCTTCAAAGAGGCCGAGAGGTCCCTGTATGAACAGCCTCCACACTCTATCCCAGTGGTAGTGGGGAACAGGTGCATGGATCTGTGTATGAATGTTTGTGTCTCTCTCTGTTTTGTGTGTAAGAACACGAGAGCCCATGTGCTAGGGGCCCAGAGTCACTCTCCTACTCTGTGTGCTCTCCCTCCCCCTTGCAACTGTTCTGTAGCACCCCCCCCCCAGGATAACAGCTCTAATGCTGATGCGAACTGCTACCTCCCTTTTAGCTCTGGGTGCGGTGCTGTGTGTGTGGCACTGGTGGGATAGAGCCCTGCGCTTGCCCACCAGCCCTGGGGCCGATACACACATGTGTGCATGTGTGTGAGTTATAGGGGTGCACTGTGGGGCCAATTAGGAGATGGGACTCATTGGGATGGTCAAAAAAAGTCTGTATCCCATGTTTCCTCCAGTCTCTCAGGCTCCCTATGTCACCGAAGCTAGTGAGACTTTAGCTGAGTTCCTGCTTAGTGTCCACTCCAGATAACAGCCCTACTGCTGCTGCTGCTTTGCGGGTCCTGGGTCCCAGGAGCTGATCCCTGCTGCAGGTGTTTCCTGAATGTTGCCCTATCAACCCTCTATCTAGCAGCTACAGAAGGCTGAGGTTGGATGAAGACCCCTTTTCCTCCCAGCCTGCAGGAGAGGTATGTGTGTGTGGGACAGGGTATTTGAATGACCCTTTCCCCACTGATTCTGTCTGGACATTTCCCTTGGATCATCTGCTCCTCTGTGGGGTGGGAGGCTGACCCTGAAACAGCCATCCATCCATCCATCCCCAAGCATACTAATTTTCCTATTATTATCCAACCCATTGGTACTGACCCACTGCCAAATGTACCCACCCATCCATTGCTGTTCACTAATACATCCATTCATCCCCACCTTTACCTGTCCATCTGTCACAGTCTATCTGTGGCCATTCATTTATTCATCCATTCATCATTCAGGATGGGTATCCATACAACCTGTGCCATTTATTTTTCTTTCCATCCTGCCCCATCTGTCTTTCCAGGGGCATTAACTCTCTGTGAACTGTCCAGTCACCTTTCTCTCACTTCTTATCAATCTAGGGAGAAGCAACCAGGTGAGATGCAGAGCAATTGGGTTCTATTTGTAGTTCTGTCTCTAACGGGACCTGGGACTGTTCCCTTCCCGACTTGTTGCCTCCGTATTTCCTCCTGCATTTTGTCTATTTAGGCTGTGAGAGGGACGGTCTCCCACAGTGTCTGTTCCATGCCTGGCCCAACAAGGCTCTGATCAGAATGGGAGGGTAGATGCTATTTTAGTCCAAATAGTCATCTGTGTGGTATGTGTGGGTCTGTCAGTCCTTCCCGATGAAGTACGTATGTACGTATCAATCTAACCCTCTCCCTGAACACCTGGCCTTACAACTAAGGCAGGCTTCATTGTGTCCTTTCTTCTGGCCTTTGTATGTATGTATGTATATGTGTAGCTGACCAGCTACCCCTCTCTCCATCGCTACTTCCATGGTGTGTATTTAGTCATGCCTTCACTGAACCAGCCCTCCATGGCACCTCCCAGATATCTCCCCACCCTGCCTTCCATGGCATGTATTCATGTGTCTCTCCACCAGTGCAGGGCATCTACTCATGTGTCGATCCATCCATCCATGGCACATGTGTCCACCCATGTAGGATCTGGTTTTAGCACCCCCAGGCTTGGGGGACCTCAGCCTCCCAACCCTGTGATCCACAGACATTCCCGTGTAACACCACAACGAGGAGGCCTGGGGTGATCTCAGACTACTTCCATTTATTCACTTGTTGTTGTTGAGGGCACAGAGACTATTTACAGGATTATTTATCTACTGGACAAGGCTAGCAGTGGGGTTGGGGGGAGCTGTCTTCATTTACCAGAGGTTTTGCTGATGGCACGCTGAGTGTATTTCTGTGGTAGGGCTTCATGGATGACCATGCAGGTGAAAGAATCCCCGCGGTTCCAGCTCTCCTTGCTGACTTTCAGCTTGCTGTAGAGGAAGAAGGTCAAGTCGCCAGCAGCTTCCTTTACGGGCGAAGTGGTGGCGTATTTGAGGTTCCGATCAATGTTGTGGTTCCTCAACCATTGCACCGAGACGTCATCAGGGAAGAAGCCCCGTGCCAGACAGGTGAGGCTGACGGAGTCGTCACCGTTGTTCAGGTCATCGGGGTGAGGGTGCAGGAGGTAAACATACGGGACCATGCGCTTGCCTTGGGTGGGTGGGGATGGAGGACACAGGTGAGTCAGAGACATAACTCATCTGGGGCCAGGTGGGGAGACGGATGGGGTAGGATCATTCCCGTACTGCTCTGGGATCGAGGGGTGGCGACTGGGTTCTGGCCTCTCAGGAGCACAATTTGGGGGTGTGGATTTGGGCCTGGAAAGGGGCCAGAATATTGGGGGTTGGAGCATCTCCTTACACAGTGTCCCTGCCTGCTGGGGGCTGGGATAGAGGGTGTCTCTACATTTCTACTTCTTACCTGGCTTCTTGGTGATGGATTTTGTGATGGGCGATGGCAGGTCCGAGTGCTCAACTTTGCATGTGAACGTCTCTCCACTGTCCCAGTTCTTGTAGTGGATGGGCACAGTGGTGGAAGCAGTGAAGGTACCATTGTACTGCTTCTGGACTTTCATGTTCTCAGAGTTGATGGACCCTCGGTTCTCCTGGGACCAGGATATCTTCAGGCCACTGTCGCTTGGGAGGCTGATGACCAGGCAGGTGAGTTTGGGGTACTGGTCTATGTATAGGGCAGCGGGGGATGGCAGCATCAGGAAGACCTGGATGTTGCTGACAGACAGGGTTTCTTCTGGGGACGGGATAGCCAATATCAGAGGTGCGGCCTGGTATCCCACCTGCCCACAGCCCATCCTGGTCTCCCCCACCCACTCACTTCCCACCTCAGGTCTACCCTGATCTCTCCACTCCCCTCCCTCTAGCCAGGGTGGTCTCCCGTCCCTGGGCAGTCCGGACCCACTCAGCATCACCTTTGCACTTGCGGGCGTGGTCCTCTACTTTTTTCCCACTGCCCGGGTGGGACACCTGGCAGGTGTACGTCTTGCCCTCCATAAATTGTTTCTGGGAGACCTCGGCCTTGCTGCGGGTGCTGAAGGTCTTGCTACTGGAGTCGTTCTTTGGGGGCTCTGTGACACCACTGATGACCCCCGACTGGCCATCCACCAGCCAGTCCACCATCAGGGCCTCGGGGTAGAACCCTGAGATGACGCATAGCAGGTTGATGGAAGTTGCACCTGGCTTGGTGTTGCAGGAGGAGTGGTAGACTTGCACCTCGGGGGGATTAGAAGGGGTGCCCTCTGGGAGAGAGAATGGAGTAGTTAGGTATTGAGCAGACCTCATACGAAGCCACTGCTTCTTTGTCTGCAGCATGCCTCCCCCGCCGCTTCTCTCTGCATCCCTCTACCCTTCTGTGCCTGGCATCTGTCTCTATACCCAACATGATCCACCTATTCACTCTCTCCACGGCCTCGGTCTCTTCCCATCCACCCCATCGGCTCCCCCCAACCCTCTCCCACTGGGCTGTGCCGCGCTGTCCCTACTTGGGATATTCTTGGAGATGCTGGTGCTGGTGGGCTGGTGCTGGACGTTGCAGCTATAAGTGGTCGACGCCCAGCTGCTGGCTGGGACGGTGAGTTGGCTGCTGAGACTGTAGAGACTGGAGGAGCTCATCACGGCGGGGTAGGTCTTCACACCCGTGGAGGTGGCGCCCAGGTTCCACTGCACTGTGACTGGCTCGGGGAAGTAACCTGAGACGAGGCAGCCAAAGGTGACCTCGGAGGTGGTGGCCTCGCTTGGGCAGGAGGTCAGGGGGAAGACAGATGGGGCCGTGTTGGTAGCTGCATATGGAAAGAAAAGAAGGCCATGAGATAACAACTGATCCCTTTTCCCAGTCTCTGGGAAGCGTTCACTGCCAGCGGAGAGCATCTGTGTTTAATGGGGGCCAGAAATTGCGGTCAGGTGGCAGAAGAGACTGACAGAGATCCTGGCCCCTATAGGACCGGTAGCTGCACCTACACTCAGTAACAGATGGTGCCAAGATCAACAAACTCACAGTCTAAATACAAAGGAAAGGTCAGAGGGGAAACTGAGGCATGAAGCAGGGAAGGGACCTGGTTACAGCAGGCTACTGGTACAGCCAGATGGAGAACACAGGTGTCCTGAGTCCTGAACTTTGGTCTAGGGACTGGAAGGTGCTGTGTGGTGGTACAGCTGCTCAGCCATCCCAGGGGTTGATTTTATGGAGTGGAGGATCTTTCCCAGTAATTTGTGCCAGATTTTTCCCTGAAGAGCCAAAGGAAAATGGATGATTTAGCTGAGGTTAGTCCTGCTTTGAGAAGGGGGTTGGACTAGATTACTTCCTGATGTCCCTTCCAAGTCTAATCTTCTATGATTCTAATTAGACACCGAAATTCCCTTTGGAGAAATTATAGCCCATGGTGCTAGAAAACAACCCAAGGTTTTGAGGAAGAAACTGAATTCTAGGGACATTCCTCATCTCTCCAAAAAAGCCTGGTATCTCTCAAGTCTGGGTGTTCAGTCCTGCACCTGGAGACATGCAGACTGTGTGACACTAGCAGCTTTACCTGTGGCAAAAATATGAAATTTTAGTCTTATTAGGCTCCTTGGTTCATTGCTGACATTATTGGCCCCTATATGGTAGTTCGCAATTTTGCAGTTCGAACACACATGGCGAGGTTTCCCCGATGAGTCGCCAGGCCAGGGTCGGAAAGACTGGGGCTAGGCAAGTCAACCCAGGACATATGCGCTCTTCTGGCTAGAAGTAGGGTTAAAATTATATGTATGGGAGTATGGGAGGAGGATGAAAGGCCAGCGGTTAGGGTTAGGTTTTGGGGTTATGGGTTGGGGGGTAGAATTAAGGATGATGGTTCACTGGCTAGTGTGAAATACCTTGCCACTCTCATGTTCCATATTTGACCAGTTGTGGTTGGGTTTCTTGCCAATTTTGCAGCTATTTAAGAACTCAGATTCCAGCTGGCTCCGCTGCCATTTCCCAGCAGGAATTTGTGAGATGCTTGGGTGCTAGCCCAAGGGTCCGGTTTGCCTAGATGACTCATAATTCTGGTGTCGACCTCTTTGGTACCCGACGGGGACAGTGAAATTCATGCTCAGAGGGTAAAGTGAAGAGGTTAGGGTTAGTGCTGGGGTTAAGGTTAGGGCATTGAGGGCATAATTTTTCTTTAGTACTAGTATCACACTGGCCTTACAAACCCAATCGAGGATCAGAGACCCACCACGCTATAGAGAACTAACAAAGAGGAGTCTACTGATGCCAGGAGAACTGCAGCCTAGGTTATCTAAAGACAGGGTTTGGAGGATAAGGCTGGCACATTAGGGCTGGGCTTGAAGGGACAGTCAGAGTTGGGGGTCAGAGATGGGGAGCAGAATTAGAAATCTGGGGTTCAGAATGAAGTTAGGGTTTTATTAAAATGTTGAGGATTAAGATGTTGGGGTTAAGGAGTCAGTGCATCTTTCAGGGTTTGGGAATCTATGGTTAGGGTCATGTTTATTGAGTTAGGGGAGAGTTGTGGGTTTAAGGAGTTGGTTTAAGATTTAGTATAAGGTCACAGTTAGAATCATAGAATATTAGAGCTGGATGGGACCTCAGGAGTTATCTAGTCCAACCCCCTGCTCAAAGCAGGACTAACCTCATCTGAATAATCTCAGCGAGGGTTTTGTAAAGCCGCAGTTTAAAAACCTCTAAAGATGGAGATTCCACCACCTCCCTAGGTAACCCATGCCAGTGATTCACCACCCTCGTAGTGAAAAACTTTTTCTGGATATTTTCCTCAACTCTAGGGGAACAATCTCCCAAGAATCCCAGCTTCCTGAAGTTCCTGGGGGCCCAAAGAAGAGGTGCCTTGGGGAGCAGTTACCAGGGTCCACATCTCCTGTGGGATTTAGCCGGAGATGCTGGAGCTTTTGTCCTCTGGAAAGGAACCAATGTGTCTGCAGTTGAGTGCCCTGCAAGAACGGAGCCAGCTCAACTCATAGGTCAAATTAGCAACTTGAACTTTGAGCTGTCACCTCCACCGGGACTGCCAGTTACTTCCATCCCCAGGTGGTCAGAGCCACATCTCACTGTGCCAAAAACTCCTCTCCTTTGGCTCTCAGTGTGCTGCATGAGAGCAGTGCTTTCAGGAGAAGGCAGGGATGGCTCAGAGCGACGTGCTCCGACACATGGTGAGTTCAGGGATTACCTCTCACAAGGCACATGCCAAAGGGAAATTTATTAATCAGTTTAGAAAGTTTTCAGTTGCAACTATTTGCAATTGGGTTAAAGAGAGCAGACAATTAAATCCCCTTAGAAACAGCTCTGTTGGTGCCCTTCACTCCCGATCCACATCTCCCTGCTATCCCAGCCCCAGGGTCTCCCCTAGCTCTGCTGGTGCCCCTCACTCTTGACCCATGGTTCCCTGCTGTCCAGTCCCCGGGCATCTGCACAACAGCCAGTTCCAGTCCCCACATCAAGGCTATCAACCCTCTAAGGATTCCCCCCTGTGCTCTGCTGGTGCCCCTCATTTCTGACCTACAGCCCCTGGTAGCC
>ML675677.1:225825-247693 GCA_007922155.1 Mesoclemmys tuberculata | reverse complement strand
TGATGGTGCCCCTGACTCCCGACCTGTATCCTCTGCCAGCCCAGCCCTAGGGTACCCCCTATAGACCTGCAGGTACCCCTCACTCCTGAAGCAGAGCCTCTGCTAGTCCAGCTCTGAGGTCCCCCCCATAGTGCTCTCCTGGTGCCCCTCACTCCCCAACTGTAGACCCTGCAAAACTAGTCCTAAGGTCCCCCCATAGCTCTGCTGGTGCCCCTCACTCGTATTGTTAGCCCCTGCTATCCCAGCCCTAGTGTCCCCCTCTGTTCTCACCACAGCCCCTCACTCCTGACCTGCGGCCCTGTTAGACCAGCCTGTTAGACCTGGGGCTCCTCGGTACAGATTCGGCTGGTCTTCCTTAATCTTGACTAGCAGACCTGCCTTCTTCCAGCCCAGGACCCCTTTTGAAGTGGTTTTCCCAGTTTACTGGTGGAGTGTGAGCTACGCACCTCTGTTCCCACTACCTGTGCTTGGGTGGGGAGGGCACACCCTGTGCTGCATGACCCCTGCCCGCATAAGCATGCAGAGCTGAGGGAGCCACCTGCTGCAGCCCTCTCCCGTATTGGGGCCGCACAGTGGGCTGTACCTCACTGCTCTGTATAGCTCAGAAGAGAACCCAGGAGTCTTTGCTCACAGTCCCCTGCTCTAATCCCCTAGCCACTCTCTTCCATCCCAGTGCTGAGAATAGAAGCTAGAAGTCCTGGCTCACAGATCCTCTGCTCTAACCCACTAGCCCCTGCTCTCTTCCCAGAGATGGGGAGAGAAGCCAAGCGTCTTGTTTCCCTTTCTAGCTCAGTCTTGTTCCCTAACATTCGGATATGGCTAAAACACCTACTGTACTCACATGACAGGAATCCAATACCAGCTGCTTTCCTCTAATTTCTTCATCCAATTGCGGGCCATGACAGGCCATGGCATGGCCCTGTAGACCAGGGATTCCGTCCATGAATCCAGTTCTGCTCGGCGTCTGTTCTGTTACTGTTCTGAGGCATCTCTGCCTTTCAGACAGAAACCTCTCCTCCCCCTGAATGGTAGTCAAGATAAATAATTATAGTTTGAGAACAATAGCTGACGCCCAGATGGGAGATTTGCCTGTTGAAGGTGGTGACAAGGTGTGAAAATTGGAGAGGTGGCCACACGAAGGGGGCTAAAATGGGGGTGAAAAAAACAACCTGGTTGAGACTTTCAATTGAGTAAACTTCCCCTTTTCAGCTCATGTTTTTTTGTTGGTTGGTTTTCCCCAGAGATTTGGTTAAGAAGGCTGAAGAGCTCAGGAAAGATTGAGGCTGTCCGGGGTGGGGTTCTTTTAGAGAACCTGCCATGTGGGAGGGTGAAAAAGCAGAGACCAGGGCTCCCACATGGAGGGAGGGAAGGGTTCACTTTACCAGGGTGCTGAGGCCCATCTGAGCCTGCAACTCCCATTACCATCAGGAAAAAAATGTTCATGGCTCATGACAGTGCATGTATGGGACGAGGGATTGTGGTATGTGTGTGGGAGGGGACCCGCGTTAGAAGTTTGTACTACACCTGAAAAATCTATACTTGGGCCCTGCTGTCCCCCAACACCCTTGCAATGCTCTCCCCTCCCCCAGCTCAGTTTCCTCTGCATATTTTATGAGAGTTCTCTCTCGTTCAGTTATCCAAGTCGTTAAAGAAAATATTGGATAGTGCCCAAGGCAGGACTGATCACTGCAGGATCCCTCTAGATACGCCGCCTCCCTTGCCGGGAAACCAGTCTTTTGGTACGGGCTTTCAGCCATTTGTGCACCCACCGTGCACCGTAATTTCAGCTAAACTGCATTTCCCTAGTTTGCTTAGGAGAATGTCATGTGAGAAGGTGTGAAAAGCCTGAATGAAAATCAAGAGAAGTCACATCGATGTGACACATCCAAATCCCCCCATCTACTCCACAAATCACCCTGTTGACAAAGGATATAAGGTTGATTTGACGTGATTTGTTCTTTACAAACCCCTGCTGGCTGTTCCTTATCAGCCTACGATCCTTGTGTGATAAATAAAGAGCTTAATAATTTGTTCCAGGAATCAAATCAATGAATGAATCAATCAATTTTTCTTTCTTACTTTGTCTATACATGCCCCTCGGTCCACACAGTGGCTTTCCTGGCCCCAGAGCTCACCTGGCTGATCCACTTGTGTGGGTTTTGTAGGTAGCCCCCCATCTGCCACTGGGGCCAGTTCGGGGGAGCCAATTCTCAGCCATTTCTCTACATGGTGGTGCCCCCTACAGGCACTGAGGGGATCCGAAGAGGGTCCCTGAAAGTCAAGGAGGCAGGCAGTGAATGACAAGAAGCCTGTGTTGAATATTTATGTCTTTATTTATGGTCACTCAGTGCAAACAATGAAAGTCACACACACAAAGACAGCCAGGAGCTAAACGCGCAAGATTCAGAGCAACAGCGACTAAGGCATCTGTGATCTGGCCCCAGGACTGGCTGAGGGCAACGGGGAACAGCACCTGATGGAGTCTTCGGCGCTTCGGGGTGAGGGTGCAGGAGGTAGACACTTGGGTCCAAATGCTTGGTTTCGGTGGGTGGGGATGGAGGACACAGATGAGCATTGCACATCTCTTATCTGTGCAGCCACGTGGGGAGGGGGATGAGGTAGGAACATCCCCATGGTGCTCTGGTATGGAAGGGCTGGGGACTGTGTGCTGGTCTTTCTGTAGCACAATTTGTGGGTGGGGTTTTAGGGCTGGAAGGGGCCAGGATGGTTGGGGGTTGGGGCATCCCCTTACACACCCTTACTTCTTGAGTGGGTCGGTGACACCAATGAGGAGCCCGGACTGGCCATCCACCAGCGATTTCACCGTCAGGGCTTGGGGATAGAACCCAGAGATGATGCACAGCAGCCTGATGGAAGTCGCCCCTGGCTTGGTGCTGCAGGAGGAGTGGAATATGGGTTACTTGGGATTTCCTTGGAGATGCTTGTGCTAGTGGGTTGTTGCTGGACATTGAAGCTATAGGTGGTTGACGCCCTGCTTCTGGCCGGGACGGTGAGTTGGCTGCTGAGACTGTAGAGACTGGAGGAGCTCATCAAGGCTCTTCATGCCGGTGGAGATAGAGCCCAGGTTCCACCTCACTGTGACTGGCTTGGGGAATTAACCCATGACGAGGCAGCCAAAAGTGACCTGGGTGGCGGTGGACTCGCTAGGGCAGGAGGTTAGGGGCAAGATGGACAGAGCCTTGGTGCTAACTGCAGAGGGAAAGAGAAGACGGCCACGAGATTACAACTGATCCCCTTTCCCGCTCTCGGGGAAGCGTTCACTCCGGTGCTGAACATCTGTGTTTAACGGGGGGCTAGAGATTGCGGTCAGGTTGGAGGACAGACAGAGATATCCTGGCCCGCATAGGACCAGTTGCTACATCTACACACAGTAAGAGATGGACCGAAGGTCAACAAACTCACAGTCTAAATAGGCAAGAAAAAGGAAGAGTCTGAGGGGAAACTGATGCTCACAGCAGGCCACTGGTGCAGCCAGATAGAGAACCCAGGTGTCCTGAGTCCCAAACTTTACTGTAGGTACTGGAAGGTGCTGTGTGGTGGTGTGGCTGCTCAGCTATCTCAGGGGTTGATTACACAGAGTGGAGGGTCATTCCCAGTAATTTGTGCCAGGTTTTTCACTGAGAAGCCAAAGGGAATAGGGTGATTAAGTGAGGTTATTTGTGCTTGTGCAGGGGGTTGGACTAGATACCTCCTGAGGTCCCTTCCAACTCTAATCTTCTATGATTCTAATTTGGCGCAGAAGTGGCAGTGAAATTCCCTTTAGAGAAATTATAGCCTTTGGTGCTAGAAAACAAACCAAAGGATGTTCCTTGTCTCTCAAGGAAGCTGGGTATAAACCAAATCGAGGTGTTCAGGCCTGCACCTGGACACGTGCAGACTGTGTGACATTAGCAGCTTTACCTGGGGGAAAAATATTAAACGGTACATTCTTATTAGGTTCCTGGTTTCACTGTTGACATCATTAGCCCCTATTGGCTAGTTCACAATTCTGCAACTTAAACACCCATGGTGAGATGTCCCTCTGAGTTTCCAGGCCAGTGTAGGAAAGACTGGGGCTAGTCAACCTAGGACAACCTAGGACATGAGGGCCCTTTGGGCTAGAGGTAGGATTAATATTATATGTATGGGAGGAGGATTAAAGGTCAGTGGTTAGGGTTAGGTGTTGGGGTTACGGGTTGCAGGGGTAGAATTAAGGGTGATGGTTCAGTGGTTAGGGTCAAATACCTTGCCAGTCTCATATTCCATATTTGACCAGTTGTGGTTGGATTTCTTGCCAATTTTGCAGCCATTCAACCACTCAGATTCCTGCTGGTTCTGCTTCCATTTCCCAGCAAGAATTTGTGAGACTCTTGGGTGCTAGCCCAAGGGTCCAATTTGCCAAGATGACTCATAGTTCTGGTGCTGAGTTGCTTGGTACCCAATAGGGACACTGAAATTCATGCTCAGAGGGTAAAGTGAGGAGGTTAGGGTTAGCGCTGGGGTTAAGATTAGGGGGTTGAGGGTAAAATTGTTCTTTAGTACTAGTATCATGCTGGCTTTGCAAACCCAGTCGAGGATCTGGGAGGCTTCGCGATACAGAGAACTAAGAATGAGGACTCTACCGATGCCAGGAGAACTGCAGCCTAGAGTCTTCTAAAGTCAGGATTTGGAGGATAAGTCTGGAACGTTAGGGCTGGTGTAGAAGGGAGGGTCAAAGTTGGGGGTCAGAGATGGGGAGGAGGGTTAGAGTGAAATCTAGGATTCAGAATGAAGTTAGGACCATAGTGAAAGGGTGAGGATTGAGACGTTGGGGTTAAGGAGTTGGTGCATCTTCCATGGTTTGTGAAGCTGGGGGCAGGGTCATGAGTATTGAGTTAGGCCAGAGATGGGAGGGTTAATCCCAGGGCATCTGCACAACAGCAAGTTCTAGTCCTCACATGTGAAGGCTATGAAAGCTCTCAGGATTTCCCCCATTGCTCTGCTGGTGTCCCTTCCTCCAACCTGCTAGCCCAGCCCTGGTGTTATCTCCAGCCCAATGGGTTCCCCTCACTCCCTACGCTGACCCCTCTGTGAGCCCTACGGTCCCCTGTATAGCTCTGTGGGTGCTCCTCACTCCCAACCAGCAGCCCCTGTGTTCTGCTAATTGACAGGGTTGGCAGAAAGGACACAGACACCAGTAGAAAGAACAAGGTTGCTTTACTATCTCTTTCTAAATATTACAGAAAATGAAATTATATATATACATAACAGAATAAACTTATTATACTATAATTCTAATCAATAGAAAGAATAAGTAAGGTAATGCAACTGATCATTACTACATAAAATCAATCATAGTGATTAAGAGAGATTCATCACCAATTGCCCTAATAATACTTTACCGTCATCCAGATCCGCAGTCGCTGGGGAGCCCCGGTTGCAGCGAGGATTTGGAGAGCCTGTCCCGGCAATTGGGAAGTCCTACGCGGTGCGTCCACCCGTAGGTGAGGTCTCCAAATTCACTACAAGTGGGTCCAGCTTTTATAGAGTGAAAAAACAGGTGTACGTGACTATGTGCAGATCACCTTGATGGATATCTGGTTCTCATGCAGGGGGCTGTGATGGGAACCTGACCAGGGCTCCCATCCCAGACCCTGCACGTTCCTTTCTTATCTTTTTAGGGCTTCAATAGCAAACAGAAATTTCTTACAAAGACAGAAACGTCTTACTTTAGCAACAAAGGGAAAGACCCCTTTCATATGTTAAAACACTCTCACTCTATCAGCAGAGGGAAAGGCTCCTTTCATGTGTTGTACATAGTAACTTATCATTATAAATTGATACATTTGGAGTGAACAAGCATATACAATAGTAACATTTATGATACAAAGATTCATTGACATAAACAAATGTAACTCCCACCGCGCAGAGGCCGATCCAACTAGATACAGATAATCCTTTCATATCACCCTGCTAGCCCCATCCAGAGCTCCCGGCACCAGCTCTGCAGGTGCCCCTCACTTCTGACCCACAGTCCTGCCAGCCCAGGTCTAGGGTCTCCCCTACAACTCTGGTGCCCCTCATTCCCGACCTGCAGCCCTGCTAGCCCAGTCATGGGGTTGCCCCCAGCTCTGTGGGTGCCCCTCAATCCCTACCCTGATCCCCCTGCCAGCCCAGCCTTAGCATCCCCGCTATAGCTCTATGGGTGCTCCTCATTCCCAACCTGCAGTCCCTGATAGTCCATCTCTAGGGTCACCCCTAGCTCTGTAGGTGCCCCTCACTCTATTCTGAGCCCCCTGCCAGCCTAGCCATAGGGTCCCCCCATAGCTCTGTGGGTTCCCCTCATTCCCGCCCTGCAACCCCTCTATCCCAGCCCTGGGTTCCCCCAATAGCTCTGCTCGTGCTCCTCAATCCTGACTCACAGCCCCTGGTAGCCTAGCCTTGGAGTCCCTCCCATAGTTCGGCAGGTGCCCCTCACTCCCGACCTGCAGCCCGTACTAGCCTAGGCTTGGGGTCCCCCCTATTGCTCTGCCATTTCCCTTCTCTCCTGACCTGTGGCCACTGCTAGCCCAGCCCTGGGGGTGACTCCATACAGTACAGCTGGTCTCCCTGAATCTTGACTTTCACACCTGCATTAATCCAGCCCTTTCTGAGTGGTTTTGCCCGTTTATTGGTGGATGGTGAACTAAGCACCTGTGTTCCCACCAACTCTTCCTGGGAAGGGAGGAGGGCACAACCTGGCCTGCATGACACCTCCCCAGCATAACCAGGCAGTGCTGGGGGATCCACCTGCTGCACCCTGCCCTGGTACTGGGGCCACACAGTGGGACGTTTCCTCCTGCTCTGCATAGGTCAGAATGAAACCCAGGAGTCCTCTGCTCTACCCCTTGAGTCCTCACTCTGTTCCCAGAGCTGAGGAAAGAACCCAGGAGTCCTGGCTCCCAGCCCTCCTTGCTTTAAATATTTGCCCCCCCTCCCTTCCCAGAGCCGGGGAGAGAACCCAAGAGTCCTGTTTCCCTTTTTAGCTCAGTTTCGTTCTCTAATACTCTGATATGGCTAAAATACCGACTGTACTCACTGGACAGGAATTCAATAGCAGCTGCTATCCTTGAATTTCTTCACCCAGTTGCTGGCCATGGTGGGCCATGGCCTGGCCCTGTAGATTGGGGAGTTCTGTCCATGAGTCCAGTTCTGCTCGACGTCTGTCGTGTAGCTCTTCTGAGGCTTCTCTGCCCGTCAGTCAGCCCCATCTCCTTCCCCTGAATGGTAGTCAGGATAATTAATTATAGAGTGAGAACAGTAGCGGATGCCCACATGGGAGATTTGCCTGTTCAAGCTGGCGAGTAGGTGTGAAAATTGGATCGATGGTGTCAAGGAGCCCAAACTCAGGGGTCCTAACTTACACGTCCGTTGCCCAGCGGATGGTCCAAATTAGCCAGACAGCAGGTTAGCAAAGTCAAAGTTTATTCTTTACGTAAAGAAGGTAGCCCGATGGTCAGGGTGACCCTCAGCATATATTTCTTAAAGTTTATATAATCTTACACAAACGAGTCTTTTACGTCAGAGTTTCCATGGCAAAGACAAAGGCAAAGGCAAAGGGCTTGTTATCTAGGAATTTTTGGGCCCAGCACTTCTCACACCCCTCTATCTGAACAGCAAGGTCTTCCTCCATATTCCGTACCTGCTGGCGCCCAGCTCTCATAACTATCTTGTTATGGTTAGAGATTCTAAGTCTAAACATCTGCTAGCAAAGCACATTCCATCTTAGGCTTGACAGCTATCCTCACAGACTAGAAATCAGAGTTAAGAGAGAGTCCATCTTTTCCCCCAGATAAGCAGAGAGACTCCATATTAGTTCCTCTCCACAATGGACACATGCAGGGGGCTAAAACAGAGGTAAAAGAAAAAAACCTGTGTGAGACTTTCACTAGTGTAAAGTTCCCCTTTTCATCCCATGTTTGTTGGTTGGTTTGTTGGTTTCCCCCAGAGATTTGGTCAAAAAGGCTGAAGAGCTCAGGAAAGATTGAGGCCACCGGAGGTGGTGGGTCTTTTAGAGAACTTGCCATGTGGGAGGGTGAAAAAGCAGAGAACAGGGCTCCCACATGGGGGGAAAGAAGGGTACACTTTACAAGGACCCGGAGGCCTTGGGGGTGTCCAGCCCAGGATGCAACCTCTATTGTCATAAGGAAATTTGTTTTCATGGCTCCTAAGATTGTATGTATGGGACGAGGGATTGTGGTAAGTGTGGTGGAGCCCCCCACGTTACAAGTCTGAACTGGTCCCAAAAAAATTATGTTTGGGTCCTGATGTCCTGCAACACATTTGCAACACCGCCTCCCAGCTTGGTGGCCGCTACAAATTTTATGAGCGTTCTCTCCGCTCCATTATCCAAGTCGTTAAAGAAAATATTGGATAGTGCCCAATGCAGGACTGATCCCTGGGGGATCCTACTGGATACGCGTCCTCCCCTTGACAGCAAACCAATGGTCTGGGTATGGGCTCTCAACCCTTTGTGCACCCACCTTACAGTAATTTCAACTAGACCCCATTTCCTTAGTTTGCTTAGGAGAATGTAATGTGAGATGGTGTGAAAAGCCTCAACAAAAATCAGGATATGTCACTTCAATGTGACACACCCACAACCCCTCATCCACTCTGTCAATCACCCTGTCGACAAATGATATTAGGGTGGTTTGACATGATTTGTTCTTGACAAACCCCTGCTGGCTGTTCCTTATCACCCTGTGATCCTTGTGTGATAAATACAGGTTTTAATGATTTGGAATCTAATCAATCAATCAATCTTTCTTTCTCCATACATGCCCCTTGGTCTACTCAATGGTTTTCCTGGCCCAAGAGCTCACCTGGCTGATCTACCTGTGTGGGTTTGTATCTAGCCCCCACTGGGGCCAGTTTAGGGGGCCAATTCGCAGCCAATTCTCCATGCCCAGTGGTGCCCTCTACAGGCACCAACGGGATCTAAGGAGGGTCCCCAAAAGTCAGGGAGTGAGGTGGTGAACGACAAGGAGCCTGCGTTGAATATGTCTTTCTTTATTTACGGTCACTCAGTGCAAAGAATGAAAGTCACACACACAAAAGACAGCCAGGAGCTAAACACGCAAGATTCAGAGCAGCAGTGACTAACGCGTCCATGATCCGTCCCAGGGCTGGCTGAGGGGGTTGGGAACAGCATATGGAGCTCTTCCTCTTTAGGGGAAATGAGGCCCCATCCGGTTCAAGGTGGGGGACTCAGACACGGGGCCTTTCCCAGGTTGGGTGCACTGGCCCCAATCCAGCACCAGGGCAGAGGATTACTGGGCTCAGGTCTCTGGAAAACAGTTGGTTTCCTCTCTACAGGGCAAACTGGTTCCCTGCATGATAGGCGTTGTAGTCCGGTCTCAGCCTGACTTCCAGCAGGACAGCGTCCCCATTGGCTGAGGGCTGAGTAGCCCATGTGAGATGAGATCCTCTCTCCTCCCGGAGGGGTCTCCCAGGGACAGCATGGGCGGGGGGCATCTGTGATGTTCAGGGTAGTGCCCCGGTCCCTTGTCTCCGGGTGGACGGGGGTGGCGGCCCCTACACCATGGCTTGATTGACGGTCTTGTACTCAGGGACGCTCGCTTGCTTCAGCTGCACCACGGTGGAGAAAAGCCACTTCACCTGCGGGTGAGGCAGAGACAGTAGGCGTGAGAGGGGTCGGCACCGCGGGGAGCTTCTCTGCCTGTCTTTCCATTTCATTCCATGCTTCCTTCTCACTGAGTAATTCAGCTTCTGATAATCAATGCCTCTTTTTTCTCTTCCATTCTCCCTTCTCGCTCCCTGCTACCCTCTACGGTGCTACACTCATTCCTTTCTTTGCGCTGCCCCACTGCCGGCCCCTCACTCTCACCTTGAACATGGTCACCATGGTGCTGTAGCACACACTCAAGAGGAAGAGGGTGATGAAGACGGAGATGGTGGCCCAGAGACCTTCCAGCTCTTTGTCGCCCTCCTCGCTGCAAAACTCGTCTGAGATGATCACCTCTGTTGTGGGAGAGAAAGAGACATCAACGCTGATCCAAGCCTGGCCTTTCTGTTTCCTGTGCCAGTCCTTTTCTAGACACATCTATCCATAACAATGCTCCTCTCCATCAATCCATCCATGACCACACCCATCTCCATCAATCCAAACATCCATACCTTCCTCCCTCCATCCATGACCCTGCACCTGTCCATCTATCCATCACATAAGCTCTCCATGATCAAAAACATATCCATCCCTCCATCCGCCCTTCCATCTCTAGGCACATTCAATCATCCCTGCCTGCTGTGATGAGCTGAAGGCCCTGGGCCTCAAAGGTCTCATCTCACTCATTCCATGTGGCCGTGGTCCTACACCCACATGTGTGTTTACACCCACCCTCTAGCAATTCCCTGTTCCTTCATTCTGAAGCACCCTACACTGTGGACCCCTGGGTGTTCACAGCCCTGCGCCCCCCATGGCCTCGCTTTAGAGGCCTGTGTGGAGCTACAGAGATATTAACAACTGTCTGCACTGTGGTAGGCCTGCCTTGTGTGGGTGGGGTTTGGCCAAGACACCAGAGAACTGGGTTTAAATTCCGGCTCTGCCATGGATGTGTGGCATGGCCTGAAATTCTCCATGCATCCATTTCCCTGTCCATGATCCCGCAATGCCAGAGGAGCATGTGAAGTGCCAGGGTGCTGCTGCCAGGTAGCGAGAGCCCCATAAAGACCAGGATGGATGGATTCCCACATGTGTGCCTCTGCCAGCCTGACCCCAATGCCCTGAATGAGCCAGGAGTCACTTAAGGTGGAAGGCAGCCAGCTCTGGGCCTGGTTATACAGGGACCCCTTGGCCCCTCGTTGAAGCTCTACTGCATCGGGTGTGGGTTATGGGGCTGTTGAACAAGGTCTTTTCTATGTGCAGAGCCCTGGGTATTTTGAGGACCGGTGTGTCAGGTTTAGCTCTAATATCAGAGATGGCGTGGCCTGCAGCCTGGCCTGTCCCACTGCGCCCCCCTGCCCTGCTCGCTGGAGAAGGGCCCTGAGGGGTGGTGCCAGCTGGAGGATGTGGGTCTCACTCCTTACTTAAATGGGGGCAGAGACCTCGGAGATTGGTGCAGTGGCATGTTAGAAGAGGGTGAGGGGTTCCTGTATAAGCAGCCCTGGTGCCCCAACTCAGCGGTGGCTGGGGAACAGGTGCATGGATCTGTGTGTGTTTGTGTCTCACTATGTGTACGATCATGACAGTCATTGTGGGAGGAACCTGCGTTCACTGTCCTATTCTATGTGCTACCCCTCCCCCTCACAACTGTTCTGTCCCCAACCCCCCTGGATAACAGCCCTAAAACTTCTGCTAACCCCTTTAGTGCTAGGTGTGGAGCTGCGTGTGTGGCACTGGTGGGTTTGAGCGTTGCGCTTGCCCATCCAGCCCTGTGGCAGATACACACTTGTGTGTGTGTCAGTTATGCAGGTGCACTGTGGGGCTGCATAGGAAATGGGACTCATGTGGGGGTGCCATAAAGAAGTCTGCATCCTCTATTCACCACCCCACAACTTCCTTAGGCCCTCTATCTCACCGAAGGAAGTGAGGCTTTAGCTGAGACTCTCCCTAGTGTCCGCTCCAGATAACAGTCCTACTACTGCTGCTACTTTGTTGGCCCTGGGTTCGAGGAGATGATACCTGCTGCGGGTGTTTCCTGTTAGTTACCCTATCATCCTCCTCCCTAGCTGCCACAGAGGATTGAGGGTGGAGGGAGACGTCCTTTCTTCCTAGCCAGCTGGGGAGGTGTGTGTGTGTGTGTGTGTGGGGCAAGGTATTTGAATTATCCTCTCCCCAGATTTTCTGTGGATCATCTGCTTCTCTGTGGGGTCGGAGGCTGACCCTGAAACAGCGCCGCTCTGGGCATGCTTGCATCCTAGCCTCATTGGAATGCCAAGGATTACTTGGGCATCCAGCTAACCATGTATCCAGCCAACGTCCCAGCCATACTCACCCCTCACCATCCAGCCTTCCGTCCATCTACCTACACAGTCCCACCCCGAGACCTAGATATACCTTTATAGATTCACCTATCCCTAGCCATCCAACGCCATCTGTCCCCATTGACATTCTACCATCCATCCATTGTCAAATCTACAGTCATCCATCCATCCATCACCATGGGCCCTTCTCCATTCATCTTATCCATCCACCCGCCTAAATGCCCATCTATCCATCCTCCTACATGCCCATCTATCCATCCCCCTAAATGCCCATCCATTCTTCCAGCCATCCTCTTACACTCCCTTCCATCCATTCCCCTACATACCCATCCATCCAGCCCCAGGCATACTCATTTTCCTATTATCATCCAAACACAGTGGTACAGACCCATTGCCATATGCACTCAGCCATCCATCGCTGTTAAGTTATACATCCATTCATCCCCACCTCTACCCATCTGGTCTACCACCGTCTATCTGTGGCCATCCATTTATCCATCCATTCGAACCTGCGCTATATATTTATCTTTCCATCCCACCCCATCTGGTTATCCATGGCCATTCATCCCCTGTAAACTATCCAGCCACCTTTCCCTCTCTTTTTCTCAGTCTAGGGCCAGACAACTGGGTGGGATTTAGAGCAACTGGATTATATTTGTAGCTTTGTCACTGCTGGGACCTAGGACAGTTCCCTTCTCCTCTTGGTGCCTTGGCTCCCCTCCCCTCCCCTTTGTGTATTTAGACTGTGAGAGGAACGGTCTCCCACAGTGTCTATTCCATGCCTGGCCCAACAAGGCTGTGATCTGAATTGGGAGTGTTTTAATCCTAATAATCATCTCTGTGGTATCTGTGGGTCCATCAGTCCTTCCCGATGAGATATGTATGTATGTATCTATCTAACCCTTTCCCTGAACATCTGGGCTTCCAACTGGGTCAGGCTTCAATGTGTCCTTTCCTCTGCTGTTTGTATTGATGTATGTATGTGTTTAGCTGACCATCTATCCCTCTCCATCCCTACTTCTATGGTGTGTATTTAGTCATTCCTCCACTCAATCACCCTTCCAGGGCACCTCCGAGATATCTCCCCACCCTGCCTTCCATGGCATGTATTCATGTGTCTCTCCATTGCTCCAGGGCATCTACCCATGTGTTTATCCATCCATCCATGGTACATATGTGTCCACCCATCTAGGATCCAGTTTTAACACCCCCAGCCTGTGGGCACCTCAACATCTCCCAGGCTCCCAACCCGGTGACCCACAGACATCTCCCTGTAGCACCAAAATGAGGAGGACGGGGGGTGATCTCAGACTACTTCCATTTATTCACTGGTTGTCACTGAGGGCACAAAGATTATTTACAGGATTATTTATCTACTGGAGAAGGTTAATAGCGGAGTTGGGAGGAGCCATCTTCATTTACCGGAGGCTTTGCTGATGGTGCGCTGAGTGAATTTCTGTGGCAGGGCTTCGTGGACGACCATGCAGGTGTAGGACGTCCTGCTGTTCCAGCTCTCCCTGCTGACTTTCAGCTTGCTGTAGAGGAAGAAAGTCAAGTCGCCGGTGGTTTCTTTCATGGGTGAAGTTGTGGCGTATTGGAGGCTCGTGTCGGCTTTGTGGTTCTTCATCCATTGTACTGAGATGTCTTCAGGGAAGAAGCCCCGCACCAGGCAGGTGAGGCTGACGGAGTCTTCGTTGCTGATCAGCTCATCAGGGTGAGGCTGCAGGAGGTAGACACCCGGGGCCAAACGCTTTCCTTGGGTGGGTGGGGATGGAGGACACAGGTGAGCCTCACACATCTCTCATCTGCAGCCATGTGGGGAGGGGATGGGGTAGGAACATCCTAGAGGTGCTCTCATATGGAAGGGCTGGGGACTGTGTGCTGGTCTCTCTGTAGCACAATTTGTGGGTGGGGATTTGGGGCAGGAAGGGGCCGGGATGGTTGGGGGTCAGCTTATCCCCTTACACGGAGTCCCTCACTGCCGGGGGCTGGGATAGGGGGTGTTTCTCCCTTCTCGTCTCTTACCTGGCTTCTTGGTGATGGTTTTGGTGATAGGCGAAGGCAGGTCCGAGTGCTCCACTTTGCACGTGAAGGTCTCTCCATTGTCCCAGTCACGGGGGAGGATGGGCACAGAGGTGGAGGCGGTGAAGGTGCCATTGAACTGCTCCTGCGCGGTGAAGGGGTCAGGGCTGAGGGACCCTGGCTTCTCCCGGATCCAGACCACCTTCAGGCCACTATCACTTGGCAGGTTGATGACCAAGCAGGTGAGTTTGGGGTACTGGTCCACATAGAGGGCGGTGGGGGATGGTGGCACCAGGAAGACCTGGATGTCGCTGGAAGACTGGGTTTCTTCTGGGGATGGGAGAGCCAGAGTTAGAAGCGGGGCCTAGTTTCCCACCTCCCTCCAGCCCATCCCGGTCTCCCCCACCCACTCCCTTCCCACCTCAGGTCCAGCCTGGTCTCCCCACTCTCCTCCCCCAGCCAGGGATATTTCCCCTCCCCGGGCAGCCCGGCCTTGCTCTGTGTCACCTTTGCACTTTCTGGCATGGACCTCTATAGTCTCACTGCCTGGGTGGGACACTTGGCAGGTATACGTCTTGCCCTCCATCCACTCTTCCTGGGAGATGTTGGCTATGCTGCGGGTGCTAAAGGTTTTGCTACTGGAGTCCTTCTTGGGTGGGTCGGTGACACCACTGAGGAGCCCGGACTGGCCATCCACCATCCATTTCACTGTCAGGGCTTGGGGGTAGAACCCGGAAATGTCGCACAGCAGCCTGATGGAAGCCGCCCCTGGCTTGGTGCTGCAGGAGGAGTGGAATACGTGTACCTCGGGAGCATGGGGCTCAACAGGGATGGGCTCTATGATAGAGGAGGGAGGGGTTAGTTATTGAGCAGACCTCCTATGGAGTCACCTATCCCTTTCCATGTGGCACAGCATCCTCCGCTTCTCTCTGTATCCCTCCGCCCTTCTGCGCTTGGCATCTGTCTGCACACCCAACATGATCCACCCATCTCCTCTTTCCATGGCCTCAGTCTCTCCCCATCCATCCCATCGATTCCCAGCATGAGAGACCCTCCTTCTGAATTCTCCTCCCACTGTGCTGCCCTGCGCCCTCCCTACTTGGGATTTCCTTGGAGATGCTGGTGCTGATGGGCTTGTGCTTGATGGCGTAGATATAGGTGGTCGACGCCAAGGTGGGCTGCGCGGCATCGTCCCTACTTGGGATTTCCTTGGAGATGCTGGTGCTGGTGGGCTGGTGCTGGACGTTGCAGCTATAGGTGGTTGATGCCCAGCTGCTGGCTGGGACGGTGAGTTGGCTGCTGAGACTGTAGAGACCGGAGGAGCTCATCATGGCGGGGAAGGTCTTCACACCCTTGGAGATGGAGCCCGGGTTCCACCTCACTGTGACCGGCTCAGGGAAGTAACCCGTGACGAGGCAGCCGAAAGTGACCTGGGTGGCGGTAGACTCACTGGGGCAGGAGGTCAGGGGAAAGACGGATGGAGCCTTGGTGCTAACTGCAGAGTGAAAGAGAGGAAGACCATGAGATAACAACTGATCCCATTTCCCGCTCTCGGGGAAGCGTTCAATGCCGGCAGAGAACATCTGTGTTTAAGGGGGGAGCGAGAGATTGCGGTCAGATTGGAGGACAGACAGAGATCCTGGCCCCCATAGAATCGGTTGCTACACTCTACACACAGTAACAGATCGTCCAAAGGTCAACAAACTCACAGTCTAAATAGGGAAGAAAAAGGAAGAGTCTGAGGCGAAACTGATGCATGGAGCAGGGAAGGGACCTGCTCACAGCAGGCCACTGGTACAGCCAGATAGAGAACTCAGGTGTCCTGAGTCCCAAACTTTACTTTAGGTACTGGAAGGTGTCGTGTGGTGGTGCGGCTGCTCAGTTATCTCAGGGGTTGAATACACAGAGTGGAGGGCCGTTCACAGTAATTTGTGCCAGGTTTTTCCCTGAGGAGCCATGGGGAATAGGGTGATTCAGTGAGGTTAGTTGTGCTTTGTGCAGCATGGAACAGGGAGGACAAGGGGTGATCTCAGACTACTTCCATTTATTCACCGGTTGTCGTGGAGGGCACAAAGGTTATTTACAGGATTATTTATCTACTGAAGAAGGTTAATAGTGGATTGGGAGGAGCCGTCTTCATTTACTGGTGGCTTTGATGATGATGCGCGAGATGTCCCTCTGAGTTTCCAGGCCAGGGTTGGAAAGACTCGGGCTGTTGAAGTCAATCTAGGACATGTGGGTCCTCTTGGCTAAAGGTAGGATTAATATTATATGTGTGGGAGGAGGATAGAAGGTCAGCGGTTAGGGTTAAGTGTTGGGGTTACGGGTTGCAGGGGTAGAATTAAGGGTTATGGTTCAGTGGTTAAGGCCAAATACCTTGCCAGTCTCATATTCCATATTTGACTGGTTGTGGTTGGATTTTTTTCCAGTCTTGCAGCTATTCAGCCACTGAGAATCCAACCAGCTCTGCTGCCATTTCCCAATGGAAGTTTGTGAGACTCTTGGGTCCTAGCCCAAGGGGCCAGTTTGCCCAGACAACTCATAGTTCTGGTGATGAGTTGCTTGGTACCTGATGGGGACACTGAAATTGGTAAAATGAGGAGGTTAAGGTAAGCGCTGGGGTTGAGGTTAAAAGGTCGAGGGCAGGACAATTGCAGCCTAGAATCATTTAAAGTCAGGGTCCAGGGAATAAGGCTTGCACGTTAAGGATGGGTTTGAAGGGAGGGTCAGAGTTGGGGGTCAGAGATGGGGAGGAGGGTTAGAGATCTGGGGTTCAGAATGAAGTTAGGGTCCTATTGGAAAGGTGAGGATTAAGACGTTGGGGTTAAGGAGTTGGTGAATCTTTCCAGGTTTGGGAAGCTGTGGTTAGGGTGATAGTTACTGAGTTAGGCCAGGGTTGGGGGGTTTAACGAGTTGGGTTAGGGTTTGTTTTAGGCTCTCAGTTTTGGAGTTAGGGTAAAAAACTGCCCTCCCCCAAAATTAGTACTCGATTGGTTATCATACCCCTAGCTGCTCCCTTTTCTAACCCATTGCCACAGAAGAAACCACTCAGATTCCAACTGATTTGGATGAAGATTTTGCTGGATGTTTTCCTCAACTCTACGCGAAGAGTCTCCCAAGAATCCCAGCTGCCTTAAATTCTTGGGTGCCCAAAGAAGAGGCACCTTGGAGAGCAGTTTACCAGGGTCCCTATCTCCTGTGGGCTTTAGCCGGAGGAGCTGGATCTTGTCTCCTCTGGAAAGGAAACCCAAAGGAGCCGCTTAACTCATAGCCCAAATTAGCAATTTGAACTCTCAGCCGTTACTTCCACAAGGGCTGCTGGTTATGTCCAGCTGCAGGCGGTCGGGGCTATATCTCACTATGCAGGGAACACCCTGCCTTGCCTCTCAGCATGGCGCGTGAGAGGAGAGCTGGGGCAGAAGGCAGGGACGGCTCAGAGCGATGCACTCTGGCACCTGGTGTGTTCAGGGGTTACCTCTGACGAGGGACATGTCAAAGGGGAAATTTATGCTTCAGTTTAGAAAGTTTTTAGCTGCAAATATTTGCAATTGGGCTAAAGGGAGGAGCCAAATATATCGCCTTAGAAACAGCTCTGCCGGTGCTCTTCTCTGCTGACCCACATCCGCGTGCTAGCCCAGCCCTGCCTCCCAATAAATCTGCCAGAGCCCCTCACTATTGACCCACAGTCCCCTGCTGTCCAATTCCTGGGCATCTGCACAACAGCCAGTTCCCGTCCCCTTGTCTCAAGGCTGTCAAAGCTCTCATGACCCCCCCTTTGCTCTGCTGGTGCCTGTCCCTCCATCCTGCAGCCCCTGATACCCAAGCCCTGGAGTCTCCCCTGTAGCTCTCCTGGTGCCCCTAACTCCTGAGCGGTAGCCCCCTGCTAGCCCAGCCCAGCCCCCCAGCTCTGCCTGTGCCCCTCACCTCCAACCCCCAGCTCTCTGATAGGTCATCCCTGCCCCCCCACCTGCGCTGGTGCCCCTAACTCCTGACCCCAAAGTCCTGCTAGTGCAGCCCTGCCCCTCATAAATCTGCCAGAGCCCCTCACTCTTGACCCATAGTCCCCTGGGCATCCCCATCCCAGCCAGTTCCAATCCCCACATCTCAAGGCTATAAACACTCTCAGGATTCCCTCCTTTGCTCTCACTCCACCCTGCAGCCCCTGCTAGCCCCGTCCTGGGGTCATCCATGGCTCAGCGGGTGCCCCTCACTCCCTACCCTGAATCCCCTGCCAGACCAGCCCTAGGGTCCCCCCATAGCTCTGCTGCTGCGACTCACTCCTAATCTCCATCCCCCTGCTAGCCGAGCCCTAGGGTCCCCCCAGAGCAGTGCTGGTGCCCCTTATTCCCAACTGCACCCCCTGCTATCCCAGCCCTGGGTCACCCCCAGCTCTGCGGGTACTCCTCACTCCCAACCTGTAGCCCCAATAGCACAGTCCTGGGGTCCCCCCATCTCAGTGGGTGCCCCTCACTGCCAACCTGCAACCCCTGCTATCCCAGTCGTTGGTCACCGCCAGCTCTGTGGGTGCTCCTCACTCCCAACCTGCAGATCCTGCTAGCCTAGTCCTGGGGTGCCCCCAGCTCTGTGGGTGCCCCTCACTCCCTACCCTGAACCCCCTGCCAGCCCAGCCCTAGGGTCCCTGCTATCACTCTCCTTTTACTCCTCCCTCCCAACCTGCAGTCCCTGCGAGCCCTGTCCTGCACTCACCCTCATCTCTGTGGCTGCCCCTCACTCCCTATCTTGATCCCCTTGCCAGACCAGCCCTAGGGGCCCCCCTATACCTCTGTTGTTGTCTCTCACTCCTGACCAGCAGCTCCTTCTAGTGCAGCCCTGGGGTCCCCCCATAGCTGTGCTAGTGCCCGTTATTCCCAACTGCACCCCATGCTAGCCCAGCCGTGGGATCTCCCCCAGCTTGGGGGGTGCCCCTCACTCCTGACGTGGAGCCCCTGGTAGCTCAGCATTCAGGTCCCCCCATAACTCATCTTCTGTCCCTCATCCCTCCCTGAAGCCCCTGCTAGCCCAGCCCTGGGGTCCCCCCAATAGCTCTTCTGGTACTTCTCAATCTTAACTCACAGTCCCTGATAGCCTAGGCTTGGGCTCCCCCTTATTGCTCTGCCCCCCTATAACCCCTGACCTGTGGCCCTTGATAGCCCACCCCTGGGGACGACTCCCTACAGTACAGCTGGTCTCCCTGGCTCTCGACTTGCAGCCTGCATTAATCTAGCCCAGGACCCCTTTCAAAGGGGTTTTCCCAGTTTACTGGTGGCGTGTGAACTAAGCACCTCTGTTCCCACTACCTGTGCTTGGGTGGGGAGGGCACAACCTGGCCTGCATGACCCCTCCCCAGCATAACCAGGCAGTGCTGGAGGATCCATCTGCTGCAGCCTGCCCGGTATTGGGGCCACATAGTGGGACGTTTCCTACTGCTCTGCATAGGTCAGAACGGAACCCAGGAGTCCTGCTTCCCAGTCCCTCTGCTCTAACCCACTAGCCCCCATTCTCTTCCCAGAGCTTCAGAGAGAACCCAGGAGTCCTGGCTCCTAGCCCCCTGCTCTAACCACTAGCCCTCTTTCCATTCTGAGAGCTTGGGAGAGAACCCAAGAGCCCTGGTTCCCTTTCTAGCTCAGTTTCGTTCCCTAATGCTCTGATATGGCTAAAACACCTGCTGTACTCACGGGACAGGAATTCAATACCAGCTGCTTTCCTCTAATTTCTTCACCCAATTGCTGGCCATGGTGGGCCGTGTCCTGGCCCTGTAGACCAGAGGCGTTCTGTCCGTGAGTCCAGTTCTGCTCAACGTCTGTCATGTAGCTCTTCTGAGGCATCTCTGCCTGTTAGACAGCACCCTCTCCTCCCTCCGAATGGTAGTCAGGATAATTAATTATAGATTGAGAACAGCAGCAGATGCCCACATGGGAGGTTGCCTGTTCAAGCTTGCAAGAAGGTGTGAAAATTGGACAGATGGACGCATGCAGAGGGCTAAAACGGGGGTGGAAAAAACAACCGGGGTGAGTTTTCACTTGTGTAAACTTCCTCTTTTCATCCCGTGTTTGTTGGTTGGTTGGTTTTCCCCAGAGATTTGGTCAAGAAGGCTGAAGAGTTCAGGAAAGACAGGCCGGCGGGGATAGTGGGTTTTTTAGAGAACCTGCCATGTGGGAGGGTGAAAAAGCAGAGATCAGGGCCCCCACTTGGGGAGGAAAAGGGTACACTTTACCAGGGTCCGGAGGCCCTGGAGGTCCGGCTCAGGCTGCAACCCCTATGAGGATGAGGAAAAAACTTTCATAACTCCTGAAATTGTATGTGTGGGATGAGGGATTGTGGTATGTGTGTGGGAGGGGGCCCATGTTACAAGTTTGAAGTGGGCCCAAAAATTTATGCTTGGGCCCTGGAACTGGGGACAGAACTCAAGAGTCCTGATTCCAAGTTCCTCCCACGCCTGCACTGTAACCTAGTAGATCCATGTCCAGTTCAAGAGCTGGCGATGGATCCAAGGAGATGAGGTGCCCTGCAGAGAGCAGAGGGAGAATCCAGGACTCCTGGCTCCTAGCCTCCCGGCTGGATAGGTAGCTGATGGGATGTGTCTGGGGATAGATAGATGTTATGCCCTAATTTGGGGGTCCTCCCTCCACACATCTTTCCTTCCTTTTAATCACTGCTGGCAGATTGTCTTTACTATATAGAGGAGCTCGCACCATCTTTGCTTCTGTGAAGATGGCGAGATGCAGGAGGGAGGTTCATAGCTCCATGACTAATGCTGGAAAACCCACTCTAGGCGCATTTACAATTAATCGATTCATGGACTTCAAGGATGCAAGATGGGTTCATTAGGCATGGCTGGAGGGGGAGGGGGTGCAGATCCTGCCCCAAGCCACCATCTTCTAGAACAGATCAGTTAGAAATAGACACCAAATCTGGGTTGAGAGACTCCATGTGACAGAGAGGCCACCACAATATAGAGGTGAAGCCAGAGACACCAAAAATCCAGTAAAGCTTGGAGAACTGCTGGGCCATGAATATTTCACCCTCTGTCAGCAACTCTGAATTTCCCTAGGGACTCTCAGTGTCCCAGAGAGATAGATTGAAGTGGCCAGATGCAAAGATGCATATTCTGAAAGATTCCTTTTCATGGAAGGACAGGGACCGGAGAAGGAAGTGCGCATGTTAAGTTATCTTGTCCATCCATGACTCGTGGAGGTTTGCTCCTCATCTTTAACAAATGGGTCTTGGAACCAAACAGAGGAAGGGACTCAAGGACCTGGCCTCCATCCCCTGCTCTACCACAGTTCTGTTCAATGAGGGTAATGATACTTACTTGACACTGCAGAGCTGTGGAGGGCTTCCCTCATGCTGTGAGGTGTGTGGGGAATATTTTAGGCCTTAGGACAAACCAAATTCTCCTCTCAGCATCACTTACACAACACCAGAGCTATTCCACCGGAGTGGCTCCACGTTTATACTGGAACAGCCGAGGTTAGAGTCCTGTTTCTAGTGTTTTTCATCCATAGACAGGTCACCCCTTCATGACGGAAAGTAAAAATCATCAGCCCAATTTAACAGTTTGGGAAACTGAGGCACAGAGGAGGTCTGTGACAGGACCAAAGTCCCACAGCAGCTGGGACTAGAACCCAGGAGTCCTGACTTTTCCTTCAATGAATGAACCAGACACCATCAGGCCATATAAGTAGGTGGATAGACATATGTAGGTTGACGGGTAGCATAGCTTTCAGATTTTCTCCCTTTTGATGGTTTTTCTTGTTATTTTTATTTTTCCTCTGCCAGCAACAGCCACACCCCCCACCATCTTCCCTCTGGTTCCCTGCTGTACCTACACTGCTGATGTGCCCAGGGACCAAAGCCTGGTCTGCCTCGTGACTGGCTTTTT
>ML675677.1:74565-104637 GCA_007922155.1 Mesoclemmys tuberculata | reverse complement strand
CATCCATCCATCCATCCATCCATCCATCCATCCATCCATCCATCCATGTATTCTAATATTGGTGTCCATCTCTGCAGTACCTGAAGGGTGGATCCACAAAGGGACTTGCAATGCTTAAGCCAACAGTATATCCCCATCTCGTTTCCTAAGACCTGCCCTAAGCCTAAAGTCCACTCCCCAGTCAAGGCAGGGTTCTCCCTTACGGTCCATCCCCATTTTGCCCTCTAAAATTAATCCTAACTATACCATTCACCCCCTGCTAAGCCTAAAATCTATCCCAGCTAGTTCCCTAATTCTAACCCTACTGTCTATCCCGAGCTAATCACCTAACCCTAACCACAACCCTACTGTCCAGCCAGTTTCTTATGATCTTTTCTCAGCTAACTGAACATTCCCAAGGTCTATTCTTCAGAGTGACTTTGGATACCTCCAGTGAATTCAGGGTCCTTCCAGGATATCATTCTCTGACTCTAATGGACCCCACTGGTCAGGACAGAGGACCTTTCCACTAAATTCTCACCGTTCTTTGGGCTGATGCCAAGTTCATTCTCTGCCAGGTCACTCTTGATCTGACATCTGACAGTCTTTGTGGAGTTCCACACGCTCAGGTTGACCTGCAGCCAGCTTTGCAACCAGGTGCTGCCATTGAGTTGCTCCGTCCTTACGTCTCCCAGCTCTGCTGGCTCACCATCCATCGTCCAGTCGATGCTGGCGTTGGTGAGGAGGGTCTTACACGTCACAGTGGCCGTCTCATTCATGAAAAGCTCTTTTAAGGATGGGGGCTGTATGTAGGCAGGGGGCAATGCTGGTTCTTGGCAGCCTGTAGAGCCAACCATCGAGGAAGTGGTCACCAATAATGTTACCTGCCCAGTCAGTGGGGAATTTTCAAATTATGGGTGCTTAAAGTTTAGAGCCTAGGGCATGTTTTTCTGAGCTGCTCAGCTCCTGCTGAGTTTTTGAGTTACACATTCATAGAGTCTAAGTTTGGAAGGGAGCATTGTGATCATCTAGTCTGATCTCCTGCACGACACAGGCCAGACAATGTCCATGAGGTAATTCCTGCATGAACTAGAGCAGATGTTTTAGGAAAACATCCAGTTTTCATCTAAAACTTGCCAGTGATGGAGAATCCATAGCCCTTGGTAAATTGTTCTAATGGTTAATTACCCCCAATGTGCACCTTATTTCCAATCTGAATTTGTCTAGATTCAATTTCTAGCCATCTGCCTAGATATATTTTTGTCTGTTAAATTAAGAGCCCGCTATTCTCAATTTTTTTGCCATTGGTAGCTGTTTTTAAACCGTGATCAAGTCACCCATTAACCTTCTCTTTGTCAAGCTAAGTAGACCTATATGGCATGTTTTCGAATTCTTTAATCATTTTTGTGGTCTTCTCTGAAACTGAGAACTGACTGAGAACTGACAGATGATAACTTAGAATTGAATTTTGATACCTGACAGCTGATAATTGAGAATTGACTTTCGATATCCAACAATTAATAGCTAAGAATTAATAGATGATAACTGAGAATGGCCTTTTAATACTTGACAACTCATAAATAAGAATTGACAAATGATAAGTGAGAATTGATTTTTGATACTTAGTGATTGATAAGTGAGAGCTGAAACCCAAGAATCAGCTTCTGTTATCTGTTGATTGATAACGGATAAATGACAATGGTGAGTCTTGCCCACATGTCCAGGGTTTACCTGATGGCCATATTTGGAGTTGGGAAGGAATTTTCCCTCAGGGCAGATTGGCAGAGGCCCTGCGGGTTTTTCATCTTCCTCTGGAGCATGGGACATGGGTCATTTGCTGGTGGATTATCTGTACCTTGAAGTCTTTAAACCATGATTTGAGGACTGCAATAACTCAGCCATAGGTTAGGGGTCTATTGCAGAAGGGGGTGTGTGAAATTCTATGGCCTGCATTGTTCAGGTGGTCAGACTAGATGATCATAATGTTCCCTTTTGACCTAAAAGACTATGAGATTACTATGACTATGACAGCTGACAATCAAGAACTGACTTTTGGTAAATGAGAACTGACATATGAGTAGTGACAGATGATAATTGCATGATGACTACTGATGCTTGCTTGACAATTCATAACTGAGAATCGACAATTGATCTTTGATGATAACATGAATATGGAGAAATTAGGAGAATATACCTAGTTCTAAACTGAGAGAAATGAGATTAAAGTTGCAAAAAGAGGTAGCCTCCATGAATGTGTTTTTAGGCATTGTTGAGCAGGAGACAATGGCAGGACTGAGGTCAGAGAAAAGATACCCAGGAAGGAGGAAGAGATTTTGGACACCCAACTTCCATAAATTTCACCTAAATCCCTTGGGAAACTTGGAATATCTCAGCTTGTGCAGCTAAGCCCTGCTCAGCACTTACCAGTAGAGTGCAGTGCCTTCTCCAGGATCGTGTTAGTGGAGCTATGGGTCACATTGCATATGTAGGTCTTCAGTGTGCTCAATCCTGCTGCACTGAGCACCAACTCGCAGCTCTGCTGGAACCTCCTATCAGCCAGAGCCACCAGAGAGGTGGGAGAGCTACAGTTGAGGTGCTTCTCATTGACGATCCAGTGCATCTCCAAGTGCTTTGGGTAGAAGCCGGTGGCAAAGCAGGTCAGAGTCTCATGCCCACCTGTGTCCGGTGCGTGGAAGACTGTGACTCTTGGAGGAGATGGCTCCAGGAAATCTGAAACAAAGGGTTGGCTTTTTGTTGAGATTTAATTCACGTGGACATGGGGGAAGGATGCAGAAGGTGT
This sequence comes from Mesoclemmys tuberculata, assembly GCA_007922155.1. Classification (NCBI taxonomy): domain Eukaryota; kingdom Metazoa; phylum Chordata; order Testudines; family Chelidae; genus Mesoclemmys; species Mesoclemmys tuberculata. The sequence continues at coordinate 101,858 of ML675677.1, read as the reverse complement.
TTGGGGAAGGTAGGAAGCTGAGGAGAAGGTGAAGTAGTTATACCTAGAAGGTAATCACACCTTGCAATGCATGTGTTGTGTGGAAGGTAAAGGCAAGGATGGTGAAGGCAGGAATGATCTGCCCCTGAAGGATTTAGCTTCAGTGGGAATCTCTAACCACCTAGATTTTCAGATGCAAACTCTGAAAGTGCATCCCTACGGCTGAGGGGGATTATCATGATGATGTGGTGATATGAAGGTTGCAAAGCAAAGGCTGCACAGTGACACAATTGTACCATGTCATGTTGTCATGCAAATGCTAATCACGAGACAATCCTATGATGCCATGAGGCAATGCAAGCAGTGTGTGTTGGCAGCAGAACCACGCCATGGTTCATGATACCAGGTGTACATGGCAGATGCTGCGAGATAGGTAGATCATGGCAAGGTGTGATGCAGACACGTTCCCACGAATCAGCTGTATGGTGTTGGGATGAAGTGCAAACACACAGAACTAAAGCATGACACCATTTTCCCATCCTATTGTATCAACTGCTAAATCAAGGTGCATTCCTACCATCTTGAGATGCAACACAAACACTGTCCCATGACACAAAGGTGTCATGTTGAGCTGTAGCATCAGTGCACCATGGTGCATTTTTATTTTGACACAGTCAGATGTCAACATTTCACAACACAGCATCAAGAAAACAGGTCATTGCATCATGAACAATCATTATCATAACAGAAAACTCATGTTACAGCAAAACATTAGTGCCGGACAGCAAAGTGTAACCTTAGCAGGGCAAAATATCAGCATCTCATGACAAGACATCACACAACAAAGAAAACTCAGCTTATCACTCTCAAGCAGTATAGAATAGAACACTGGAAAGCATCAGCACATCAGGATGAAACACCATCACGTGACGACAAGACACCACTGCTCATGTCAGTGTATCGGCACATAATGGAAAACCAGCACTGTCATGATAAAATATCATGATGTGACAAAGACGACTTAGCTGTGCCATAATATCAACAAAGTATGTTCGGTGGTGATACAATATGATGATGTGTCATGTTTCCACACAGCATAAATCACACCCTGCTAATGTGTAATTACTCTGTGTCATCAAGCCACCATGTCACAATAGAGCAACATCACATTGCCACGCCACAATGCAGCGGTGCAAAGCCAGACCTCCCCTACCATGATGAGACATCATTAGCTCCATCCTCACATCCCTCGGCAATATCATTATATGGAGATGAAAAGCCATTAGTGAATAGTCCTCCTAGTCTATTTCCCCAGGGGGCGGCAGGGCGGCCAGTTCTAGTTTTAAAAACCCCGAGAAATGGATTCTCCCATCCCGTCCCTTGGGGAAAACTGTTCCACCAAATTACAGACCACCCCCTGACCACTCCTACGGAATTCTTTCTGGCAACAAGACTCACCTAACACACTGGTGTTCGTGTATTTCATAGACAGCAAGGACTCATGCCCTATCATGCAGGTATATATGTCCCCACTTTCCCACTGCGACGCTGGGATTTTCAGGAAGCTTTGGGTGGAGAAGGTAGAATTCCCCTCTTCTGCCATGGGGGGCAGAGTAATGTATTCAGAAGGTGGGATGCTGCTGTTGTGCCTTTTCCATGTGATGAGCAATTCAGATGGGAAGAAACCAGAAACCTCGCAGGTCACCCACACCTCAGCTTTGGGTTTGGGGGGCGCTGGCAGTGGAGGAACAAAGGTCACAGAGGGAGCCTTGGTTACGTTGGCACCTGTATGGAGGGGAAGTGCAACATGAGTTCATAAGGACTGACTTCAAACACAGAAGTTAATGGAATTGGGTATGGAGCCTCTGCCCTCTCATGGACACCAGCTCTGATCTGGTCCCAGGTCGGGGAACAGGCTGGCCCATGGGTTGGGGCATGGAACATGGGGTCTTCCGCTCTTCGGGGTGCCATCTGTGATCCAGCCCCAAGTAGGAGACATTAGACAGCTCATTTGCCAGCTCCGTATTAGGAGGTGCTATGCTACAGGAATTAAGGTGAGGTTGGTTCCTCTTGGTTGTCATCCACCAATCTATCTTTTTATCCCCATAGACATCCATCCATCCATATCCCTACATCCCATCCATCCCTCCATCTCTCTTGGCCTTACAGCACCTGACACCTTCCTCTGGGTATCTGTATTTCAGTAGGGAGGGAGAGTTGGTGCGGGAGCGGTTCCCTCCATGCAGCCTGTAAGGCATTAGGGGAAAGTCACTGAATATTGTTCAAGTCCCTTCTCCTTCTCTTACCCGTGGGCTTTCGGATGATCTTCTCTGTGCTGTGAAACAGCGAGCAGGAATGGGTTACTCTACAGAGGATGCTGCTCCCGGAGTCCCAGATCACCCTTGGGATGGCCAGCTGGCTCAGGACAGTCTGGGTCTGGTTGCTGTGTCTCTTGACTTCTCCCATGGTGGCATTTACAGTCCAGTCAGTGCTATCCAGCTCCCAGGTGAGTGTCACTTGGCCCAGGTCATAGCCCACCACGAGGCAAGTCAGGAGAGCTTCTCCTCGGGTGAGCAAGACCTCCAGAGGTGGCTTGAGGAGATAGAGGCTGGGCAGAGGGATGCTCCCCTGACAGGCTGGAGTAGAGAACAGGAGTAGACGTGTCCTTCACATGGTGCGGCAGCAGGGGAGGCTGCAAGGAGGGAAGGGATGGGGGAACAGAGAGAGGTGGAGGGGGCAGCTCAGGGTGGAGTGGGTCATGCACAGCAGAAGCAGAGAGTCATTTGGGGAGAACGGACAAGTGGAGCAGAGCTTCTCCAAATTGGGTCAAGGTGCAAAGGGGGGAAGAGAGGAGTAATCGGGGAGGAGAGCAGAGGGTGGGGACAGGGGAATAAGGAGGGGAGGTTGGGTCAGGGAGTGAAGGGGAGCAGGGAGGCATCCAGGGGACGGTAGGGCAGCTGACTCACCTGCACACTTGCTGATGTTGCTGAGCTGGGTGTTGTGGGTCCCAGGGTGGGTCACAGAACAGGTGTACTCCCCCAGCTCGTCCCACTCTGCCTGGGACACGGTCAGATTGCTGGACGAGCTGAACCTCCCATCTTTCCCTTGGAGGATTTTCATGTGTCTCCCTGCTCTCGGCTTCCCACCCACCTGCCAGGTCAGTTCCAGGTCTTCAGGGTAGTAACCACTGGCCGAACAGAGCAAGGTGACAGTGTCACTTGTTCCGGGGCTCGGGCAGGCGGGCAGGACACGGAGTGTCACTGTGGGGGTACTGCGAAGCATCCAGTCTGTTGAGAGAAACAGAGTCATAGTGGGGTACATCCATCCCTCTGTCTCTCCATCCACCTAGTTAGCTATCCCCTCCATCCATTCATCCAGGAACTGACCCCATCTCCTTTTATTGCAGGAGAGATAAAAGTTAATATGCTGGAGCAAACCATTGGCCTGCTTAATTAGCCATCCCAGCCTCACTGCCATACTATGTAAGCTCATGAAACTATGTGGCCCAACTTCCCCACATCCCGCTCATGACCGGTCCAGCCATTCCTGTATCCCTCTCTTTCTGATGCCCTGAATCAGCTAGCTGCTTCATCTAGACCTGTATTGCATTATCAAGAAAATAAATGTTGCTATTAGAGTAGAACATTCTATAGTTCACCTTTGCTGGTGGTTGTCTTGGTCACCTTTATCCCTCTCTCTTTATGTTCCACTTCACAAGTGTAATTTGCCTCTTCTTCCCATTGGGCCATAGTTGTTTCAAACTGGTTGCTGGCCCTGTATGTACCGTCGTCCATCCTTTGCTCCCACATTGCCTTTGGGGTTCTCCTCTGCTTGCTCACTTGTTTTGGGTTTCCTGGCCACCTGATTGTCACTCCTTTGGGCCTGTAGTCATACGCAATGCACCTCAGCTTCACAGTTTTCTTCTCGTGGTCTATGGACTGCAGGACTTCAATTATGGGTGGCCGTGGGTCAGTTGGCTCTGCAAAGAAACCAAAGCTTAATCTGATAGTAGTCTCGCTGAGAAAAAGGGAAATTGAGCAGATGTATAGAGAGAGCTTAGGAAAGGGTTGACTCACCTGCAGGGAGAAATTGCAATCCCTTATGAGGGTTAGCGAAAGAAAAGGCGGGGTGGTCTTCCTGAGGCAACATCAAGGAAGGTGGTCAGAAAGAACCTCACACAGGTTTCTAGAGGGGCACAGTCACCAACAAATCCAAAATGTGTAACGTGTGTGTGGACGTACTGAGCAGAATAGAAGCATCTCCATTCAGTTCTGAGGGCAGTTTGGTGTTGCTGCCTTTGAAGTGCAGCCTAGGGAATGATGTCCTCTATTGAACATGGTATTAACGCCATGGCTGATGTTGCTGATGATGGTAGTATTGTAAAGTGAATGTTGCTGGAGTTGAGGTCCCAGGTTCATATGAACTCCCAATCCCCACTGTGGAGCAATGGATCTGATGGGTTTCTCCCCTTTACTTGAGTGCACTGGTTGGCTTTTGAATCAGATGTGGAATCTGCCCCACCCCCGCTCACCTTTTACTTGAGAACAGATTGTTATTGGGTGCATGTCATGGCTGCAGATCCGACTAAGTCATTCCCAATATACTAAAAGCAAATTGAATAATAAGAAGAGACCGTAATGACAAAATTGTGACCCTGATCCCGGAGGAATCCATGGTTGAGCAAACAACTTCCAGGGAGAACTATGGTTAAGAGTAAAACACACTTTTTAGCTAACCTCGTCCCAGCTGTGAAAGACCACTGTGAACTTTGCCCAAGAGCAAGAGTGTCCATCCCAATGTCTTGGCCAACTCACAGCCCAATGAGATTACATTCTGCTCCCTCCCTAGAATTCCCTCTTGTAACTAGGACAGTTTTTCTGCACATCCTTTCATGTCCATGGGATATGTGAGGTTGTGGAATCATCTCCTCAAGGGTTGGGTTGGGATCCCTACTGCTGGGGGTGTGTCAGAATAGATAATGCCTTGCGGGAACAAGGAACTCTCCTTTGCTGGAGTGGAGGGGACATTCTCCCACCTAGCTCAGCCTGCAATAAATCTTACAAGTATTGATTTCACCAAAGACGGCATCCTAATGGAGACAGGTGGCAATGAAAGTTTTGTCTCCTCCCCCAGTGCTCACATGGAGTCAGGCTTGTTTATGCCATTGAATGGATGCGATAAGTTATCCTTTAATTAATACTTGCCTCTGAGAATCCACTTACCAAAGGACACCTTATCCTCAATGCGCTTGGGCTCTTTCAAGGCCGGGTGCTGCACGACACAGGTATAAGTTCCTGCTCCTTCACTTTGCTCGACTTTCAGGATGCCGTGGGCAGAGAAAGTGTCATTTGCTGACACAGGACCTTTGTAAATGGTTGCAAGTGCCTGGGCATCATTCTTCAACCACGAGATGCTGATTTCTTGGGGATAAAAGCCACTAGCTTCACAGATGAGAGTTAAGGAAACTATGTTCCCTGAGATGTCTTCTTGGTAGGCTCGGGAAATGGTGACTGTGGGCTCCTTCTTACTGATGCCTAAATGAAAAGGAAGATGGGCAAGAGAAGAATAAGACTTGGTTTGCACAACTAAGTTAAGGACTTATATCCAGCAACTATCACTGTGTGAAGGGACCAGAGAGAGCAAATGTTCAGGTGAGTGTAAAGCTGAATAAGGCAAGATAAAAAAACCCAACCATTGGGCATCATCTTCCATCAAACACCAAGATCCTGGACGTTCACCCTCAGACTCACATGAAACCCAGGCCATCTCCTCAAATGACAGAACTTCCAGATCCATGCCCTTAAATGGCAACAATTTAACATCATTGTCATCTTCATCCTTGTCTTCATCACCGTCATCATAATCATCTTCTTTTCCTTTCTCATATTCATAAACATTTCCTTCCTCTTTATCTTTATATTCTTCAGATCATAATGTTCTTCATCATCCTCTTCCTCTTTATCTTCATAATCTTCTTCACCATTCCAGTCTTCTTTCTCTTTTTCTCTTCCAGGATCTTCATTTCCTTCTGTCATTGACATCATCTTCATCTCCGTCTTGATCACCATCATGGCCATCATTCTCAGCCAGCTTTTACAGTAATGGAGATGAGCCCAGGATTTCGCACTATACTTGAACCTTCACTCCAAACTTTGCACCACACAATATACTCTTCATGTCAACTCTCCAAACTATTCCATGCAGCATCATGACATCGGGCCACCAGCCCTTTGCTGTCTCAGACAGCGCCTGTTGCTGCATTCAAAGATGCTCAACAACTCACCTTGAGATTTACAAAGACTGACTAAGGGATTTGGACACCTTGGAGGATTTCCTTATGATTTGAGCACTTAGCTCCATTGTTTCCTCTTAGAAATCCCCCTGGAAATATACCAGAAAGGCCTGACGCCAGATGATTTCCAGAGGTAAAAAGTACACGCGCACATCAGATCAGTATCAGATATAGAACATTAAGTGCCTAACACTCCACATCTCCTGATCCCAGGGAGCTGAGTGAAGGAAATCCTATAAGGAGCTGACAGGGAATATTGGGAAAATCATGCAAGTGAAAATATTATTTCTGGCTCAAATACACCACCATGCGGAGGCTATAGACTCCATTAAAGTCCTCTCTGGGGGGCTTATCCAGGACTTAAATGCTCCCCAGGACTTGTGTGGGGCGAGTTTCACCCTCTAATCCCAATTAACAATGACTGGGGTCTGCCTTGCCCTTTGAGAGGCCAAGTCTACTCACTTTTATTGCTGATGGTTGCATCCTGGGTTACTTCTCCAGAACAAAGAGTGGTCACTTTGCAGGTAAAGATGCTGCCTCCTATCCACTGTGCCAGAGACACGGTGTGGGAACTGACCAAGCTGCTGGTCCCATTGCTGTTCTTCTCGGTGGGTTTTCTCTCCCCTGCAGAGCTGACTTTCCCATCCACCTCCCAGGTGACTCTGGTGGCTTCTAAGTCGTAAACCAGAACTAGACAGGTAACATGACCAGACTGTTTGATCAGGTCTTCGTAGGAGGGTTTGATCAGGTAGATCTCTGGGACAAGTGAGCTTCTGGAGCAGGCTGAGAAATGCAAAGAGATGTCATTGACCAGCATGAATAATGTGGAAAGGCAGAAAAAGACCTTTAACCCCTGCCTGACCCTATCGAGCGGCCGACTGGGATACACCAAACCTGTCTATAAACCTAAGAAATTAGCACAAACAAAATGTTTGTCGGGAAACAGTTAAGGATGCTCCAAGGCACACCCCAGACACTCACAACATTAAAAGCATGGAAAGTCGAAGAGCAGAATCTCCTGTGTGCCTTTTAACACATGCTCATCCCCTAAACACTGCACCCAATGCACTCCAACTGGATTGTATCTCCATCTCCAAGAGATCATGAAAAGAAATACCCAGTCCAGCTTCAAACAGGGGTGCACTAGAATACAAGCTGGCTATTTATCTGTCCATCTTTCCCATCACCATAGCGACCATATCCATCCATTCATCTCTTTCTCTTTCCACCCATTTAAGTACGAATCTCTCCATTGTATTTATATGTCTCCCATCAGCCTGGTAACTAGGCACCGTCCCAGCCACCCTTTGGCAAGGCTGGTTTCTGAGTTCGCCTGCCTCTGCCCCCAGCGAGCCCGGTCATAGCCACTCACCCAAGCACTTGCTGGTGTTGTACATGAGGCCTTCTCTTCCCACTGCTGGATGGGTCACTTTACAGGAGTAGAGGTCCCCCTTCTCCCAGCTCTCTTTGGTGACCTTCATGCGGCTCTGCCCCATGTACGAGCCGGCTGTGTACATTGCAGAGGAGAAGCCCGCGGGGGGGTTGGTGATTTCCTTTCCGTTCCGCAGCCACGTCACGCTGACTTTGTCAGGTCTGAAGCTCAGAAGGATGCAAACCAGCTCCAGCTGCTTCTCCATGGAGGTGCCCTCACAAGACGGGGTTAGGAGGTGAACCTCGGGAGCCGTTGTCTCTGCACACCCTAAGAGCAGAGAGAGGGGAAGGCTGTGGACCACAGTCTCCTTCCAGAGAGACAGCACTAACACCTGCTCTTATTATGCCAGAAATGGCTCCAACCCACCACCTTATACAGTCGCTGAGGCAGTGTTCACAATTCAGGTCATTTTCCTCCCATCAGTTGCAAACTAAGGGTGCTAATGGAAGCAAATCCAATTTTTTATTGAATGAAATGTTTTGACAGAAATTTCTCAACCAACTCGACTGAATTCCCCTCCCCCCAGCTTATTTACATACAATACTTTATTCCACCTCTCAGGCTGAGATTTTTTCAGAGCCACATAAGGGATTAAATTGAATGGGAAGAGGGCCCCTCAATCTTTTAGGAAAATGCTAGCTGCCTCCCCGCATTTGCCACACGTGCTACATGGAGTGTGTTCTCTCTGGTAAACGGCAGGGACAAAGCTGGAACTTGAGCTGTGTTTGTTTGTTTGAACTCATTTTCCTCATTAATTCCCCTGTCCGTAAGGGTGACCTGTGTGCTGCACAGCATGACATGGCATCAGAAGAACACCTGGGAGAGGACTGACTGTGTCTGACTACAGACGAAGGGTCAAATCCTCAGCTGATGTAAACCAGCACAGAGCCCCTGCCATCAGTGGAGATCAGTCAATTTATACCTTTGAAATTATGACCCCGGAATGCCTATGTTTGCTGCTTTGGGATTTTTATTCATTTCAAAAGATGACCAAGAACGGCTGGAGTGCCAGAAACACACACAGCTCCATACCAAAGGCATGAAACCAAGTACCAGCTTGTAAGGGCGTGTGTGTAATGGGGGTATAGCCCCTCCAAGGCCAGCGATTGCTGGGAAATGTGGTTTCCTGGGACTGCCTGCTGCCCTCTATATAAGGGAAAGCTTCTGGCTCAGTGTTGAGGAAAGTGCCTGAGGGGAAAATCCCAGCATGAGGCCTGTGGAATATCTAGGGTAGGTGACCTGGTGAGGAAGGGTGTGTGCATGCCCCAGACCTGAAAGCTGGAGGGGCCTCTGATGGCTGGGATCCTCTGTCTGAATTGCTCTGGTTTTGCTTTGAGTCCTTGTGTGGGAATGAAGCTGGGCCTTGGACTAAGAAGCCGTTACAAGTTTTTGCTTTAGGAGTGGGATTAGGAAGCAAGGCAGTGAGCTTAAGTTTCCCCTGTACAGGAAGGCCAGGGTGAGGTTTAGGTGCTATTTAAGTCCAGCTGTATGCCTGAGACGTTCCAAGGTGATTAAGGGATTTGGATGCTGAGTTCCCACAGGACTCAGGTGCCTAAATCCTTTAGGCAGTGCCTAAAAATCTCCACATAGGTACATAGGTCTCTGCCCAGGGATGCATTTCGACCAAGAGCTTCCTCATTTAGGGGCCCCTGGAGAGGGGCTCTGGGGGCGGGAGTTCTGCAATGATAAAGACCCATGGCTCAGTGTGTTTCAAAACTGGGCCAAAGTTTTTCCCAGTCTTTCAGGGTGTGATTTTTTTCAAAGGCGCCTGTGGGATTTTGGGTTAAGTTTAAATGGTTCCCAGATCCTCTGGGTGGTATGAAAATCTCAGCCTTGCTCGCCCATCCTCCCCCCGCCATGAGTCTTACATTCCTGAGGGAACGTCTTGGACATTTTCGATGTTGTCCCATCATGCGTCACATCGCACTGGTAGGTTTTGCCCTGCTCATTACTGGCAGGGAGGCTCAGAAGGCTGCTCTTCGTATAGAGCCCGTCGGTGCGCTGCATTGCTGGGAACTCTCTGATCCCTGTGGTCAATGTCCCAGAATTCCACTGGATTTTCACTGGTTCTGGTAAAAAGCCAGTCACGAGGCAGACCAGGCTTTGGTCCCTGGGCACATCAGCAGTGTAGGTACAGCAGGGAACCAGAGGGAAGATGGTGGGGGGTGTGGCTGTTGCTGGCAGAGGAAAAATAAAAAGAATGTAAGAAAAACCATGAAAAGGGGAGAAAATCTGAAAGCTATGCTACCCGTCAACCTACATACGTCTATCCACCTACTTATATGACCTGATGGGTTTTTGGTTCATTCATCGGAGGAAAAGTCAGGCCTCCCGGGTTCTAGTCCCAGTTGCTGTGGGACCTTGGTAACGTCACAGACCTCCTCTGTGCCTCAGTTTCCCAAAATGTTAAATTGGGCTGATGATTTTTACTTTCCGTCATGAAGTGGTGACCTGTCTATTGATCATAAACAATATAAACAGGATTCTAACCTTGGGTGTTCCAGTATAAACCTGGAGCCACTCTGGTGGAATAGCTCTGGTTATGTATAAGTGATGCTGAAAGGAGAATTTGGTCCATTCTAAGGCCAAAATATTCCCCATACACCTCTCTGAATGAGGGAAGCCCTCCACAGTGTGAAGTAAGTATCATTACCGTTATTGAACAGATGGGGAAATTGAGGCAGGGAGCGATGAAGTGGCTTCACCAAGATGACACAGAGTCTGTGGTAGAGCTGGGAATTGAAGGCCAGATACCGAAGTCCCTTCCTTTGTTTGGTTCCAAGACCCATTTGTTAAAGATGGGGACGAAAACTCCTCCAGTCATGGATGGACAAGATAACTTAATATGCACATTTTGTTCTCTGCGCCCTGCCCTTCTATGAACACGAATCTTTCAAAATATGCATCTTGGCATCTGGACTCTTCAATCAATCTCTCCGGGACACCGGCAGTTCGCAGGGAAATTCAGAGTCGCTGACAGGAGGCGAAAAATTCATGCCTCGGCAGTTCTCCCAGCTTTACAGGATTTTTGGTGTCTCTGGCTTTACTTCTGAATTGTGGTGGCCTCTCCACAAAGTGGAGTCTTTAAAGCCAGTTTGGCATCTCTTTCTAACTGATCTGCTCTAGCTCAACCAGAAGGTGGGGTTTGGGGGTGGCATCGCTGGGGGACGTGCTATTAATGATCCCGTTTTGTGTCCTTAAAGTCCATGTAGGTATGATATAGTACATGGAATCGCTGGGGGACATGCATAGTCTAAATGCATCTACAATGCATCATGTTCATCCTGATGTAGGAACCACCCCCCTGCTTCTCGTCATGTTCAAAGAATATATAATATAATGAAGACAATCTGCTAGGAGATATTAAAAGTAAGAAAAGATGGTTAGAGGTGAGAAGATAATTTTCTACACTATATACATCCTTTTTCTCTCTTGCATATCTACACAGCTCTCTTCCCTGTATCTGGATACCATGTAAGTACAGTCAGATTATTAGCCTCTACTCCAACCACAATATTCTTAGCATCCACCCAAGCTTCTGAGGTGTTGATAAATTGTTGTGGATGTTAGAAATAATCAAACAGGTTGTCCCGGGGTGGACTGGGGAGACAGCACCCTTTATATTTTGCCTTCTCGGTCCACCTCTATGCTGGGAGTGAGCGATGGGGGTTACTTTACAATTCTTTTATCCATAACAGTATGTAAATGTATCTATTTTCAGCAACTCCCCATAAACCCTTATTTGGTTACATTAACACGTATAAAATGAATATTAACAACTAGATAATGCATATAATTATACACACCTTTGTTTGTTATTTACAGAATTACCATACAGAGGTCAAACACATCACCTTAAAACCTATAAATTTTACACTAACATTCTTTGAAGTAGAGGCATACCAGGTGGAGAAGAAAAACAAAGTTTTCTTCCAACCAAAGCCTTATGCAGTAATAATAATTAGCCCTATTCCAGGCAGATGGGCAGCAGACGGAGGAAAAGAAGAGCGATAACAAACTCTAATGAAAATTTACCCCAATTAGCAGAAACAAGGTTTGGCCTTTCCTTGAACCCAGTCCCTGTAGTTTAGGCCTAACTACTTGTCCAGCTTTTAACTCTTTACTCTCCTACAGTGGGGTAATTAGTCTGGAGAAGCAATGAGAAATTGAACCAGAGAAGTGTGAATTTGGGCTGAGATTTCTAAAGCTGTCTAAGGGATTTGAATGTTCTGCGCCAGACGCTCAGGTGAAAATGATCATAGCTCTGCTGATGTCAATGAAGCTGTGACAATTTACTCTTTCTGCCCTTCGTTTGCCATTGATGTAATAGATGTTCAAATCGCCCAGGCAACTTTGGTACACCAACCTTCAGCCACAGTTGCTCATGGGAGCACTTCCACCTCCCCAAACCTCAGACATGTCTTGAACCAAAGCAGAATACCACAAACCTTCTCAAAAGCTCACTTAACATCTTCCTTTCTGACTCAGTTTACCTATTTTTTAGCAACCTCTCTCAATTTTGAGTACTTATCTGACTCTTATTAGCACTGTGGTTTCATGAACTTTAATATCTTTGCCCTCACCACCTGCCCCATTGAGGTAGGAGGAATACTGCCACCCCCCAGTTAATAGGAGGGGAACTGAAAGTCAAGGAGACTAAGGTCATGCAGGAAATCTTGGAATTGAATCCAAGTCTCTCAAACCACTAACCTTTGGATCATTCTTCCATATCAGGGCTTTCCCTGTATATCCTATTCCTGTGAGACGTCCCCAGCCTATTTTTGTGAAAAGGTTAGAGGCATACTTCTGGAGAAGCCTTTTCAGCTCTGTTGTCTACCAGAAGACCATTAAAATACGTCCATTTCAGCTACGTCTCCCCTGGTGAAATCCAAACACGAGTACATCTCTACTTAGGGGGGTGTCTGTTTTCAGCTGCACCAAAGAGTTGGTCTCACTTTGAAGACAGATTTGCATGTCACACCATCTCTATTAACTCTATTTCACCACTGGCATATCGATGTGATAATTACACCAGTCACCATTTTCTTGCTATTGAGCAGAGTTGAAATTGGCCCATGGCTAAGCCTGTGCATGGGGGGGGGTCCTTGTGTTAGTCAGAAGACAGGACCAACCCAAACAAAATCATCCCAGCCAGTTGGGATCAGTCTTGCTTTAAGCAAGGGTTTGGAATAGAGGACCTCCTGAGGTCCCTTCCAACCCTAATCTTCTATGATTCTATGGCAGGAGAGTCTCTCTCCCCAGTCTTTCTTCTGTTCCTTAAGTTAAGGAGAGTTATTCACCCTCTGGGATGAATTGATGTGGAAAAATAACAATATGAGAACCATTCCCCTTGAATCCAAACCAGGAACTTCTATGAGGTGCTGACGTGTTTGGAAAGAATTTTGTGGCTGCCTTTGCACTTTTTAAATCCAGAGGAGAACAGAATGGGAATGTCTGTCCTCATGGTATGTTTAAGTCAGGAGATCCAGAAATCTCTTCAGGCAGAAAGACTTGAGACAATGAGAAAAAGTCTGGGGAAGCATCCAAATTTTTGTTGGGAAGGGTGATGTTGCAATAATTGGGCTTACAAAGTTAATTTAATTGTGCTCTCAACTGTAAAAGGTAAAGGTATGTTTGTAAGTCACAATAACCTCCAACACAAATGTTGATGGGAAAAGGTGTGAAAGGGAGATATAGTGAATTAATCCAAACAAAAAACCCACTGACATAACTCAAGGACTGTGTTAAGTTCATGCCTATTAAGAACAGTGAGAAATGAAAAATCAATTAACCAAATTTGGTGTGTTGGAAACAAGGCCTAATTGGTGGACAACATAATGGGGGGTGGGGGCTATTCTGCCCAACACGCCCTTTTGGAGTCCTTAAAGAAAGAGTCTTTGGGGAAAAATGTGGTCACTGTAATAAGCTTCTTTACCGTGACTGCCAACCCCATCATTTCCTGGGACTTCAAACCTCTTTCATCCTAGTCCTGAGAGGTGTCCTGACCAGAGCTGGCCAGAGAGAGGGAACCAGCTGATAGAACAACCTCCACTGGCTCCCGCTAAATTCCAGACACCACCTGGGATGCGAGACATCATCTTCCCTCTTTCCCACAATCTGCCATTTTCCTTTTCTATCTTATTTCTTTCCTCTTCTTTCTCCATCTGTCCGATAAGAGTCTGGCTTAGCTGGCCAAGACTGCATATTTTGCAACACAGTTATCAGCCTCTGACCAGAGGTGGGCAAATAAAAGCAATGTCCTAAACACCGTGATGCTGGTCCGAGTTTGCCATATCTCAGAGAGGCTGATAAGACCATGTGCAGGGCCTGTGTTTTGCCATCAATGAGGTTGCAAGAGAAAGTCAACGCCAGAGACAGAAGCTGCATTTTCTAGCATTGCTGTTCTTTTCTTGCCCCATTTTATGGGCTTGTTTTGTTTGGTCTTCTAGGAAATGGGATTGGACTTTAACAGAAGCAGCACCAGTGACAACTCCAGCCGATCTCAACTTCCCTTTTCCCCAAAAGGACAGTTACCATCTTTGATCCCATTCGAAAGAATGTCAGCCAAGGACTTTTTTCCTTCTAAAAGCTCTGTGCAGCTCAAGGGAAAGGATGCTGTTAAAATGAAAGCTTTATTTAACATGTTACACTCATTTTCTTCTTCCCTGTATTTCTAATAAAAGATTAAAAGGGATTTTTAATGGTGTTAACCCCGGAGCTAAGCAGGCTGAGGTCTCTGGCTACCAAACCCTGAAACTTATTTAGTGTTGTTTAATGTTGGCCAGTGACTGAGATTGTCAAGCCTGAGACTGAATGATGCAAGAGATTGTAGCCTGTACAGACCAGATTAAGGCCTGGTCTGCACTTACCAGGTGATTCGGCGGCAGTTGATGGGAGTTACGCAGAGTAGCTTGTGTAACTCTCATCGACTGCTGTGCTTCCCTTCTGAGCAGAGCCTTTCCTGCACTGCGCCAATGGGAACCGCGTTCCCATCAAAGCAGCGTTATGCCACTTGAGGGGGTGGCTTTTCAGCGTCAACTTCTGGATTGATTGAGCGGGTCTTCATTGACAGCTCAATCGATCCAGAAAGGTCAATCTGACTTCGGCAACTTTGCTGCCATCAGTATAGACATACCCTAAGATATTGAGGTGCTGGGCATCAGATAAGAATAGAATTCCATGGGCTGCAATGTCTACCCAACATGCTGCATCATATACTAGTGTTACTACAGTATTTTAAACCATGGTTGCTGAATGCTGTATTACTTTTGAACGTATAATTTCCTGCCATCACATTGTAATTTTATTTATGCCCATTTCATGTGACAGTACTCACCAACTGTTTTGTTGCTGTTCACCTCTCTTCTATTATTTTCATTATACCTAGAGGACCAAACTGAGATTGGGGCCCAGATGTGCTGGGTGCAGATACGTGGTCTGGAAAACATGCCTTACGCAGGCAGACTTAGAGAACTCCATCTATTTAGATGAGCCCCTAGAGAAAGTTCAGAGACAACTTGATCTCAGGCTATAAGCACCTGCACTGGGTGAAGATCTCTGATTGTAGAAGGCTCTTTCATTTAGCAGACACAGGCACATCAAGATCCAGGGATGGCAAAAATTCAAATGAGAAATAAAAGGCAACTTTTTAACTATGATCATTGGAACTGCTTCTCAAGGGACAAGATGGATTCTTCACTTAGAGTCTTTACATCAAGACTGGATGTCTCTTCCTAAAGATAGGCTCTAGTCCAACCACAAGGTATTAGGCTTATAGGGTTTTTTACAGTGTAGAATAGAAAAATTTCTTCCACTGCATGAATGAAATTGTCTATGCTGTGCTATCTAGAAAGTCAGCTAAATAATTTACTGGTACCTTCTGGACTTAAACTTTATGAGTCTTACGGGCAAGGAAAACAATTATGTTACTGTGAAATGCTTACAGGTAATAGTAAGTGAGTACCATGCAACAGTAAGGATTCACAGGAAAGCTCTTGATATGTTAATCTCATAAACCTCTTTATTTCAACATGAAAAATATGTACAGGGTGAGAAATACAAACGTTCAGGGAAATAAGTTGTGCAATTTGATATATATTCATTAATGTGCAACTTCTTATACCAGTAGAGATTGCATTTTGCATAAAGCAGAGATATCCAGGACACACAAATTAAAAACTGGCTAAATGTGTATTAAAAATAGAGATGAAAAAGCATAAACAGTAGCCAGAAAGTCCAGTGACATTCAAAGGATGTCTGAGAACATTCCACAGACAGGTGGACACAGGATTAATGCAGGTGACAGAGTGGAGCAAAGTTTGGAACCGTTCTTCAGGAAAAATCTCTCTTTGTGAACTTCTTTGGTAGGAACAGTCTTGGACTGTTGGGTTTATTTCACCTGAAATTGTAAAATTACCATTATGAAGGACACAAGTCTCATTCATTGACATGCAGAGTCTGCCAGTCTACTCATGTTGGGTAATTTCTTATTTGTCTTACTGTCCCATTCATTTAATCACAGTGACGTTCTAGTTTATTTTATTCGATTCAGATTTTTATACTACTCAACCTGAGCAAGGAGGTCCAGAATCTGGTCCTAAGATACTTGGGAGAAGACAACAATCTGTTCTTCAGCTGCTGAGATTTTCTAGGTGGCTAAGGGCTTTGGATACAGTTACACGTCCAGTGCCCTTAGGCAGATTTGAAAATCTCAGGAGGATTTTTTAAGGCTGGTTTTTCGTCTTAGCCTCCAAATTTCCACCTTTGCACAAACTCCTGAATTCGTGCACATCAGATGGGACTTGAACTTGCAGACTGAGTTGTGGGACAAAGGTTGTCTTTCAAAAGTCCCCTTAGGCAGCTTTGAACATCCTGTTCCTAATCTCTGGAGATCTATTATCCCATCAGTTGCCTGGATGCCTGATATATCCATTCATATGTCACCTCTATTATTATTAATAATTATTTATGTTATGGTAACTAGCATTAGAAGGCCTCAACTGAGATCAGGACCCCAGATTAGGATGGACCAGATATTCAAATGGATATAAAAAATACACAGAGTTACAGTCAATGTCGATACTTTCAGAAGGATATTAAGCCTCGTGCTTTTGGGTTTAAGTTAGTCTCTAACTATTAGAGATCAGGACGATTGCTCCGTGAGAGAGAGAGACCCAGTCCTCTTTACTAATGTCAAGACCTTCCTTCTTGGCTTTGATGGGAGCTGCATATTTGCAACTGAAAAGAAGATCCTGGGTGTTGGTTGATGGCACAAGTGCCATTTGCTCAAACTATTTGCTGACCTATGTCTCTACAGCCAATTTTTAATTCCGTTGACTTTAGGCTCCATTTGAAAAGCTCAGCCTTGGCCCAAACCAGCCACCTCAGTCTCTGTCAAGCCTCAGTTCAGCTCTCATTTACATGATTGTGCAGCAGGAGTTACTCCATGGATTTTGACAGTGCTGAGCAGAGAAGTCATTTGGCCCTGTGGTTAGGACACTGGGTTTGGGCCCAGGAGTCCCTGTCTCTGCCACAGACTCTCTCTGAGACTTTGAAGAAGTCACTTAATTGCTCAGTTCTCCATCGGTAAAATGGGGCAACAATTCTCGCCTTCTCTAGTTAGATGACAAGCTCTTTGGGGACAAGATCTGTGGCTTCCCATGCATGCGCAGTGATTATTATAATGGGGCTACTGGGCCATAAATAAGAACAACAGTTGATGGTGTTGTAATAGAGGCTAGAATAACCCAGGCCCTCTGCCAGACTGGGAATTTGGTGCCTGACTGCCATTAAAAACCAATAGGAAGTGGGTGTCTACCAATCCCAAACCAACCTCAATTTCTGAGCACATTCCCCTTGATGCATTAGAGTCTAGTCTAGATCCTTCTCCTCTCCTCCCCCTCTGCCCCCATAGCACCGCATCCCCTCTTTACCTTGATCAGAGTCACTGTGGTGCTGTAGAAAAGACTGAGGAGGAAGAGGATGATGAAAGTGGAGGCTGTTGTCCAGAGGTTGTTGAAGTCTTCCTCTTCGGCATCCACGAACCCATCTAGATAAACTTCGGACAATACACACATACACAGGGTCAGGATCAATTGGAGGGGGCATCATCTGTGATTTCATTCAGAGACATCTCGGAGTACTGCTATGGGGAGCATGTTGGGAGGGGGACAGGGTTAAGCGGAGTTTCTGCTAGGCAGGTTGGAGGTGTCGGTAGCCGGGGGGTCAAGCCAAAGGGGGCCAGTTGTTTTAGTGTACAAAGATGAGATTTTCAAAAGCCACCCAGAATATCTGGATGCCCCATTCCCAATAATTCTTAATCTCAGGCTCAGTGCTTGAAAGCAGAGCTGTGCTGGAAAGGTGGAATTAAAGTAATTAGGGACGTGCCTTTTCCTCCCAGAAGAAGTCATCAGCCAGGTTCAATGGAGTGCTTAGCCCTCCCTGTGGAAGACAGAGTCAAATCCTCAGCTGGTATAAATTGGCACTGCGCCATTGTAGGCAGTGGAGTTATGGCCAGTTTACACAAGCGGTGGCCATGGACTATTGGCTCCACTTGGGTAACTCCAAATCTGATGCAGTTGGAGATGGGAGGTTGGATTTGACATCTGAATGGGCTAATCCAGTGAAGCAACTCCATTGTCTCAACATCCATAGCAAGGATGAAGAAAGAGACGGGGGGTGGTGGTTCATACATTACTCAGGGTCTTTTGAAAATCCCTCCTCACACTTCTAAGAGGCTACTTCTGAAGTGCCTTCAATGGCTAATGGTAGAAGAGGTAAAGGATTTTGTTTGCACTGCATTCATGGATGAAGAATTGGAGTTGGGGAAGAGACAGATAGACAGATAGCAGGTGGGTGTATATGGCAATAGATAGAGATACATATGTCTGGGCTTTTCAAAACAACCTGAGATTTGGATGCCAAATTCTTGGTAATATTTTATTTGTAATTGGGTATCCAAACCCCTTTGGCAGCTTTGGAAATCTTTGGCTAAATTATTCCATATTTTCTTTTTAAAAAAGGACAGCATTAAAGAGTGGAGGGGAAAGAAAAGGGAATATTGGTGGACCTAGATGTCTATAAAGAAGTTCTCCTCTGACCATAGAATGTTATGTATAAATATAGTTCTGCCTATAAATTTCTGAGGACCTGTTCACTGCAGGCACATCTCTGGGTATTGTGTGGTTGCAAACTGAAAAAAGGGGATAATTTCTATGTAGAGGAACTTATGCACCCTGCAAATCCTATTTTGAGGATGTAAGAGGAACTTAAATGTTGCATAGCCCATGTACCGATCACCCCTTCACCATCATGGTCATTATTCCAGCTAATACTTCTATTTTAAAAAATGCATGATAGTACAGAAAAGGAACACAAGGGGGAATGAGTGACAGAGAAGAGGAATATTTGGTGGTAGTGACTGAATGAAGCCCAAGTCATGAAAGTTTTTGATTCATGAACTGAGAATCATGGACAGTAATGATGAACAGACTTCAGAAGTTTTGATTCTGATCAGATAGTTCTTTGAATCTCTTGGTGACTGGAAAATCACAGATTTCCACTCTTTCCTGCTATGGAAATTGGATAAGTGGAAAATGACATGGAATCTTGAATGACTAGGTGTGGTTAAGATCTGGTTTTGTGTTTCATGGAAAAGAAGGGACTTGTGTGAATGTAAGCTGTATCCAAGATACCATGGGGTGTCTTAGCATGCTCCACCATGGTAGATGTGAGCCAATTCTTTTGAAATGATTCTGAGCCCAGAGCTGGGGGGAAAAAAAGAATCAGAGCTTTATTGAAAGTGAGTTTTCTGAAAAGGCAGGGTTTTTTCATCTGTGAGAGATGCTGTTGAGTTCATGGAACTTTTTATTTGCGTTGTCAGAAAATTTTTTTTTTTTTAAATCAATGGAAAATGTCAATTTTTTTTGGCAAACAATTGAAAGCTGAAATGTTTCACCCCAAAAATGGAACAATTTCAATTTGGAAATGACACCATGGGAGTTGTAGTTCAGGAGTCTTAGTACCCTATCCTCTTCTAAAGCCCAGGATCCTTGGTTAGACCACATCCTCCATGATGCACCACAATCTTGCTTTTTAGCAAGGCGAGGCAGTGCGTCACAGGAGAGGCATGGCCACTGTGCTTTATGGGACATGAAATGGAGGAGAATGGGAGCACCTAACCGCAACTCTTGCAACGCACTGCAGTGGCGTTTCAGAGGTGAAATATTTTGGATTTAGAACCTTCAGCTTTTGACCCACTCCACAAAATATCAAAATTTGCTGTGCAGAAACTTTTTGTAAAAAAAAAAAAAAAAAACAACCCCAAATCCTATATTTCCATCTAAAGCAATTCAGGCAGAATTTTTTTCCACCACCCCTACTTTTTATATTTGCATTGACAGGGTGTAGATAATTAAGACACCCAACAAGAACTCTTTGCCTCCTGCAAAGAGAATTCCCTTCCTTGGGTAAGACCTTCATTACATGTGAGCCTTCCTTCCTGCTGCTGCATTTTCCTATCTATCCTTCCCTCCGCAGTGTGTATCTCCTTATCTACCTACCTATCCACCAACCCGTCAAAGAATCTGTCTCCATACACACCCCATCTAGCCACCTATTTAGATTCTTATTTAGTGCGATGAGGGTACCTATCTCACCAAGAAGTGTTCTGACACTCACTGCACAACAGGAAATATTTAGGGGCCATTACTAATCTGGAGTGGGATTGGAAACAGTGCCTGAGGGGCAAAAGGCCTCATAGGTCTTCTTAATCTAGTAAATCCTTCCAAGGTGTGGCTGAATTAGAGCTGGTGCCCAAGAAAGGGGAAATGACCCATATCCCATTCCCTGCATCCCTGAGCCAGCTAACCACCCCACTCTGGGACTTAAACTGCCCACTGTTGGGTGAGGTCATTAAGTGATGTGAGCAAGAGGAAGTAGGCGGGAGACATGACACACAACTGGGCAAACTGGTGGAACTCGTTGGAGTTAGGAGGTGTGAGAAGCCATGAATCCTATTGTTTCCCAGTGATGAATAAAACGTCAGCTGGGTATAGGCATGGAATCATTGCCACACATGCAGAGAGTCTTTGCAAAAGACCCTTGAAGGGAAAGGCGCATCAGGCCTGGATAAACGCTGTGTTATGTTGAACACTGATTGTTAAATAAGAGCGGCCACACTGGGTCAGACCAATGATCCATCTAGCCCAGTATCCTGTCTTCCGACAGTAAATTATGTGGGTATTGGTGTGAATCAGCAAAACACCTCAAAGGGTGATCCCAGGGGGCATGGAAGAACAGTGTGATATATTCACCATCATGATGGTTATGTGTTTTTATGTCCCTGGTTTTTAATTTTCTTGGGAGACCAGGCATTCAAGAGAAACCATGAGCCAGAAGAATCCTTAGGTCCCAAGATTACCCTGTGGGTTGACCATGAGTGCATCGAATGCCACAAGAACCATTTTGTGAGATCTAATTATTTTTTTTGAGCCTATACATTAGACTGTGAGTGTGTTGAATGACACCAGTGATTGTGTGCAAGACTGAGTATTTCTGTCACCCTGCGTGATAATTAGGAAAGAACTGGATCCCAGAGACTGTGCCTGGTTCTCAGTAACACCACTTTGGCACTGCAAAATTACTTTAAGGTGGGCAGAAAGAACCCTGAGAGCACTTCCTTAGCAAAGCAACTTCCTGGCAGATGTTGAATTGGTATAAGAGAACTTCTTCAGAAGTGCTAGTCCAGTCCAGTCTGGCTGGAGCACATTGCTACCAGATTCAGCTATAGGGAAGCAATGAGTATGTTAGAGCAGCCCCGAGGGTGCTCTGACACCAGGAGTATGCAGGGAATGGAAAGTGAGTTTAAAGCTACTTTGGCCCCACTCTCTCTTCCAAAGTGCCTGAGAATCAGCAGGAATTAAGTAATTGAGGATCAGGCTAATTGTGTGAAGGGGCATGAAAGAGAGGTGGAAAAGCTGAGATTAGCAAAGAGAAGATTGTGAGAGGGAGCAAGGACCAGAGAAAGAAAGAAAGAAAGACGTGGATGGCATACAAGAACCAAGACTGCAGTGCAAACACGAGTGCTCAACTCCCACTGAATTTGGGCAATGAACTCTTGAAAACCTCTCCCATCTCTGAGGACACATCACATGATATTTTCCCCAGAAAAGGACATAAATATTTTCCATTTTTTTTCCCAAAATTGACTTTATTTCTAATTTTTTTTAAAAGATGCAGCCAACGATTTTCCATTCCAGAAACACCATCATTTTACACACACATAGGAGGGCTGTAACCTCTCCCCTTCCAAACAGCAGTTGGATGAGTGAGAGGCACAATGAGGGATGGGTTGGCAGGGGAGGGCGTGACGGTTAGTAGCAGGTGTTGGCGGTATCGGACAGCACCAGGGAGACATTGACGAATGTTGGTTTACCAGTGGACTTGTCCACGGTCTTCTGGGTCACTTGCAAGGGCAGCTTCTCATGTCCAACTACGCAGGTGTAGGTGTGGCCGGCATTCCAATCCTGCTCGTTGATGTTCAAGGTGCTGTAGGCAAAGTACAACTCTGACTGACTGGGCTCCTTTTCAGGCTTGGCGGTGATGTACTTGGAGGTGGTCACCTCCACGCTGTTGTCCAGCCACTTGACAAAGAAGTCAGGGGGGTTGAAACCCTTCACCAGGCAGGTGACGGTGGCATCTTCATGGAGGGCCAGCTGCTCGGCGGGAGGAGGGAGGACGTAGACGGATGGAGCATGGCTTTTGGCTACTGTACAAAGAGAGTTGGAGAAAGCAATGAACAGGTGACCTTGCTGGCATAATAGGTCCTTGGACTAATGATCCCTGGTCCTAGCCCCAGTGTGGTGGACATGCATTAAAGGATATGCATGGGTTTTTCTGCAACGGTGAGTTGCATAGATGGAGATGAGTTATTATCTAGAGATTCGGACCCAGGGTGGGATTATCTAAAGTCACCCTAAGGGATTGGACGTCCAACTCCTATTAATTTCTAATGGGAGCTGTACACCCAGACCTCTTAGGTAACATTGCAAATCTCTGCCTCAAACTGTTAGAGGATGGAGAATTCTTTCCTTTTATCATGGATATTTTAGAACCCACATGAAATATGTGGGCCCCCTGTGAGTAGCGACCATCTGTGAACACAACCAACCTGGTGGAAAAGGGTCACCTACCAGGCTGCTTTGTCAAAGTCTTTTGAATGGGATAGACGAACTCTGGATCAGACACTTTGCAGGTGTATGAGTCTCCTTTTTCCCACTCATCCGCGCACACGGAGGCTGTGGCATCCACACTGTAAAGTCCGTTGCTCTGCAGCTTGCGTTCTGAGACGCTTGTCTTTAGTGCCTTGCCATCCTGTCTTGTCCAGCTCACGTTGAGCCCCTCCGTGGAATGCAAGTTAATAACCCTGCAGGTCAGCGTGGCGGCTTTGGTGATGTAAATATCAGCAAAAGAAGGTGGGATCACCAGGGCATCAGCCTCAGGGGAACATTCACCAAGAACTAGGAGGCAAAGAGAGATGGATGAGAATTCTCATTCAGTTACCAGAGGGCTGTGTAATTTTTAAAATAATTGCATTGTTCTTAGCATCCAGAAGATGCCCCAACCAAGAACACATGGACATCAACCCAGTGAGCTCATTTAGACAGGGCTGGTTTTGGCACATAGAACATGGAAAGGTTTGAAAGTTGTTATCTATTGATCTATCTATGGTATATATATATCCCCCATTACCATAGTAAAAGAGCACCTCACAACATCCCAGTGAGAGGGAAATGCTATTATCCTCCTTGTACTGATGGGGAACTGAGGCACAGAGGTGCTAAGTGGAGCCATAACTACAGTCTCTCACAGGGATCTATGCTGTTCAGAATAATCAAGGATGTTTAAGGGTGTGCTAGGAGAGGGCTAAGGCTGGAGTTTTCAAAAGGGCTCAATGGGAGAGGAGCTATTTTGAAAATCTAGTCTGAATTCTGGGCTATGAGCACTTGAGAAACCTCACCCACCTGGCACAGAAGTTACATGGACACCCCCTGAGTAGAGCTGGGGGATGGCTCCTGGCTCATTTCAGAGAGAGATGGAACCCCTGAAAGTCGCTACTTACTTTTACACTCGTAAGACTTGCTAGTGTTCCTTATCTCGCTGAACTTCTCGCTAGTCACCTTGCAGCTGTACTTGCGGTCGGCATCCCAATCTTTCTCAGTGACAGTCAACTTGCTGATGAAGGTGTAACCGTTGGGGCCATTGGAGGTAGGGCTAAGAGTGTTAATTCCAGAGGTGACTGGCAGCCCATCTTTCAGCCACTGGAAGGTAGCTGTTTTGCTGCAGATGTTTGTAACATAGCATGTGATGGTGGAAGTTTTATTGGGGCTTAGGAATTCATCTCTGGCTGGTGGGTAGATGATCATAATGGGGTCGTTACGGGCTAGACAAAAACAAGGGATGGGGAAGACAGAATTATCACATGTGAATGTGGCACCTGGATGGCAGAATGAATGTGCAAAGCTGACAGTGCGTGGCTGGGGGCTGCGGGGCCATGTCTCTTTCTTTACAGCAGCTGAAATGCCTGCAACCCAAAGCACATTGCACTACAGCCCAGTGCTGACTGGAAAGGGGTGGCTTCTCTAAGCTTCACCCACAACCACATGCTCCACCCCCACTGCCTCCGAGCATGGGATTGCTGGTAGAAGGAGCTAACATGTTGCCATTTCAGTGGTCAACATTAAACCCCCGAACTGAGAAGAGAACTGAAGTGTCCTGGCTCCCAGCCCTGCCCTACTCTGACCTACTAGATCCCATTCCCCTCCTGGAGCCAGGGATAGGACCCAGGTGTCCTCTCTCTTATGTATATATCTATTGGTGTTTTTCAAATGAGCCTCTCTGCAGAATGGCTAGATGCTGTAGGCCAGAGGCCTGCAATTCTCCAGTGACAACATGCTGGGCTGTAAGTTATTGTGTATATTGTCGAGAAAAAGAGAATGAAACTACTTACTACAGGATTGAATATTTACTGCGGTGATCTTATTCCCATTTGGGTGTGTGGCTGAGCAGTAGAAAACCCCTGGCACTTTGGAAGTAGAGACTGAGAGCTGAGTGGTGGCACTGTAGGTTCCAGCCTCATTCAGGACCGAGGGGTATTTCATGATGCCATTGGTGATGCTGGCGTTGCTGGAATCTTTCCAGGCGAAACTGATCGTGTCCGGAAGGAAATCCTTAGCCAAGCAACCCATTGCGACAGGATCTTGGCTCAAGTCGCTCCCGCAGGAGGGGAGGAGCGGGTAAAGATTCGGGGCAGCTGGGGTGGCTGAGGATCAAAACAATGAAAGGACGGGGGAGTGGGAGAGAGGAGAAGGGCAGAGAAGAGACATTAAAGCACCACCATGGGGCAGGCAGGAAGGCTGCTGACGAATTGCTATTTGGTTAGGGAGGGAAAAATGCAAATGTTATCTCACGTTCAGATACACATCACCCTGGGATGGATCACTTGGAAGGCACAAACTCCTGGGGGTGAATGCCCCATGCTGAAAAGCCCAGCTTCTTGAATATTCATAGATTCAAAGAGTCATAAATTGCAAGGCCAGAGGGGACCATTGTGGTCCTCTAGTCCAGTGTTTCTCAAAGACCAGTCCCTGGACCGGCACTGGTCCCTGAGATCTCCATGACACAGTATAGAAAGCTGGTCCCTGGTATCAAAAAGGTTGAGAAACACTGGTCTGGTCTGACCCTGTGTATAGCACTGGCCAGGGACCCGCCTCGCAATAATCCCTAGAGCACAGCTTTTAGACGAACATCCGATCTTGATTTAAAAATGACCACATCTGGCTTCAGTCCCACATTGTATACAGTCCTATGGCCCATCTCTTCTTATACACAGACACAGGACCCCGATCTCCTTGTGTATATTGTCCAGTCCTTTTGGATTCTTGCATATAACCCCAGTTCCTATTATATGTATATGGGCCAGTCCTCTCGTGTATACGGCCCCGATTCCTTTCACATGCCTCTCTCCTTTCCCCCTTGATTGGTAATTGAGCACCCCATTTCCTGAATTTATCAGAGTCGACCCCAGCAGATCTGTGATCAGTGACAGCATCACACTGCCAACCCAGCCAGTGCAAAACATTTCTCCCTACCACTTTCCTGTGGTACACCGCTGTGGAAAAAGCAGCTGTGTCTGGACATCTCGCTGCATGGCCCAAAGGATCAATAAGGCTGAACACCATCTCCCTGTTGAATAGCACAGGGCACAATGCAGAGCTGGGTCATGAGCCAGGCAAACCCATGGAAACAATGACTGATTCTGAGCCAGGCAAACCCATGGAAATAGCGACAGATTTGCTGCCATGCTTGCTTTAAAACGTGCCAGAAAAAAGATGATCAGGGGAGCACATAATAGCGCATTTTGTTTTGTTCTGACATCATAGGACATGGGTGGACAAAACCAGAGATCCCAGTGGCCCTCAGTTCAGGTGCGTGGAGGACCCACACAAATGAAGGAGTGTGTCCTCGTCTAAGCAATATCCTTGCAGAGATTTCCTCTCCTCTTTCCTTCTTTCTCCACCTCTCTGTTTCTCCCCTCCTCCCATCGGGTTTCCTCCTCTATTGTTCTTCTTACAAAGCGGAAAGCTATGTGGCTGTACACCTGCTGCGAATCTGGACCCTGCAACCAGCCCAGTGCTGGTACAGAGCCAACTATGGGGGTAACTGGTTCCACCAGGGACCCGGATCCTGGCTTTCACCCCAATGATGGTACAGACCCACCTAGGGGTGGCTAGGTACCACCGGGAACCTGGACCTTGGATCCCAGCCTGGTGCTGGTACAGACCCAGCTAGGGGGGTAACCGGTACCACCAGGGACCCGGCCCCTGGCTCCAGGCCCGATGATGGTACAGACCCAGATAGGGGTGGACAGGTACCACCATGGACCAGGACCCTGCTCCCAGCCCGGTGTTGGTACAGACCTAGCTGGGAGGGCCGGGCACCAAAAGGGACCCAGACCCTGGCTCCCAGCCCAGTGCTGGCACAGACCCAGCAAGGGGGGTAACTGGTACCACCAGGGACCCAGACCCTGTCTCTCAGCCTGATGATGTTACAGAACCAGCTACTGCATCCAGGTACCACCAGGGACCAGAAACCTGGTTCCTAGCCCGGTACTGGTACAGACCCAGCTAGGGGGGGAATCCGGTACCACTGGCGACCCTGAACCTATGCTCCCAGCCCAGTGCTAGTACAGACCCAGCTAGGGGGGAATGGGATACCACTGGGGACCCAAACCCTGCACCCCCAGGCTGGTGCTGGTAAAGACCCAGTGAGGGGGGGTTGGGTCCCACTGGAGACCTGGACCTTAGCTCCCAAACCCGTGCTGATACAGACCCAGCTAGCGGGGGATCGGGTACCACCAGAGCCTTGAATCCTGCTCCCTCAGCCCCGTGCTGGAACAGACCCAGCTAGGAGGGGTCGGGTACCACTGGACACCTGGACCCTGCTCTCCCAGCCCGATGCTGGTACGGACCTAGCTAGCGGGGCAACGGGTACCACAAGGGACCCGGACCCTGGCTCCCAGCCTGATGATGG
>ML675677.1:28604-74555 GCA_007922155.1 Mesoclemmys tuberculata | reverse complement strand
CCCAGCTAGGTGGGATCTGGTACCACCAGAGCCCTGGACCCTGCTCCCCCAGCCCGGTGCTGGTACAGACCGAGCCAGCGGGATCTGGGACCATCGGGGAGCAGGACCCTGGGCACCTAGCCTGGTCTGGATATAAACCCAGGTTGGAGTGGAACTGGTACCACTGTGCACCCTGCACCCCCAGCCTGGTCCTGATACAGACCCAGTAATGGGGGCCAGTACCAACTGGGACCAGGGTCCTGCACATCCAGCACAGTGCTGATACTGACCCAGCTGGGGGGGGGGAAATCTGGTACCACCGGGAACCCGGATCCTGCAAACCCAGCCAAGTGCAGACCCAGCGAGGGGAAACCATCCTGGGGTACCCCTTGGACCTCTATCAGCAACCTCCTATTTAATCAGTGATTCAATTAAACTGTGAATTAAGAAATCTATTAACTAATTAAGAAATCTGCTGTCTAAAGTAATCAAATGTTTCCACTGAACCTGGTAGTTAAGCATTTTTCTGTTAATTGATTACTTAGCACAGAGAAAGCCAGCTAATCAATGAATCACTCCATGACTGAATTTGTAATTAAATCTAGGCATAGATTCTCTAAACTCTACCCTCCGCCAGTGTTAATGAGAGAGGAGAAAAGCATTTAAAATAGACGCAGGTTCATTCATTTCATTTCAATTCCCAATCATCTACCTTTTTTCAGCCTTAAGAAAAAGCAAATTACTCCCAAAATTAAAGTAACAGCTGACTTTCCAATTCCATCAAAGTTAAAAATTCTAGCTCCCTCTTTTTCCTCTAGGAAATCCCTATTTACTGCCAAAATAATTGAAAATAGATCCTGACTTTTTAAAATCAGCACAATTCACAATTCTGGCTTTCTGGTTTTACCCCCGCACAAACTGAAGAACACAAAGATATTTACTTGGAAAATAAACTAACATAAACATTGACTCTAACTTCAGCTAACTTCAGAATGACTCTTCTCTTGTTTGCACACAAGTATTATAAAAAATAATCCATAGAGAAAATCCACTGCTCAACCGGATAGTAAAATTAAACATTAACCACCAGACTATCTTATAAGCAAATCAATGTTACTTCCCAAATTATATTATTAATAAATCAAAATTCTAAAATTAAATTATTAACTGTCAGATTCTTAATAATATTTTCTTTGGCTATATACATATATTAATTAGTATTAACTGCTAAAACCATATATTAATACAGTCATCTTTAGAGCCAAGCTGAAATTATTTCTAGCAAAGTATTCATAAGTATATATTTATAGATGTACAAGATCAAATTTGTTTTCAAAGAAAATCTAACGTTATTTACTAAATTGTCTGAATATAAATAAATGAGGTTTTAAAGCAAGTCTTAGCGGGAAAATAAAAGGACTTTTGAATCAATTCAACATAATTAGATAAAGATAAAAATTCAGAAAGATAATTGGGTTTCTTACCAACGGAGTCCCTGTTGAGATGGCATTTTATGTCTTTCTTAATATTCCATTTCTGATGATAGATTAATTAATTGCCTCGTAGGTATTTGCTCTTAAATATCTCTTGTCTTCCAAGTAATGTGTGTGTCTTGGTAAAAATATTTCAAATGCAAGTGCATGGTTGATACTATTCTCTTTGAGATTGGATTGCGGTTTGAATACATGTTCAAATGTTTCCATGAAATACAAAGTTATTATTAAAAAATTCTCCTTTCCATAATTTGTGTATGATTTAATATCATATAAAGCATTGATTTAGAAAATGATGACAGCTTTATCAATTTAATTTTATAGATTGAATTCTATTCCATTAAAATTTGTTAATTAATCTAATTAATTCTATGGGTAAAAATACAAGTAGGTTATTTTTATTTATTTAAAATTCTTTTGGATTAAAATTCTTGATCAATCTAATTACTTGTATTGCCTTCAAATTTATGGATAAATCTATTACTATTAGTTCAAATTACACTGCATTAAAGTGTGTTCATTTATCTAATTGAATCAATTAAAAAATCTGGCTAAATAGTAATGTCTATATTTCAACTTCATATACTCACAAATACCTAACAATATCTCCCTCAAGTTTCCTGCTAGAAAATGTTAAAAAACTCAACAAAGAAACCACTAAACTGATTGCAAAACCATTAATCTTGTTTCAACATGGGGGCAGGACCCCTTGATTTCCCTTCCAGCCCTACATTTCTATGATTTCATTCTTTTTGTTCAATATAAGACTGACTAGGAAATCACAAATATATTATTCTCTGAAAAGGAAGGTTAACTAAGAAATAGCTAATCTACCATTATTCTCCTTTGATAAAAGATCCTCTAAGAAGGTAGAATGAAATTATTCTTGTTCAACACAAAGCAGTAGATTTGTGTATAATAATTATCATTCAAAGTCATTTGCAGGGAGATATAGCCAATATTTTCAAGTTAAAGAACAATATCTTAATTTAGCTCAAGACTTTTATCAACATGTTGATCTCTGCCACCTGCTAGGATCTTATTTTTACACCCAACAGCTGTGACTTTGTTGTTTGAAACCTTCTTGGCTATCATGCAAAACTGACTCTCAGGTTGTGATGTTTTCGAAACCAGAACAGTTATTTATGGAAACATTTGCCTAAAAATAACCGGAACCGAAAAACGAACCTTTGCCAGATGTAGGCTAAGCTACACAAGGGCCTTGTAGGCCAGAATCGGCCATCTTGGTTCTACAATCCAAAGAAAACTTTTATTTTATTTGATTAATTATTGAGAGTTCAGATTTAGAGACATGATGAGTAACACTTTAATCCAGCAGTGGTCTTGCTGAACACAACTGCTCCAGGAGTAAAGTGCTACTTAATGGGAGTAAGAATGTCAAAAAATCTGCTTCTGTGTTTTTTAAAATATATTAATAATTGTTAGCACCCTTTAATAATGGGCTGAGGCTGAATTAGACATGAGAGGCATTGCAAGTTTGACATCCAACTCCCTTAAACCCCTTTGACAAACCCAGTTTGATCCAAAGTGCACTGAAGTCAGTGGAAAGCCTCAAGATCCAAACAGAGAATAATTAAATGGTTTGCATCATCAGGGGAAAATAAATCTTTTGTTAGATTAATCCTTAAAATGAAGCATGTAAATAAAGTTATGGGAGAGATTTTTCAGGGCAAAAATGGAGGTCAGGCAACTACTCTTCCCTAGAACAATAATTAACTTAATTATAAAAAAGGTTCATTAATAATTTCCCCCATCATAACAAAACATGACATATTTGTCTCTGTCCTGAAAAATGCTCACTAGATTCTAGCAGAGTTGCCTGATTAAACAAGAGGTATAATTTTCAAAAGTGACTTAGGCATTTAAAAGTTTAAATCTTAATGAAAGTAATTATCTAGTTTTAACTATGGCTAAGTATTTTTACATCTGATCCTTAAACTGCAGTTGAGTGAGGCTCTATTTCTCCTCCAATTCTTATTGCTTCTCTTTATCTATCTTTTTCAACACCACTAATATGAAAAAAAAATTAAACAATGCTGGCCTATGGGACCAATAAATGAATATTAGCAGAGAAATCAATTTGGCAATTATTTCTAACCTCATTTCTATCATGCTAAAAAGTTTAAGTCAGATTTGCAGTCTGTAATGCCAGAAGGTTGGGGAAGGGAGAAGTAAAATTAAAAGTTTCTGAAGAATGTAGATAGATAGATAGATAGATAGATAGATAGATAGATAGATAGATAGATAGATAGGAAACAGAGAGTTTGTGTAGACAGTTACATTAGATAAATTGATAGATAAATTAGATAGGTAGCAAAAAAAATTTTAAAAAAAAATAGAATGAGAGTAGAGACAGATATTGGATAGACAGATTACATAGACAGATTAGATCATGAGAAAGAGAAATAGGTGTGCATAAGAATAGAGAGAGCAATTTGATTTATGATCGGCAGTCATAACAATGCCCCAAAATTCACTTGGGCTTTGGGAGACTACAGATTGCAGAATGGGGCTCTTTTCACCCAGAGAAACTCCTTCCCTCACTATTAAGGCATACGAGCCATAATAATATTGATTTATCTGAAGTAATGGTGACCTGGGTTCCTTGTCCCCAGTTGTAAAACCGTAATTATCGCTCTAATCCACTCTTTGGAGTCTGTACAAATACCCTCTCAATGCAATGATAATCGCTATTTGTTACTAGGATATTTGTTGGGGTTGGAAGATCTAAAATACTTTTAAAATTTATCCAAGAAAGATTTGATAGCGTTTAAAATTCAACTTCAAAATTGAAATAAAAAGTGCCCTTAAAACAGCTATTATTTATCTAATAGGGATTCAATTAAGACCACAATTAAATACCATTGCGTTGAAATATTTTTCCAGACCACGTTATAGAAGGGAAGATTTTTTTACTGGCTTTTTTATGCTCAGAGAAAATTCTTATTTATTTATTCGTGTATTTATTTATTTGAATTAATAAAGTCAACTATCAATTAATTAATTTATTTATTGAAATAGCAATTTGGCAATTAGTTAAAAGCCCAATCAATCAACCAATCAACAAACTTTTTTGGGGTCATTTATGACTAAAAGCCTAGAATAAGAAGTTGACTGAGATAGTTAAACATAAATGGGACAAGACACTATACCATAACCTAGAGGAGATAATCCTACTTTATCGAGAAGAACTAGATTATTTTCCCATTTCTGCGATTCTGAACGCTTACAAATATAAAAAATTTAGGGTAAAAATATTTTACCTGATGTTATGGTGACCATGGTACCTTGTCCCCAATATTCAAATATGTTATCACAATGACACATCTATGGGACAATGGTTCACAAGTACCTATACACCTAACTCTTTTCTTTGGAATTTTTTAAATATAAAACACACAGGGGAGAGTTTTACGGCCCTGCCATGATAAGGAACTAGGGCTAGACCCCCAAGTGGTGTAAATCAGCAACGTTCTACTGAAATCCATAGAATAAAGAGAGACTGAGAATCTAGTTTGACGGGTCAGATCCAGCTCGGCAACAATCTTCCTTAGAATCAGCTTTGGATCTGGCTCTAAGTATCTTGATTTCAGCAGGATTTTCAAAGGAGTCTAATGGATTTTAGGAGCCCAACTCCCATTGAATTTCAATGGGATTTGGGTGCCTCACTATCTTAAGACTCTTTCAAATCCCCAGCCAAAGGGACTCAGATCAGAATCAAACCTTTCTGGATGTAGACTTAACTGAAATATCTCTCTAAAACACTGCCACTCGATCACTCTAAAGGGAGACCTTCCCAAGAAATTAAAACTTAAAATTAAAAAACAACAGAATTTCAAAGTGATAAAAGATACCTGATTTGCTAGGGAACAGAGGTCAGCTATGGTCTTTATTGTAATACCAGAACATAGGCTTTATGAAGGTTTTTGATCCAAGTCCCAGTAAAGTCAATGGAAAAGGTTGCATTGACTTCAACAGGAGTGGAGTTGGATTCTTGGCAAATACAATCACCATCTCAAATGACTGAATTGTGAAAAAGAAAGATAATTTTTTACCTGATGTGACGGTGACCATTATTCCTTGTCCCCAGAAGTCAAACCAGTTATCACACTGGGACATGTTTATGCTGGAGTTTTACAATAACCTTGCCCAGACAACCAACCAACCAACCAACTAACTAATTAACTAACTGAGATTAATAGGATTAGGAACCTGTTTTTTAAAATTAGTTTATGATTTATTGAATTTTAGAAACATCTAAATCTGCCTGAAGTAATAAATACCAAAGCATTTTTGATTAGGTCTAAAAATTTGGGGTCAGTTCTTTTTTTTTTTTTTTTTTTAAACCTTCCCATATTTTCATTTATCCTAGTATACTCATCACATACAGATAAATAGCTAAATCAAGGGCCAGGTTCACAAAGACATTTAGTCAATTAAACATTCAGATACAATGACTTTCAGGTCTACCTATTAGTTCCTATCAAGTTCTCTCTCTCAAATCATTTACTACTTGGTCAATAGTTCCCCAACCCAGATTCTTTTTTATTTAATTCAGAGTTAAAGTTTTGACTCTGTGCCTTTGGCCAACAAAATAGAACCAATGCATTTTCTAAGCTGCACATTTTTGACATCTCTGATTGAGATCTAAATAATAAAACACTATAAAAAAAACCTCACCTGTTGTCACAGTCACCAGAGTCCCTTGTCCCCAGTAAGCAAAGCCCACAGAAGTAAAATATGTGACTCTGGTTGTACAGAAACTTGCCCCCAAACAATGATTTTAAGACCATACCCAAGGAATTAAGTCCATTTTAAGGGGAAAGGCATTGTTTAGCTATTAGATGGAATTAGCACTCTGTCCTTCCATATCCCTGAGACTAGCCCCCCAAAAGGAACTGAATGCTGGAAAAGTCACGCTGATCAAAGACCCCCCAAAACTTAATTTCTTAAAAAAAAATCTCAGAATTAAAAAATAACCGTTTGAATAGGAATAAAAATCATACCTGTAGTGACGGTGACCATGGTTCCTTGGCCCCAGTAATCAAAGTAATCACATTGTTAGAGCCCCCATTAGAGAGCGTACAAAAACCTAAACCGACAACGTCCAGGACGTCTCACTCAATCCTGGCATATGTTAAAAAACCCAAACCCTCTAAGACTGGTAAAAGTGCCCTTGGAAATTTGGAGCTAGAGAAATTTCAAGCAGGACTGCAAACCCTGCTGAGTGGGATCTGCCACCATTTGTGCCCTAACCACATTATAAAGTGAAGTTTTTATAACGAAAATAAAAGAGCCTCATAAATCAAAAACACTGACCATTACCGCCTAAATCACAAGACAGAAGGGAAGTCATAGAGACTGGAATTTACCTGTTGTTACTGTCACAAGGGTCCCTTGACCCCAGTGATCGAATCGGTTATACACAGAAAGACGGTTATTCTGTTAACCTAAGCAAAAACCTCAGATTTCATTAGAATCTCCCCGTCATGCCAAATAATTAATTTATAAGAAAAGAATTAGATTCTGTGTATTAGTCCCTTATGCCTGATGTAGCTCAGCCTGGTAATTTCCTAGTTTTTTTTGTCCTGACTTCTAAACTAACTCTAACTCTGTTTTATAAGGACACTACTTTGCTAAGGAAGGGATGGGTCTGCTCTGAATTTAAAAGGATATTTAAGAAATTCTGCCTGTGCCTAGCCTCCGGCTTTGAAAAAAGTGCAACCTTCTAAGGAGAATACGATTTTTACATGCTAACGAATGACTTAATATTAAACATAGAACTGAGGAGCAAACTTACCACTGGAAACGGTCACCATTGTTCCTTGTCCCCAGAAGTTAAAAGCATTGTAATCACAGTGATTCCAACTCTTGGCCTCGGTGGCTAAAACTCACTGACATTCCTAGCCCGGACTTCTAGTCCGAATATTTTATTTATTTCATTCTCTTTTATATCAGCTATTATTTCAAGTCCATTTCTGCCCTCATTACCTTGTACCCTATGAAAAAACCCATAAGAGCTTGGGGAGAGGGGGACGTTACTTGTGATTCTCAAAACTTGACCATTCTATACGATCCATCAATGTAATCAGTTAGCAGTAAGAGAGATTGGAAAGAGAAGGACATTTTTACCTGAAGTCACAGTCACCATGGTCCCTTGTCCCCAGTCATAGTCACACTGATAAAATCTAGTCTGCTGTTTGCACAAAAACCTCCTGCTACTTTGATTTTAGTTTTAACCACAAAGGTGTTAATTTAGATAGACTTCTACACTTAACGGGTCAAATCCTTGGCTGGTGTAAATCAGCAATGGATCAACACCGATGTACTAACATTGCTAGTTTAACAAGTTGTCTTTCATCTCAGTTTTCTGACTATGCTTTATCTTGGATTTTCTCTCAATTTCCCTTACAATTACCTCCAGATACTTAATAGTGTAGAAAGAACCTACATTTTTTTGGGGGGGGGGGAACACGGACGGACTATACATTTTTTAATTCCCTAGAACTTTCATGCATACATTTGGAAATTATTAGAAAATTTTACCTGTTGTTACAGTGACCATGGTTCCTTGTCCCCAGAGGTCAAAGCCGTAATAATCACATTGCTCAAATCTCTTATTATGGCCGCACAAAAACCAATTCACATTTTCTTAGTTATTTTAAACAGTTATTTTTTTCTAATGGTAGTTTTAACTGTATCTTAACGCTAATATTGTAATTATTGTAATATTGTAATTATTGTAATTTGTAATCATTTTGCTCTTCACCCCTTAATTTTTCTAATCTTATCTCAATGATTTATAACTCTGATTCACTTGAACAAATCCAACTTTCAAACATGAAAATTGCAAGTGATTTCAATTTCAGCCCTTTTGCCTCATTATGCTTGGAAGAGAGGAAAGAAAAGATGAAATTTACAAGTACCTGATGTGATGGTGACTGTAGTTCCTTGACCCCAATAATCAAAGTATGCATTACACAGAGAGATTTTTGTTGAGTCCTCTAGCACTAAAAGCCTTCTCTTTTCTGGGGCATATCCAAAGTCAGCAGAAAGACTTCACTTAATTGCACTCAGGTCTCTAGTCACCCTTTCATATTAATTGTCAATTTGATCACATTTTAACTATTTCTACAAGATACTAGATACTATTTTTAATGCCTCCATATTCTTTAACCTATGGGTTGATTTTATTTGACTTGATCTACTTTAAGGAAAAAAAATCCTGGCCATCTATTTTCAGACGTTATTCAAGATAATTTCAGATTTCTATATTCCATACTATAGGACATTTAGAAATTGTATTTACCTGAATGGACAGTCACCATGGCACCTTGGCCCCAATAAGCAAAGAGAACATAATAATCACAATGGCAAATTGTGATATTCTAAGTGCACAAGAATTTACCCTCATATTTCAGTGAGATTTTAGAAAGTGACAGGCGATTTTTCGACGTCAAACCCGAGGACACTTCAAGATTTTCCATTTAGATTTTTGTACTGCCATTTTGTAGGACAAAATTTAGGGTAAGATTTTCAATGCCACGGAGGCAATTAAGAGATCCATTCCCCAACTTTAATCATGTATGCAGCTTTGAAAATCTCAGCCATAATTTTTTGCTACCGTATTCTTGTTCTAGAAGAGGACATGTCAACCTAATAGTTCCCCAACTACTAGACTTTACGACCTGCTAAAGGGAATTAAAGTGCTATTTATCACTGTAACTATAAAATAACCCACCCATCAATTATTCTAGTTTTTGGAATTTCACAGGAACCCTCTCATAGAAAAACAATCGTGCAAATTTGGAACAGGGAACAGTTTAAAGAGATTAATTTAAAAAAAAACAGTTAAGGCAATTTAGGATTGAAAGTATTTACCTGAAGTGACAGTCACCATAGTTCCTTGACCCCAGTATTCGAAATACCAGTTACACAGAGATACATCTGCCTATTTCCCTTGTACAAATATCTGTCTGTCTACCTATAATATTTCCTACCGTTATGATCAATATCATCTCGACATTGCTTCTTTAGAGTTTTTCTGTTAATTAAGTTTGAACTAACTTAAAAAAAATTCGTCAGGGACAATTTTTCGTTGACTTAATGGACTTTGGATCAAGGAATCAGATATTCTTAAAAACACATTACTGCTGTAACTCACGATCAGCAGTGCCTTAGATCTGCTGTATTCCCTTCTCTTTTTGAATCTATTATGGACAGTGGGCCAGATTTTTCAATTTAGGCATGTGAGTAAGGCAATAACCTACATACTCAAGGCTGGCAGAATTGGGATAAAAGAAGGAGGAAAAAGAAAATACATGATTCGAAAATAAGGCAAAATTTTGTTTACCTGAGCTGACCGTGACAAAAGTCCCTTGTCCCCAGTAGTCAAAAGCTAAGCCATACCACAGTAATCTATTGCCCTAGCATTCTGCACAAATATGCTCGGTCAAGACAAGTCAAAATTCTGTCTCTACCAAATTTAAACGGCTACTGTGAGGACTAGAATAAAGTTTAGAAATTTACCTGATGTGACTGTAACGAGAATTCCTTGTCCCCAGGTGTCAAAAGCACCCCAGTAGCACAGTAAAGTATTGTCCTATTGTCTCCGTACAAATATACTCAGTTGGGTCATATTAAAATTCTGACTGTGCAAAATTTAATCTGCTACTATGAGGGTTGGAAGAAAGGTTAGATAGTCATTCCTGATGGGAATGAAACCAATGCCGTTAGAAGTCAATGGAAAGACTCTAATGGACGTTGGGTCAAGGTTATGCACTAAAGGATTCTCTGTACGAAATTTACTTTGCTGCTGTAAATTAAACCAAGACTGAGGAAGATAAAAATGTTTAGAAATTTACCTGAAGTGACCGTGACCGGGGTCCCTTGTCCCCAGAAGTCCAAGTAGCCATAATAACCACACTAATCAATTTCCTTCCACTAGGCATGCAAAAACCTACTTATCTTTTCAATGTGGTTTAAATGAAAACTCCATTTATTGGGACCAAAAGTCCCCTTCCCCACCCTAAACTGTGTCTACCGGAGATAGTAGTAATGAATTAAAAATCTAACTGGCCTCTCTTCGGCTGAGATATTCATACAACCGTAGTTGCATTACTGAGGTCTGTACAATTTATTACTTACCAGAAGTGACTGTGACTAGGATTCCTTGTCCCCAGTAATCGAATTCACCATAGCTATCACATTGATTTAGCTTTCCCTTATCTCTGTACAGAAAGCTCCCATTTGCTGCGTGCCCTCTTTTCTGGCTTAGGGGGGATTTGAGAGCAGAGATTCTGAAGTTCGCTGTGGGCTGGGTGAACTAGGATTCCTACCTCCTGAGCATTTCACTATAGAATAGGGTCGGGTTATACTTAACCCCATGACTCTTCAAAGAACCCCAGCCAAGAGAGAGCTGACTCACAATGTACCAGAGGAAAAATACATTCTTTGAGTTTAGAGATTTAAAAAGAAAAGGAAGTTGAAAGTAATGAGTCTCTCCTTACCTGAGGTGACAGTGACCAACGTCCCTTGTCCCCAGTGATCCATAGCCCAGTTATCACAGTCCTTCTAATCCCTAGTCACCCCATACATAAAGTCCCTTTAAGGGGCCTGATCCAATTCAATGGAACTCTTTTTCTTGAGTATCTATATTAACATGGCTGGGATTTTCAAAGATGGCTGTGGGAGTTGGGTGCCTAACTCCCACAGAATTTCATCTCTGTTAAGAAGTTTTCATAATCTCAATGTTCATCTTGCTGTGCTCAGTTTCCACACATACCCCAGCATCAATTCTCAGTTACAAACACATATACAGTATTTGTGGTCTTTTTGGCCACACTCCCTCATTCCCAGTAATTCTTATCATAGTTCTCTTGGTGCGGATAAAAGCAGATTACCTTCTTGCCTTTCTAAAGAAAATTCTTGGGAAATAAAAATCTATATGAAGGAACTGAGGACGGAAGAATCCACGTAACGTACCTGTTGTTATGGTCACCATGGTGCCTTGACCCCAGTAGTCCATCTCATTCCAGCACATTTGTGGTTCTTCCTAGCCACGTCGTACAAAAACCCTGCTGTTGTTTCCCATTCTCATTACTGTTTCCGTGTTAGTTGCAGGAACGTCTCATGAAAATAGAGCGTGGAATTCTGGCACCAGTGAAGGTCAATGGAAAAGTTTCCAAAGTCTCCAACAGGGACAGGATTTCATCTATATTTATTAACTGAGTGGGGGGAGGGAAGGGGAGTTAAACCTCTCTCTGTGTTCCTCTATTTGTTATTTGACAATATCATTCAGAAGCTAATTGCCTACCCATTCACCCCTTCCCCTCCAAATAAATCCAGTTATTATTAAGGAACCTAGGACTGAAAGAGGCCTCTGGGTCACCAAACCGTTGCTACTGCAGACAGCCTAGAATCCCAATCACATTTATCAAGCCCCTTCTTAAAACCAATCAGGTTGTTTTCCCCACTACTACCTACTGGGAGGCAATCTTAGAACCTCCTTGCTCTGATAGTTAGAAATCTGCTTCTAATTTCCAGCCTTCCGGGGCCAGTTTATAATCATTGGGGCTGGAGGGGGGGTATCATATGGATAGCATGAAATTTCTGCTCAGGTGCCCCATGGCTGAGCTGAGCTTTGCACTTAACACAAGATCTCAACAGCGTCGTTACACGTGACACAGCACATTCTCCCCAAAATTACAGCTCTCACAGAGTGAATTCAGAACTACTGGGAGACACGTATATCAGAGCATCCCATCACAATTATTCCATGGTCCTCAGTAATCTGTACGGAGCCTTTACGTTATCTTTGCTTTCGTTAAACTTCAGAAATTGTAAAAAAAAAAAAAAAGTCTTTTTAAACAAGCAACAATAAGAGGTTTTAAAATCTATTTGGATGCTGGACAATTTCCCAGCCCACATTAGTCAATCTGGGTGATACATCCTGAGTTAAGATAGAACAAAGAAGCAACCAAAGCACTTTGCAATAAATAACAGTAATGACCAGATATAGAGGAAAATTAGTCTGAATTTACCTGTTGTTTCTGTTCTTACCTTTGGTCCTCAATACTCAATTGCATCTCAGTAAGATATTGCACCTCATGTGCACACTTCTTTGAGGAAAGGTAATTCACGTGGGAATGTCTGAAAATGACTCTGTTCCCATCACGGCATAACCACGTGGTGAACCAATCTGCCCAGATAATGAGTTAATCAAAAGCTCCATGTAAGAAGAGTTCATTACTATGGCAGTGAGGGATAGATACATGGGACATATAGGGAATGATTGATAGATAGATACACCCTTTGTCTGGTCTCTGAAAGAACGTGGATTATTCCTGAGATGAATCTAATGACAATACTTTCAGTCAACACAAACACACCGTTAAAATCCCCAGCTCTTAAGGACCTAGAATACAGTAGCTCCAACTTCCCAGCACAGCTGCAGATATCTGAAGCAGAGGCCACATTCAGAAGCCAAGGGAAATTTTTTTTAAAGCAACAGTCACATTTCCCTCCTGGGACGAGGGGCCCCATGCGTTTGTGCTCTGTGGAGGTTCTACTCCTTGGTAACAGAAATGGTTCATTGCCGTTGGCTAGAAAAACCACATCCTTGTTTTAGAGTCTAACGCTGGCTTGAATTGTCCATGTGACTGAGGAAAGGAATCCAATCTGTCCTTATTTTTCCTCTGCAAGGTCTGTCCTGGCACTTTTGGTTTATGATTTAAATACTTAGAGGAAGGAACAGCGAGATTTATAAGGATATTTAAGGTGTCTAATGAGGCAGATAGGCATATAGTGGGGTTTACAAAAGCATTTCATCTGATTAAATGCCTAACTCCCATTGACTTCAGGTAAACCTGGTCCCAAATCAAGACACACCAGCTAAGGAGAAGAAAACACCAAAATCTGTTTAAAAATCTGGCCTTCTAAGTGCAGGTATAAAGATATTTGCACATCTAAGGGTGAAGATAATTGCCTAATGGGATATTCAGAAATATCTAAGATGTTATATTCTGTTGATTTCAATCCCACTAGGCAACTATCTTCACATTTAGGTGCCCAAATACGTTTAACAATCTGGGCTAAAATATTTTGCAAAAAGAAAGGAAAAGGCCAATATCATGCCATGTATTTTACAGATGGAGAAACTGAGGCACAAAGAGGGGGGGAAGGAAACCATTGTTGGAGATAGGAATAGACACTTGTTCTGCAGGTTCTCAGCTCAGAACCTGTTCTACTGAAATACTCTGCGCCCCTTGTGAGAGGTAGGACCCTATAAGGATCCTGATTTCAGCTGAGGAAAGAGGAAGAGAAGGACAGAGAGGGAATTTGTCCTGCCCAAGGTCAGAGGGGATAGAAATCAGATCTCTTGGACTGGCACCCCTCTGCTGGACCACACTAAAGGGTCCAAATTAATTAGTCATCCAACTTTTATTGAAATCAAATTTGGGAACCTGACTCTCTTGGGTTTCTTTCAAAGTAGATAGATGGGTGTGCATGTAGCTAGATGGATTGATTGATTGATTTGGATGGGGACAGATGGATGAATGGAGGCATGGGGTGTATGGGGACAGATGGATGGATCAGTGGTTGGATGGTGGTTCGGGATAGATGGATGGGAATAGATGGTGGTCGATGGATATAGATGGGTGAGAGTGTATAGGGCTAAATAGATAAGTAGCTTAATTCTCTAAGGAACCAACTGGAGTGTCTAGACAGTTTGGACCAAATTTTTAAGCAAGGCCAATTTACATCAGTGGGGGGCTTGGCCAAGGGATTAATTTCAATGGGCGTGAGGTGCCTCTGTGGCTTTTGAAAATTCAAAATATAAACGACAACCTTGACTTCTGAGCTCATATGTTTCAAAGAAGCGAAGAGGGTGAGGCATCGAACACCCATTAAATTTCATTTCATTTAGTGAAATTCACAAAGGCTCAGATTCTTCTGGAATCAGTGAAAGTTGGGAGACTAAGTACAGCTGAGGACCTCGGGCCTAACTCCCTTAGACCTCATTGAGAATCCTAACCAAACCTCTTGGACCAGATTTGTGGTAAATTAGCCATATGACCACTGGAGTCAATGGGGAGTCATAGCTCCATCATCTTCAGTCTCGTTGGCTTTGATTTGCACCAGCTGAAGAGCTGGCTTGAGGTTTATAAAGGACTCTGGGAAGCTAAGGAATGAAGAGGTCTAGAGGTCCTAATGATCCTAGCCCTAGGGGGATGCATCAATATTCTTAGCAAGGGTTCCGCAGAAGGCTTCATGCAATACCAGAGTCCCTGGCTCAGTGCATACCAAGAAGGTCTGGACACCGGCTGGTCACTGCTGTGGCTGCCATTTATTGCCCAGGCTATGAGGATTTCCCGTTTCTCCTGCCAAGGGTTTTTGTATAAGAATGAGTCACTGTGCTCCCCCCACCATACACAATGATTGAAACCAAGACAAAAACTTCAGCGCCTTCCGACTTGTTGAATCCACTCATTCTAATAATGAGAGCAAAAACAAGCTTATAGATGGAAACATAGCTTATCCACACACCCATGTTAAGTTGTCTGTAATGTTACTCTAAGTTATCGATGATGCATTAGCCACCAAGTATCAATTAGTCCTCAGTTATCAATAATCAAGTTACAGCCTCCAGCTAGCAGTAATCAGTTTTAAGCCTCAACCATCAATTATCATCAACTAATCCTCAATTAACTATCAATTAGCAGGCTTTAATTAGCAGCCTCAATAATTTCTTATCAGTTTTAAACTAATTATCAATCACCAATATGTAATTATCCCCCATTTTCCATCATCATTAATCACCAATCTGCAATTATTAGCCATCATTTATCGATCTACCCCCCATTTTCCATCATCACATTAATTATCAATCACCAGTAGGCAATTATTTAGCCATCATTTATTAACCTATCCCCAATTTTCCATCATCGCTCATCAATGTTGTCATCAATACTGATCATTACTTAGATATAATCAGTTATCAGTCTTCATTTATCAACCATAAATTATTGATCACCATTGATCTGTTAGGTAAACAGAGATTGCAAGAGGAAAGCTGGCTAGAGAGAGGCGTGTGTGGATAGATTGTCATTGTTTTATTATGTCAGTCTTCATACTTACAGGGTAAGCACTGAAGGTCAAGGAACAGTTCCTGACAGGGGTTCCTGTGTGCTATCACTCTAGATGATAATTTCTTATTATAATGATGAATGGATGCACAGGGAAGGGAAGTGATTTCCTGTGATCACACTGGGAGACTGAAAAAAAGCTAGAAACAGATCCAGATTTTCAGTTCTAATCCACTGCCTCTGGTTCATCTTCACTCTTAGCAAGCCTTCTCTTGTGGGGAAATGATAATGCACCGCTATTTGCTGCCTGCATTCAGACAGAGGATCCTCATCTCGCTGCAGGTTCAGTGGGCACTTGACTGCTACCTACAAGCATGACTGGGCATTTTTGTTCAGGCTCTGAAGATTTCCAGTCCCCGTGCACAGGGTTTTTATACAGCACTGTATCACTGTGATCCCCCAGCCCACACTGTGAGGAACATCAAAGCAAAAACTCCAAACCTCTTGGATTCTCTGGCCTCCTTGTTATAAACATGAGCAGCAAATCTAGTTCCCAGGTGGAAACACACTTCTTTTACCCACAATAAATTGCCTGTAAAAATACTGAATTCTCTAGAGGCATGTTTTAGGAACATTGGAATAGAGCTGGGAAAAGAATTGGGTTTTTTGGGTCAGTGGCTGAACAGGAAAATCTGTTTGGGGTTGACCTGCAATAATGACTTTTTGACTTTTCTCACCAAAATGAGGAGAAAAAAACCCCAAACTATTTCTTTTGGGGGTCAAATAAAACATTGGAATTAATTCAGGGAAGCTCTGGCCTGAGTTGTGCTGAAGTTCAAACACAATACTC
Source organism: Mesoclemmys tuberculata (assembly GCA_007922155.1). Classification (NCBI taxonomy): domain Eukaryota; kingdom Metazoa; phylum Chordata; order Testudines; family Chelidae; genus Mesoclemmys; species Mesoclemmys tuberculata. Next base: position 58,125 of record ML675677.1, on the reverse strand, counting down.
ACAAGGGCTCCATCTTGCTTTGGAATCTACAAATCCAGGGTTTTCCTGAAAGAGTCTCTGTAGTAGGGGCAGGTGAGGTATCTGATACTGAATTGAATAGCAGCCAATTAAAAAGAGTTCCAGGGAAACACAATTTTTACACAGCACATCATAGTCTGTGGATCTCACTGCTACACGTTCTTTTTCCAGGCTCAGAATTCAGCACAATTAAAAAATAAATACAAAACGACAAACCAAAAAAACCACAGGGACTCAATTTCTTCTGGAGCCCATCAGTATTAGAGAACGGTAACTGCATCCCTCTTCTGATACAGGATGGTTCTTTCTTTTTTTCCTAATACTTTATTTCTGTGTTCCGAAAGTGTCTTGCATTGCCCATCCCCCTAGCATCTAGGCTGAATGTAATTTTTTTTTCTTACCTGGGTGGCCATTTCTCCAGCATTGCCTCGATTCTTCTTCTGCTCCAAATTCAACACACCTGCAGCTTTATCAGCACACATGTTTATCGTGCCCCCTGTGTGTCAGGAGAGACATCCAGCACTGAAGGAAGTGGTTTTGGGATGGTGTATCTCCAACATTTCTGCTCTGTCGACCACTTCATAAGAGATGGAACCTTTCCAAGTCCAGGTGGAAATTGGGGCTCCACCTGTCTGATCACAAAACACCACATTTGTTCAACAAGGTTGGCCTTGTAGTCAACACTAGACTGTAGCACACAGAAGCTGTAGATTCAGTTCCTCCCACAGCCAGAGATTCCTTGTGTGGTTGCAGACCACTCATTGAATCTCTCTGCATCTCAGCTCTGCATATGCAAAACAGGAACGATAGCTCCTTTGGCTGCTGTCTATTTAGACTGCAAACACCCCAGGGCGAGGACAGGTTTTTGCTACCTGAACATGCAGCACCTACCAGCATGGGCCCCTGGTCTCCATAGTAGCCTTGCATCTCTAGCTCAAGACGAAGAGTAAGAACAAAAATGTCATTCCATGCACCATTGCGCATCCCTGGACCAGGCTGAGAAGCATGTATTTGGTGCAATGACCTGATGATAATGGCCCCTTCTGCACTTACGAATCTTGTATTAGGTTCTAAATAATGCCCAGAAATGTTGAGGACAGACTGCCATCAGACTACAGATTTGTCAAGTAAAGGAACCCTTGGCTCCGTTTCTTGCTATGTGGGGGGCTGGTGGTTACAATGAGGGGATTGCTGGGAGTCAGGTGATATCCCCAGCTCTGGGTGCTATCCCCAGCTCTGGGAGGGGAGTGGGGTCTAGTGGTTAGAGTCGGGGCAGACTGGGTTCCATGAATCCTGGAGTGTATCCCTGACTTGGGAGGGGGGGTGGGGGATTCAGTGGTTAGAGCAGGCCAGGCTGGGGGTCAAGACTTCAGCTCCAGTCCTAAACCTGCTCAGGATTGGGGTTGACCAGTCAAGTTGCATGAAGGCAGTGTACTGGACTAAGGAAAAGCACTGGGGGAGCTACTTGGACTTGCTGGAATGATAGGTTTAAAAAAGAGTCTAATGCAGACTAAAAACCAAATTCATCTCCCTGCAAGAGGATTTTGTGAAAGTTCCTTAAGTCTTACAGATATGTGTCAAATTTAAGACAGAGGAAGCCCACCCCTTAAATACACCCAGCACGGAAAGTTTTTTGGGGGGATAGTTAGGTCCCTAAGACAAGTGAAATATGAAGGGTTTTGCTGGTCCTGTGGTTACTAACCGCCCCTTCTACACTAAGCATCAGCTAGGTCTTGTTTCCTTTCCCCATTGATAAATTAGTCTACGTTAAACCCCTCCATCCTTGGCAGGAAACACCTGCCTGTCCCCTCCTAGTCGCTTCCTTTCCTGAGATGTGGACCTGCACTCATAATTCAACTGGGCATTTCTGTGGCTTCCTGTCCGGGAGGCGAACGGCGAGGGGAGCAGAGAGGAATCAACCCACGCACCAGGAAGGCGCTCATGCCGCTTTTTCGCAGCGTGGCTCTGGCTGGCTCACGCCGCAGACTGGAGTCAGGTCTGCCTTGCGTGGTAGGGACACAGCAGCGCAGTCCGGGAGAGCTGGGTCCAGCCATTGCAAAGTTAGCTTTACCCAGCAAAGGGGGGGATGCTCAAAGGCAAGTTTGGAAACATCAAGTCTGCAAGGTTGGGTCCACTCTCCCAGGTTAACGCAGAGCACACACGCCCCTAGATATGTACGTCAGCTAGGATTCATGGTCAAATTTGCCTCAGCCCTGGCACCCGGGTGGTGCCAAAGATCTTCAGATGGGGCATTCCCCACCTGACCTAGCCAGTGAGGCCCCATTGGGGGCGGAGGGGAAGCATGTTCAGAGAATGCCACCACAACAGGCCCCCCAGAACCCCCCCCCCCGAAATGGAGTTGCCTCCTCCTCTTTAATCCCCGAGCCTGTGGTTAGAGCAGGATGTAGACGCCTGATGCAGAGCAAGGATTTGCAACCAGGTCTCCCACCTCCCAGGGGAGCATCCTAACCACATGGGCTGCCCTGGGATGGGTGTGTCTCACTTTGGGGAAGCTGTTGCACTTCGCATAAAATGCTTAAAAGGTCATTAAGTCAGAGAGCCACTCTAGAGCCCAGGGGTTAGTGAAGTCACTGGGGAATCCAGCTCCCAGTTTCTGCTCCAGTGAATATTTCAGAGAGTTCTTTAAAAAAAAAAAAAAATTGGGCCTCTCTCTCTCTTCCCCCCCTGTAAATCAGAGAGGATATTCCTTCCTTTCTCCCACCCTTTGATTTTTCTGTCTGGTCCATAAGAGGCAGACACTGGTTCTTGCTAGGTATTTATGCAGCACCTTGCCCAAGGAGGTCCCGCTCTCAGCTGGCCCTTGGAAATGCTACTGGAATGCAGAGAACTCTGTACGTGTGGGTACTTTTTCAAGATCCCAAGGGAATTAGGTACTTACATGTCACTGGGTTGTGGGTGCCCCCCTCCCTTTGGAAAGCCTAGGCCAGATGGATTAATGAGAGAACCCTGTGAACAAAGTACATTTCCCATGGCCCTAAAACCAGGTGTGCTAGAGCACAGGCTGCCTCACTCAGACCTTGTTAAGCCGTTGGACAGAGGGGCGGGAGGGGGAGGGGAATGCTGCTGTCGCTCTGGTTCACACCATGAAGAGAGGTTTTTGCACTGGGGCGTATCACTGTGGCTGCTATAGTATCCCACAGTGAGGATCACCATAACTAAAACTTTACTCAAGCCCTAGAGAAGTCCTTGCCAGAAAGGCCAACCATCCAGTGCCCTGTTTGGGTCCGGTGTAAGAACTGCAGCCAGGGCCATCTAAGAAGGTTGGCCTCTCTAGCTAACAGAAGAGACAGCTAAAGTGAGAAAAGAGGGTCTTTCAGTTCGGAAACCAGGCTCAAGCTGCAGAGAGGGGTGTTTAATAGGTAGGTTTCTTCTCCCAGGCTGCATTTCAGTTCCTCCATCTGTAAAAACCATAGCACCAAAGCCTTACTTTAAAAGTGAAGAAAAGAGACAGACACTCAAACAAACAATTTTGCTCCATTTACCACTCTAACATATGCCATGCCTTATAAGAGGTGCTGCTTCTTCCAGATTCTCCCAGTGGGCAGGAGCCCAGAGTTTTATTGAAGGCTTCCATACCCAGACTCCTTTGCAGAGAAGGGAAGTCCCTCCTGTTCCCTCTGGGTGATTGATAGTTTGTCTAGCCAATTAGCAACCTTTCCCTCACTCCTGGTTCTATAAGGGCCCTAGGCCCATTGCAATCTGTAATGTGGGGGATGGTTTTTTAGCCTGGCTGTTGTGCCTACTGTTATGGGGCCTTTAATTTTGCTTCCAGTTTCTAGATGCTACTAGAATATATATAGCAATAAGGTGAGTGTACTTAGAGAGTAGGGATTTTCAAAGGCTTGGTGTTTAAATTTCTATGGGAATTGGGTTCCCCAGAGCTTTTCTTTACAGGGGAAATAGCCTGGGAGCAGGTATTCTGGGATAGCTGTCCAGGTATAATTTAGTTGTTCTGAGAAAACTCTTCCATGGGAGTATTCCAGTCTGAAGTAAAAGTGGCTGTGAGAAGAGTAATTACTCTAGAGCAGAGCAGTAATTATCTTGTATAGCTATTCTGGTTGATTTCCCCAGGCAAACAAACCGTTTGTTGCCTTAGGGCCTCTTGCAAAGCCTAGCCAGAATGAGCGAGGAGGGTTTAATGAAAGATGCCCATGCAAAACTTCTGTTGAGCCTCGTGGCTCAGCTGCCGTAGTGGGAGGTAGGCAATCTGGGTTCTGTTCCTGGTTCTGGCCTGCTGGGTGAACTTAGCTAAGTCATCTCTTGGCTCCATGCCTCAGTTTCCCCATCTGTGAAATGGGGATCATGCCCTCCTTTGCAAAGTGCTTTGTGCTCTGTTGATGGCAGGAACTAAGCATTGCTGGTGGTATTTGTGGTAGCCCTTAAATATCTGGCCTGCCTTTTTCTGACTTTGATAAACCACGGTGGCTTCCTCTCTTGCTACTTGGGTTGTGCTCAGACCCTAGGGGGTTTTTGTATGGGAGTGCATCACTGTGCTGCTATATTGTCCCCACAGTGTGAAACACTGGAACTAAAACTTAACTCAGCAATGAGGTGGGCTTTCTGCTACATACAGTGACATCTAATGTGATGTTGGCAGAGAGGAACCTCTGCGCTGCTCTAGCTGTCTCTAATCATAGCAGCTGCTTAAGAAAGAGGTAGAAGTGAGAAAATATGTCCTTAATCTATTATTTCTATTTCCATTGTGCCTAGGAGTCCCAGTCATGGGTCAGGACCTCGTTGTGCAAGGTGCTGTACAAAGATAAATCACAAAGACAGGCCCCACCCCAAAGAGGTCACAAGGTAACCATGCTTGGATTTTTATTGGTAAATGTCAGTCAACGTCGATTTCACTTGCACACACACAAACCAATGAAAACATAGCTCCATCATTGATCACTGAGATTTACAGATGAGTGAAGTAGGAAAAAAGCTGCCTGAGACCTTAGTAGAGTTTGATTTAAGGAGGTTTCCTTTGCATAGTTTGACATGTGTTTAACTGTTTGAATCTCAGAAGCCACTGTCATTAAACCATTTTTGTTTGGCCCTCTTGTCTGAGTCCCCCCTATCATTTCCTGCAACTGTGAACCTTTACATGGCTAAAAATAAAAGAGCTTAAACCCCATAATTTTGCACAACTGTGAAAATTTAAATAGATAAAAATCTAAAAATGTGCTTAAAAATAAGCATCAATATTATCCCTTGAAATTTATAAATAAAGATCAAATTTTGCTAAACTGAAGCAGAAATATAAGACAGAAGACAATAGATGCCAACAGACAGGAGCACAAGATTTTTCATTTTCCTTTGATGTATGGGTATGGTTTGCCTGCTTGACTCACCTGGGCGTATCTCACCTAATTCCCTGCTGCTGGAGAAGGTTTGGGAATGGGTTCTCTGTTGTGTTCTCCCTGTGACTTCTGCTGTAATCCCCCGAGAACAGAAAAGCATTTGTCTAGCCAATGTGGAATATAGGGACATCTGGGTGAAATGTAACGTAACAGGATGGGATGTGCAGGAGGTCAGATTAGAGGATGTGATGGTCTGGCCTTCAACCTTGAAACAATATTGACAAGCAGTGGTCTCAGCAGCCCTATCTAAGACCTTGGACTGTTTCTCACAAGATGGGGGGTACAATTCCTGGTTGCTCTATCGACTCCGTGTGAGCCCTGGGGAAAGTTTACATATGCTTGGGTCTTTGAAAGCTGATAGGATTTAGATGCTTTTTTCCTTCAGGGAAAAAAAAATCTCACCTCCAGTCTTTTTGTCTTAGTGTTGGGATTCCCTCCAAGACCAGTTTCCACTCCGCTTCCCAGGAACTCGGTTTGACTCCAGCCTTCATCACTCCGGTAGGGCATACAGTAATGCTACTTCAGGTTGATCCCACTCAAGTGCAGGGGGGGGGGGGATGGAAGCCAGGTACATCACAACCTGAAGTTACACGGAAATCCTCTCCCTTATACACATTTTATCCCTCTGATTGCATTTGCTACACATTGCATCTCCCATTTTTGGATCGGCTCGGTTACTTTGCTGGAGCCAATCCATGCGTTGCCCGATGGTTTGCCTTCCTCTTTACTTCATCTCTATGTTCCTAACTTATTTTGTCCCTTGTTGTCTAGTTCATAGGAAATGGTTCCCTGGGTGTTCTCCCTCTTATCTAAGCTGGCTCAGACATTCTGTCTTCTCAGCCGACTGACCTATTTACTCATCTTATTTAGCACAAATCATCTGTTTTCAACCTGATGATTTACCTCCTTAATTCTCTCTTCCAAAAAAGGAGGCCTCCCTCCATGTGTTAATTACTGATATCAGGTGAGGCCTTAGCTACACTCAGTTTCCCATCTGTGAAGCAGGAATATCCTTTGTCTGTCTTCTCTGTTTAGAATCCAAGGTACCTTGGCAGCTCTGAGCCTTGCCTTATGGGTGGAGGGACTGTCTCTTGCTTGCTTTCTCTACTGCTCCCAGCACAGTGGGGCCCTGCTCTCTAGGGCTGCCACAATGCACACAACACATGTAAGGTGAAATCTTGCTCCCTTGAAGTCAGTGGACAAGACGCCTATTCACTTCAAAGGGGCCAAAAGGTCACCCTTATGATAGGGTGTGCAAACGTGCTACAGGGTGCAAGGGGTCACTGCCCACAAAGCGGTGTCTGATTTCCATAGGGTGCCTTTGGAAACACCTTCAGGCTTCGGGTGAATTTACCTCCTTTTGGAGAAGGTGAGGGTAGGGGTGGAATGTGTTGTGCAAACACTCTGTCAGTGCCAACTCTCTTGGAACTGCTTCCGTGAAACTTACCCCCATCCGCAAATCCACTGGCCAGCTTCCTTTGCATGCTGACGGAAACAGAAGGGGAAACAGGCTTTTCCTGTCTTAGAGAAATGACATGCCAAGAAACAGACATCACTTCCAACTCTTTGTGCTGCTCAGAGAGACAGCTGTGGCATTTCACTGGCTGCAAGTCCCTCAGTAAGTCCAGAAGCTGAGAACCTCAAAGGACAGTGCTATGGAGCAGCGTGTGGATGGACAGATAGTGAGAGGGGAGTGTGTATGGGGAAGATAGAGAGCTAGAGGAGTGCATGGGGATGTCTGGATGGATAGGTATGGATAGATTGGCATTAATGGATGGAGGAGATACTGGAAGAATTTTTCACACTTGATTACTTTACAACGGCTTCTCCCTATGGACTTGCTCACTAGGGGGGAACCAACGTTTTGGATTTCAAGGCCTTTTGGTTGGGCGACGACACCAGTGGCAGCTGTTTGTGGCGCGTGGATTTCAGGTCTGTATACCCAGCTTCATGGGCATCTAGAAGGAATCCCAGATGGCAGCCGTGTCCTCTCTTTGTGGATATGGTGACTCCCTCCAAGCTGTTGCCTTGAGCTCCTCTTTGTGGGGATGTTCATAGATTTTTCCAGTGGTCAAATAGTTAATGACATTAACTAGTCCTGTGTGGCCACTAGTCCTTGTTCGAGTTGTATATATGTTGGACTACCTGCTGTGGTGGTTTTATTATGAATATGGCTGGGATATTCAAAGGAGCCATATAAGCATATTGAAAACTGGTGTCAGAGGTAGGTAGAGCTTTAGGTGGGAGCCTGTCTGGAATATATTAATAGACATCTGAGTCTACTGTCCTTACAGGGTAAATCTGTCTCCACAAACACCTGTCTTTCTCTCCATCCATCCTCCCATAAACGTATGTCTCTTCAAATACCCTCTTCTCCCTCCCCTACTTGAGGAATAAGGTACTAGTCACCCTTATTAAAAGGGCCTAAATAAGTAGAATAAACCAGGTTCAATGCCCCATTCCGAGTCTGTCCCTGTTACATTAAGTACTTCGCAATGTGGCATTCCCTGCGTCTTTCCCTTTTGTGTTTCCGAAGACAACACTGGAATGGTTTAAGTGGGAATTCCCATAAGATACTAATGGGAAACCTCAGTCTTAATTGTTGTGGCCATCCATAACTTTGCTAGAAGTTGCTTCCCTGCATTTTTGTAGCTTAGGCAAAATGTATTCCTGGTGATCTGGGGTTTCCAAAAGTACATAAAGAACCTTGGGTCCCTGAATCCCACTGACATTCAATGGAAGTTGGTCTTCTAACTGCCTTGGTTACTTGAAATAACTCCCCTTTACAGGAGTTTAGTCTTCTCTAAACAGAAATTATAGCAGCAAGGAAAGTGTCCTCTTTCATAGATTTTTAAGAATAAGACTTTAAAATGGTTTGGTTGGTAGAAATATAATAGTTCTATAACTGTAATCCCATTTAAATGTGGTCTCTGGACAGAGAAAATATACCAGCAAGGAAAGTTCTTTAAAACCTAAATAATGAACTGTGTTCATGTTAATTAATGGGGGCTGTGGATTGGAATCCCCTAGGCTGCTCTGAAAACCTCACTGTTGGTTTTTGTGGCAGAGGATACTCATGAGGACGTGCATATTTTTAGATTAGTTTAGTGGTCTTGAAGGAGAATAAGTGTCCGATCTTTACCGGTGAGCGTGTAAAGGAGTTAGATTGGGTGAGATTGTTAGTGTGGCATTTGCAAAAGCACTGCAGATCCTCAGACACTTGGCAAGAAGAAGCCAAGCTGTGGGATGTCAGACCTCTGATTCCAAATGTCAGCTGCAGCCTACTTGTTTAAGGTATCCCTCCCCCAACTGGTATTTGAATGGATGTAAATCACCGTGACCCCGTAGTTCCCACGATGGTACAGACCCAGACAAGAACGTCTGATTCAGTTTAATATCACAAAACTGTACTCCAGGGGGAAATTAAGAACGGTGGTGAAAGGGACAGTTATGGTATCAATGTTTCAGTCTCCCACTGGCTTTGCTTGGAATTTGAGGCTTTCTTTACAGAACTCAAAAGGAGGTAGGTTTTTACACAGGTGGAGGGGTGCGTATGGGGATGGATGGATGGATAATGCAGGGTCTGCCATATGCAACTGAATTGCAACATAATTATAAAATACGAGGTGGTTGTGCCATTACGCTGCATAAATCTTCCACCGGATTCTAGTATAGAATGATTTCAGCACAGAGCTCGCTTGCCTGTAACTTTTGTTCCAAACATTATTCCTTTGATATCTGTTAGCAATCTTCTCTTCACCCTTTAATGGCTCTATCTTCCCCAAGGTAAGCCAGATCAGTCTTTAATCCACTGGCTTGGGTGAGACGTTTGATGGCGAATAAGGACAGTGAGATTTTTGTAATGGTATTAGTCATGGTGGTACCCAGGTTGTCACAGTGTTACACGCCTGTACACAAACCTCTGTGGTGTAGTTGGAAACTATTGAGACACAGCTAGAGTGGGCAGTGTGAGGGGGGGACAAACTCCATTGAGAAAATAGGTGTGAGGGTAACAACTAAATGTTGTTGCAAAATGTATCATCCTTGAAAGGATGGGGAGAGAGAAATGTGGTGGTTTTGGGTGTGGGGACAGATAGACAGGTGTGTACAGGGATGGATGGATAAACAAATATATTGTGGATGAATAGCTTGACTGATAAGTTACATACTCCAAGTGGATGCATAGATTGTATGTGTGGGAATAGACATAGATACACAGAAGTGTGTGTGATGATATATGTATAATTGTCTTTATCTGTGGATGTATGAATAGATAGGTGGGTGCAGAGAGATGGATGGATAGACATCTGGATATATATGTGTGAAGACAGACAGATGGATGGATGTGCATAGAGATAGATGGACGATATAATTAATTTTATTGAAGAATCCAGTTACCATTTAAAGGATATTTTTGCCACAATGACCTTAAAAGGAAAACCATAAAATATCCACTACCTGGGTTAAACCTGTGGAGGAAGAGATCTCGCTATCTCCTTCCATTTAACTGTTCTTGGAAGTGAGGCTCATGATAAACTGAGGAATGGGGTGGAGAATCACCGGATAACCACACTTGTCTGTTGTATCTTTCTAGGTATCTTATGATATTATCTAACTTCCTCACCACAGTATTTGAGCATCTCCCACTCTGTTTCAAGATGTCCCTAGCAGCTTAATTGATAGAGAAGGCAGTAGAGGGCTAAGTATAAATGTGATAGGATTCTGTGCATAATGGTCACCTCACGGAGGTTTCTGCTATGGAATTAATTACTGTGGAAACTCCACCCGCTACCACCTCACAGTGATACAACCCCATACCAAATCTTATCAATTCTTAGGGGAAACCCGGTCAAACTGTCCTAAGAGATGTCGATCTTTAATATTTTCCTTGAGTCTATGAGATTTGTTTGGCCTTGGTTCCTTACAATGTTATTCAAAATTCATGCTCTTTCTGAGATTAACTCCCAGGTGAGCGGGATATGAAGACAGCCCCAAATTCTTCTATTACCACTTGGGGCCAGATTCTGATACATGGAGGCACAAGAAAGACCTTGAACTCTACATTGCAGCTGGTCTAGTGGACAGAGCACTGGGTTCGGACTTGGATTGGAGCCAAGTCCAACTCTGCCACTAACCTGCGGTAGGACCTTGAGTAAACCTCTGTTTCCCCTCCCACCTCTTATCTGTCTTGTTTCATTAAACTGTCAGCTCGTCAGGACAGGAACTGTCTCTTGTGGTGTGTTTGCAAATAATGAAGGTTGTTTGTTGAGCTCCATTAAGTTCAGTGCTATTTTATACCATCTGAAGACCACAGCTTAGATTCCTTGTGTTGAATAGCACCTTGGGCTGGGATTTTCTTTCAGGGGAGCTGACGGACTTGAGAGAAGTCTGGGTAAATCTGTGCTTTTTGCAGAGTGGCTGTTGCGTACAGGTTATTGACAGGGTATTTTTCATTGTGGTAGTTATCTCTGTATAGTCTTCACTTATTACAGTATATTCAGCACAGTGATGCATGCCTATACCAAAACGTCCAGTGAATTGGAACGTCTTCCCTAGCTAATGAACTCAGAAGTAATTAGTGAACTAAGTGGCCCAACTGGTGAGAAACATGAATTAGCTTTTGTTTTTTAAATTAGGTCACTTGTTTTTGTTTCACACACAGGAAGCTGGGGCCAAATTTGCCAAGCTCTTTTGGCACCCAACTAAGGAGGCGCCTAGTCGAATTTACAAAAGGACCTAAGCAGGTTAGGTATCTAAATCTCATTGAACTTAATAAATGCCCCTCGTTTCTCACGGTTTGCTGCGATTCTTTGCCTCCGTGATTTATCTGCCCAAGTTTGTGTTTTCTGCTTATATTTGATTTGACAACAGCATTTCAGAAGATGTATTTTTTAATGCAGAGGAGAAAGTGCATTCTTTAAAAACCAAGTTGGATGGAACCGTTTCCAAAATGCCGCTTCTCTAGGTCTGGCATAGCTGCTACTGTACATAGGTTTTTGATATGATGTTTGCCATTGTGGTAACCCCAGCTACTGTATAACACAGTGATACATGCCAACACAAAAAGTTCTTTATGGATGGCATGTAGGAAGGAAAACTAGGTGATCACATCTAATGGGAGTTGCATGTCCAGATTCCTTGGGCAGCTTTCAAACACATCCTACAGTTCCCATGATGGAAAGTATGTGCCTTTTATCTGTCATTAACCACTAGCTGTGGTTTTTGTTATAGGGTATATCATGGTGATAGCTCCCGCTATAGTATATGCACGGTGATACACGGCCCTGCAAAATCTTCCTCATCTGTCCCAATAGCTCCAATCAGCTGCTTCTTATGGTAATTCATTCTTCCAGTCCTGAAACCTGTATAACAGGCAGGGGACAAATTGCCAATCCCTTTTAAAAAACATTGGATTAGGAACATAGGGTGATGGGGTGTTTAAAACTAGAATAAAGGCAAGGAGAGTGGGATCAAATAAAGCAGAGTGGGATAGACTAAGATATTGGAAAGGAGACAAGACTAGACTAGAATGTTTAGACCCGAGTATAGGAACCGCCATAACGGGTCAGACCAATGGTCCATCTAGTACAATCCTGTCTTGTGGCGAGGTCGAGACAATACAGAGGAAGGTGCAAGAACCGCCCTCTTGTGGGTATCATGGGATAACCTTGACATGGGCTTGCATCAGTTAGAAGTTGGCTCACACCCTGACAGAGAGAGATTTATGTCTTCTGAAAAATTCTTCCCCACTCCATACTTACTGTGGTGATTCTGTGTTTACTCATTATCGTTACAAATGTCCCTTCTCTTATCAAATCCTGATGAGCTCTTGTCCTCATTGATATCCTGTGGCAATGAGTTCCACAGGTCAAATGTGTAGAAGAAGGCACCTCCTTTAATCAGTTTTAAAATGGCTGAATTTCAGTTGGATTTGAAAATCCACTTGTTCTTGCATCGAGGCAGTATGAATAGAAGTCCTTCATCTACCTTTTCTGTTGGTTTGTGGTCCTCCTTTGTCCATTCTGAGTCATCTTCTCCCTAATGTAAACAGCCCCCGGTGGTATTTGCAAACATCCCTCCCAATAGCTCCCACTGACTTTTGAGGTAACTTGTGCTGCAAAGTCATGTAGCAATTTTTGAAAGTCACGCCCCTAATCTTTTGTGGCTGGGATTTTCGAAAGAGCTGAAGGTATTACGTGCTCAACTCCAGTTGGAAGTTGGGAGCCTAAACTCCTTGAAGAACTTTGAAAATCCCAGTCTATCTTTCTTTCTCTAATAATGTTTAAAAAAATTGTGGACAGATTTAATCACATCAAAATCTGTGCTGAAACGGACGACATCCCTATATTCTTCCTCTTCCCTTGGCTATGGGGCTAAAGATTGGATTTTAGAGATCTACAAGAATTGAAGGGTGTGAATTCAAATCATTGTAAAGTCATGGAATTCAGTTTTCTAGGTTGGTATTTTCAAAGGAACATTGGGATGTTTTCTCATTGACAATCCCAATTCTAGTTTCCAGCCTGGTTTTAAGGTCCAGGTGCCATGAAGATTCTCCTGTGTCCCATCCAGAAACAAGATATCCCTACATAGGTATGCCTGTTAACATGATTTTCATTAGTTCCATGGTTTTCTGTTGCATTTGCATTGGTACCTCTATGGTGACGTGTAGTTTATTATATGAAGTGCATCACTATGGTAGTTATTGTAGTAGCACGCTGATTCGCTCCTGTACAAAAGCCTTTAGTGCCCTGATTTTTCCACAGCCATCTTAGCAACTTGGGCAAGTGCTCAAAAAGGTGGAAATTTTTAATAACTTCCCTGAAGTATTTGCCCCCATTGGCTTGTTAACGATGAAGTTGAGGACGATAATTATTACTGTTAGGTAGCATCCAAACTGTACTAGAATCTTTCTAGAGATTCGGGAAGAATCTTACATTCTATTCTTTTGTAGTCTTGTCTATTGTATTCTATTCTAGTCTATCATAGTCTACCTTAGTTTAGGATATTATGTTCTAATCTAGTCCATTATTCTACTTCAGTATAGTCTGTTTTATTGTAACCTAGTCTACACTAGTGTAGCCTACAGTAGAATTCTTATTTTTTGAACTAATTAGAGATTGAGGACTTTGTAAAACTGAATATCGTACAGTTAACCTGTGGAACTCCTTGCCATAGGATGCTGTGAAGGCCAAGACAATAACAGAGTGCAAAAAAGAACTAGATACATTCATGGGGAATAGCTCCTTCTGAAGAACCTGGCCTTGGCCGGTGTTGAAAGACAGGATTCTGTCTGGACTATTGGTCTGACCAAGTGTGGCCATTCTTATGTTCTTATAACATCTCAAAGTTACAGTAGGTACGGTGCATAAATTGCAGTATGGTGCACTGCATCGTGTCCTTCAAACCACTGCAAAGCGATTTCCAATGAATTGAAGCCATCTGAATTTGAAGGGATGTTGACTTGTTCTTCATCAGAATCACTTCTGTTATGTGATTTCCCCCCCCCCGGCCCCTGGTTACAATCAGGAAAAATGTCTCTTATAACTGATTGTTTATAAGACTGTTTTTTGTAAAATCAAGGTTCTGCAGAATTGAAGTATATCCTTATTTATTCTAGCATATGTTAGCCTAGTTGATTGTATTCTAATTGGGTCTACAGTAGTCTAACCTCTTCGGGTCTCTTTTCCATGTCCTTCACAGTAGTATCCAAGTCTAAGAACAGAGACACAAGTGGGCTGACTTTAGGGGAAGAGGAACACAGAATAAGAATTGTGTATAGAAGTCAAGTCAGTTGACTGTAGGGGAGTCCAAAGGATTTTGGTCTTTCAGAGGGACTTAATAGACTTGTAAAGTAGTTTGGTGGCTAAATCCCATTTGAATTCATTCACTTCACCTTAAGTGAGGACTGTCTCTCTGATTCCCTTGGGAGGCTTTGCAATTCTCAATATCTGACTCTTTGGAATGAATATTGGTGAGACAGAAAAATGTCTTCCTCAGCCTCCTGGGTCTGACTTACTGTGGTAGGACATCCAGAAGTTTGCTGTGGGATATGTCACGGTGGTGGCTACTCCCATCTCCTGGATCGTAACATGTGCCCATGTCTGCAGCTGGTTCTAGGGAGGGTCCTTGGCGATGGCTGTCCAGAGGTGGAAGGCGGAGATGTAATCTGTGTGCCAGAAGTATTTGCTACAGTGGCTCAGTTTAGTGTCTCCAGACTTCAATGCTCCAGGGGTGGATGGGACACGTTGGATTTGGGAAAGGACACCTGGAAAAAGAGTGTGAGAATTATAAAGGGAAACAATCCCAGGCTCCGCCCAGCACTTTCCCCACAAGCACCCATTCTGCATGAGAGCCAATGCAGCAATAGCAAAGATTGCTGCAGAGACACTGGCAGCCAGACTTGCTAATAGAATTTCTGGGGGGTTATTGAGAGAGCTGCTATTTGAATAGGGAGCCGGGGGGGTGTATTTGCATAAAGGGGGAGGTTGATCCACGATAACGGGAAGGGGTGTGTTTGAAGGTGGAGTTGTCTCTGCCAGTTCCCCACTCTGCATTGCCTAAGTCCTTAGTGAAAAGCCTGCAGCCCATGATGTGTGAGTCGATAGCGAATGTGGAGTAGAAGACAGGAGTTGCTGGACTGGAATAGACCCAATGGTCCTTCTAGCTTAGACTTCATCTCCGGTGCCAGCTGCTTCAAAGGAAGGTACAGAAGACCTCTCGCTTGCTGTTATGCAATAACCTGACCAGAGGGAAGGACCCTCTTGTGGGAGAAGGAGAGAGGGCCGTGTGTAGAGAGATAGAAATAGATTCTGACATGCAGAAGTAACAGTGCAGAAGATATCTGTCTTAGGTACTGATATGAACCCCCCCCCCTCCCGATTAAGATAATATCAGCCTATCTCAGTCTTTAACATATTTATTCTTGTAACTCCTCTGAGGCAGGGAATTGCTATTATTTTTAGAGGGGGAAATGAAGCACAGAGAAGTTAAAGGCCAGATTTGTAAAGGCAGCTAGCGGGATTTTCAAAAGCACCAGTTTTAGGCCCTACATGCTTTTGAAAATCCCATTTGGAATCAAAACATATTTGAAAATCTGGCCATGGGGGACTCACTCATGGGAACCTGGGGGAGGGCAAGGGATAGAGCAGAAATCTCCCAAGTCCTCAGCTATTTCCCTAACCACTGGATCATCCATCCTTTCTTATCCTTATGGGATTATTAATAACAATTATCTCATGAGTATTGCTGTGGTGGGAAGATTTTAGAGTTGCTTCCCAGTCTGAGTTTTTTTCAGGGTATTGCAGGGCTGGTTAAAAATGTCTCCTTTGAAAAATTGTGGTAAAATAATGAGGGGTTTGTCCAAAAATGGAGTTTTTCCAGTAAAATGTTGAAATTTTAATTTAAAAAAAAATCAGATAAAACAAAATTCAGAATGTCTCCTTTCAAAAGGGGGAAACTCTTGAGTTCTCTGAATTATCAGTTGAGAAAAAGGGAGAAATGAAAAGTGAGAGAAGGAAAAATGCAAATTTCAAAGCAAAACAAAATGCTTGTTTCATTATATTTTTTTTTCTCTCAAGTTTCCCCCAACCACGAAACACTCCAAAACACAGATGGATGTTTTGGAACAAAATAAAAATCTTGGGTATTCAAGGGGTCTTGAGTCTACCAGAGAAAGGAAGAATGAGAACCAATGGCTGGAATTTAAACGCAAAGAAATTAAACTTAGAAATAAGATGTGGTGTTTTTTTGTTTTGTTTTTTGTTTTTAAACAGTGAAGGTGATTAACCAGTTTCCTGGAAAGTGGTGGATTCTCCATCTTGACTGGATGCTTTTCTGAAAAATGCTTCTGTAAAACACAAGATATTTGCCTCAATCCAGGGGTAAATGGATTGGAAATCTATGACCTGTAATACACAGGAGGTCAAATTAGATTATTAGAAGGTCCCTTCCTGACTGTAAAATTTAAGAATGCATTAAAGTTGTTCAAGATCCTTCACATTTTTTCATAAGACAGACAAGCCAACAAAGAAAATTTTGACCAGCTCTTGGATCCAGGTTTTTGGTAAAGGATTTATCACTGTGGTAGCTGCTACCACTCCATAGAGCACAGTGATACAGAGTCATACAAAATCCTTCTGGGTTCAGCTCCAAGATTCCCTGTGTGTTGGTAAGTCAGTTAGGACTTGATCCATGGTGTTCCTTTGATGCAGATCATTGTATCACTCGGCACCTCAGTTTCTTTGACTGTAAAATATGGATTTGGGCTAAGGGATTTAGAAGCAGAGCCCCCATTAATTTATATTGTGGTTGTGTCTAAATTCCCTTTGACAATCTCCTTCCCCTCTGCACTGTGGAGCACTCGGATACCGCAGTGATGGGGCCATATAAACGGACAAGGGTCAGATTTCTTTCCTATAGTCACTGCTGATAGATTCATGTTATTGTTATGGAGTGCTTCACTGTGCTATTCCAGTCAGCACAGTGGTACAGAGATGTACAAAAACTCCTTTGTATGAAAAGGATCCAGGTTTTACCCCTCTGAGATTTATATTTGGGGGAGGGTTAGTGTGAAGATGCAGTTGAAAGGAAGAGATGCGAAAATCGTCCTTGGTTTAAAAATTGCCAGTGATTGGTAAATTGTTCCAATGGTTAGTTACCACCAGTGTTAAAAATTTGTACCTGATTTTTAGTCTGAACATGTCTAGCTTCAACCTCTAGCCACTGGATCTTGTTAGATCTTTGTCAGGTAGACTGAAGACTCTGTATTTTGAAATGTCTCTTCACCATGTAGGTACTTACAGATAGTGATCAACTCACTCCTTCACCTCCTTAAGCTAAATAAATTAAGGCCCTTGAGTCTTTCACTGTAAGGCATGTTTTCTAATCCTTGAATCATCCTCGTGGCTTTACGATGAGGCTGTGCTGGTTTTCCTGGGTGTTGAAATCCCGTATGTAAAGCAAACGGGCAGGTGGCTAGAGGACAGGACCTTCAAACCAGATTTCTAGATCTACCACGCAGCTGTTTTCAGGAATGTGTGATGCACGGTCTAGTGATCAAAGAGGAGATGTGTCACCGTGGTAGCTACTGCTCCAACTAGCACAGTGCTACAGAGCAGTATGAAATCCCCATCCACCTCATGTGAACTGGTTTGGAGGCAGATCTCAAGTCAGAGGACATTGCATCCACTCATTGTCACAGTTGCTAATGCGCTCCAGGTTTTTGATAAGAGGTTTTTCACTGTGGTACCCCACCCCAGTTATCACAGTGGTACAGACCCGTACAAAATCCACTTCTGTCTCATGGGAAATGAATGTTGGTGTGATGGGAAAAGGTTCAAAGGCAGCTTCCTTGCCTCTGCATTGGCGTGGGAGACAGGCGACTTGGGTTTAAATCGTGGCTGTCTTACACACTTCTTGTCCAAGCTTAGGTAAATCATCTAGGACCTGACCTCCAGCCTGCTAAAGTTAACAGGACAACTGCCTTTGATTTCAATAGGGTTTGGGTCTGGTCTTTAATCTCTCAAAACAGATTGAGACAATGTTGTAGATGCCTAATGCAGTTAGGTACCTCGTGGGAATGATATGGGTCCCTTATCAGGTTGGTTGCCCAATTCCTATTGGTTTAGGGTTAGTGCCGGATTCCCATAAGTCCCTTTAAAAAATCCTGGGGATGGTGATATTTCAGAAGTCAGAGGCACACTTCCATATTTATTGTCTCACTTGGGAGCTATTGCTGAGGTGGTGGAAACGTGTGAGAACTTCCTTTGCCTGATATTTTTGTGCAGCTTTTTCCAGGGTCTAGGTTTTTGATAGGGGATTTGCCACTGTGGTAGTTACTCCCCCAGTCACAGTGATACACAGCTGTACAAAATCCTCAGCCATCCACTAGCAATGACGATCGATGTGACAAAATATGTTTGTGGGATCCCTCTGCTGGAAAACACATAGCTGCTAAAATGACTGTTTTTGATAGAGGACTTTTCAGTGTGGTATCCACTGCCTACTGGGCACAGTGTTACAGAGCTGTACAAAATTCATTTCTCTCTCTCATCAATGAATCAACGTGGGAAATACAGGTTTGGATTGTTCGTTGTTCATACGTCAGAGCGGCGAAAGGGGAATTTCTTCAAGCTGAAATAATTTATTCTCTGTTGGATATTCACGTTGAGCCTTCCATTTCAAGATGGAGATGGAGAAAGAGAGAGATGCCCTCCCCTGGAGAAGTTTCACTGAGCTTTGCTATCAAGTCCTTAATCTTTCTGTGTCTCAGCTTCCCCACCTGGAGAAAGGATGATCCAGTGCTTCGGATCTGAGCCAGTGACTTGGGAGATCCCAATCTGATTCTCTGCCCTGTCAGACTCCATATTTGACCTAGGGCAAGTGACTTGCGGCCAGACCATTAAAGGTATTTAGGTTCAGCCATCCAATTCCTTTTAAATATATGGCACTTTATCTCTCTTCCTTGGCTCTCCAGCTGTACAATTTTCCTGTCTCACAGGGGGATAACGAGGATAAACATACTAAAGGTTACTATGTTTGTAGTGGCTTAGATATGTAACTGCATCTCACTTAGAAGTGTGGGTAATTCTCTGCCTTTGTATCTTTCTTCTTTTACTTCTCAAGTAACTTACTTCATTTGTTAACGTTATTAATGTTAAAAGTAACTATTAATGTTTGTCAGATGCCTAGACTCTGTGGTGATGGGCCCCTTAAGACTGTCCCGCTAGAGAGATTCCTTTGTGTCATTGCCATGAGCCACCAGTTTTTGTTTGGGGTTTTGTCACTGTGGTAGGGTATCCCAGTGAACACAGTGATACAGAGCTGTACAAAAACTTCTTCTAGTGGAGGTGGTATCCTTAAACCAGTCAATGCCTTTCTGCTCAGTTCAATAGAGTCACATAAGGGAGAAGGGTCAGTTAGTAATTTCCCCATGATCAGATTGTTTTCTTTTCTGGTGTATATTCCCAATGAGAAGTAGATACTGCAGCAACCAGTGTTGATATAGGACCCGAGGCAGGAAGAGGGAGAGAGAAATTCAATCCATTGAGGATATGGATGGTGGAAACTGACTTACATGTAAACATTCTGAGAAGAAAAACTCCGAGGCCCGGTCCACACTTACCTTTGCGATTCGGCGGCAGTCGACAGGAGATACACAAGTAAATCACTTGCGTATCTCTCGTCAACTTCGCAGCGTCTCCTCTGCGCAGCGTCCATACTGCGCTGCGTTGAAGGGAACAGCGCTCCCTTCAACGCAGCGCTATGCCACTTACCGGGGTAGTTTTCCTGTGTCGCTTCCTGGACCGACTGAGCGCCTCTATGCAGACCGCTCAGTCAGTCCAGAGCAATCGATCTGATGGCGGCAAATTTGCCTCCGTCAGTGTAAACCCAGCCTGAGCCCCCAAAAAGAAATCCAGAGTTAAGGTGAAACTTAAAAGAGCCCAAACCTTTGGGATGGGATCTTACAGGGAACATACCCAAGTTAACAGGAGTCTGGGTGGGATTTTCAATGCAATCTAAGGTTTCCTTTGAAAACCCCCACTGAATGTCAGAGATACCAGGGTTACTATTAGACTCTAAGTTACTCTGAAGTAAACTGGGAGAAATTCCACTGAAGTCGAGGGAGTTACATCAGTATAAAACTGATGCCAGAGAGAGGAAAATTAGGATGGAGGTTTCCATCTTTCCTCCATGTCTGAGAGAAATCCATCCATCCACAGTGTAGAAGCTAAACATTGTGGCTGGGTAAATCAGAATTCAAAGTCTCAGGGCACAGAGCGATGGGGTGAATTTCACCCATAGTTCTCTCTAAAGTAACATCTGTAGTGTTCTCATTAGTATTATGGGCTTGGAATTTCAAAGGGCAAGATCTACAGAGGTAAAGAGGAGCCCAAAGATGCAGGTAGAAGTCTAGAGGATCTTACAAAAGTACCTAATCAGGTTCTGCATCTAACTTCCAGGGTTAGTGTCTGATTCCCCTTTGAAAATCCCAGCCTAGACGAATAGTTTGGAAGAAGTACAACCTGTTGTCAAAGGTGCACACCTGAATATTTATTCCCTCTGCTTCATGCTGTGATGGAAAAGTCTGAGAACTTTCCTTGCCTGAATTCTTTGTGCTGACTTCTAATAGGCTCTAGGTTTCTGACAAGGGATTTGTCACTGTGGTAGCCGTCCACTGAGCACAGTGATATCCGGTCCTTCAAAATCCTCTGCCATCCAATGGCAATGAATATCAGTGTGATGATAAAATGTAGGACTGTGCTGTCTGTTGGGCTCTGTGGCATAGCTGCTAAGATGACTATGTTTTTGTCAGAGGATTTTTCACTGTGGTACCCGCTACTCCATAATATGGCACAATGGTACAGAGCCGTACAAATTCTCTTCTGTCTCACTAACTTGGCCAACACAGTTTCGGATCATTCATCTATCTAGTTGTGAAGAGTGGTAGGTGTCAGAGAGGTGAATGGAGAATTTCTTCTGCATCATATCCTTTTCTTTTCTTCTGCATATTCACAACAAAGCTTGCATTCTACAGTGATGGGTTGCCAATATAAAAAGCTAGGAGCATGAAGAAACAGATTTAATCCATTTGAGGTGAGAAAATGTTGCTTTCACCCCGCCCCCTGCATTGTTTGTTGTTCTCAGGACAAAAGGGAGGTTAAGGAGCTCAATGTATTTGTTATCAAAAAGGAAACCAGGTACTAAAGGGCTCTTTAATCTAACAGAGAAAGGCAGAAGAAAAAACGACCACTGGAAATTCAAGTTGGAAATACAGTGCTGATATTTTTAAAGTCCTGTTTATGAGCCATTGGAGCAAACTACCAAGGGAAGCAACAGATTCTCCGTCTCTTGAAGTCATCGGATCAAGCCGGAATGCCTTTCTAGACAATATACTTTAGTGTAACGCATGTAGTTAGCCTCAGTACAGAAGTAACTGGATTCAATTCTATGGCCTGTGTTTACACAGGAGATTGGACTAGGTAATCTGATGGTTCTTTCTGGCCATAATATCTAAGAAACTATGAAAACTGGCAACACACAGTTCAGATATTCTTAGTGAGAAACAGTTCAGTCTAGAACATGCCCTACTCCTGTCTGGAGTCGTTGAGCTGCTCAGGAGCTAGGAGTAGGAAACTGGGAAATACTGGTATGGATAAAAAGTAAAATGCTGATCAACCCGTTTTCAAGACATCACCAGAGAAATGTCCTGCATCGAACAGGGAAATCTCAGTAGAAGAGAGGATTTATTTCTCATTCCAATGGAAGAAGGTTAGTAGAAGAATAAAATAATTCTAGTAAAATCAACTATAAGAAAGAATGTTGGCAAGTTATTTTTCTTGGGCCAGATTCTGAAATTCTAACTCATTAATTATGGAGTTAGGTGTTAGTCAGATTGTGGATAGCAGACTCTGTCCTGGTTTTGGTGGAGAGCTGTAATTAGGAGAAGGCAGGACACAAAGTTGGGGAATAGAGACATATAATAGTTAAAGACGAAGGTTGATCTTTCTCTTCAGAGGAAAGAGGAAAACAAAACTTGAAAACAGAGATCTGAAATTTTGTATTAAGAAAGGGATGCACTTTATGCAAAACTTTGTGGAAACTTTCTTCCCTCTCTCTTTTTTTTTTTTTTTGGCCAACTTTCCTTAGAGATATAGTCTGAGATTTTCAAAGCAGGGCTAGTGGTCACATTTACACAGGTGTTTAGGCACCTGCAGATGCAGAGAGGCACTTAATGGGACTTGCAAAAAGTGCACAAGCAGATTAGGTGTTACTCCCATTGGAAGATGCACAGCTTCTGTTCATTTCAGTGAGAACCTGGCACCCAAATTCCATAGATGGATTTGTATATGTCCCCCTTCGGCCCTGTCTGATGGAATATCAGCCTAGCAGCTGCTTGAAATTTGGTTGCTTTGCACAGCTCCAGCGAAGCGAGGTTTTTGTAACAGCTTTTGTCATTGTGGTAGCTACCGTAGGAGTACACAGTGATGCAGACCCATACCAAATCTCTTGAGAGTGGCGATTTACACCACTACAGAAGACAGGAGAGGGGTCTGAGCTGCAATGGCAATTCCTATGTGTGATTGTGGTGTTATAACCCCCCCACCTCCCCCCGTTGGGGTCAGTGTGAGACCAGCATTTCAGAAGGTGAAGCTGCTTCAGATCTCTCCCTTTGGAGAGGAGCGGAGTGGGAGTTGGATGCGGAAGGGCACTGGATTTGAATTTGGGATGACAGTGTTCTGTTCCCAGCTCTATCATTCATCCCTTTGCATGTTTGGACTGGAATTTTCAAAGGAACATAGTGGAGTGAAGAGCCCAAATGGCCCTGGAATTTCAGGCTCCTTTGAAAACCCAGGTTTAGATTTTTGGGGCAGGGACTGTCTCGTCCTATGTGTATATACAGTGCCTAGCCTCCTAGGGCCCTGATCCAGCTGGGACCCCTGGATGCTATGATCAAATTAATAACTAAGTGCTGCTTTAATAATACCAATAAAATGATGCCCAGGTGTATAAAACAATGTTGCTTCATGGAAGTGCATGGAATGACGCCCACTTACACCAAAAGTTGAACCAAATGGGAAGCTGGCCTGGGTCTGTCTTTCCTTGCAGGTGTGTCAGTGTGCTTAGGTTTTTGATATAGTGTATGTCATTGTGGGTACTCCACGTACCCAGTCACACAGTGATACAGAGCAGTACCAAATGTCCTTTACCACCGCTCTAGCTAGTCATTGCACCAACTCTACTTATGAGAGATGGGTGCAAAGAATTCAAGATAGAAATGGAGCCATATTTGGAGAGAGTCACGGCCTTGAGAGCATGTTCCCCTGCTTTCAAGAGATGAGTGCAAGGAATTCAAGCTATAGATTGAATCCATTTTTCATTTTTTTAAATCTGCTGTTTCCTAGCCCACAATGCTGGAAACAACGGGTCATTCCTCAGTCATCCACTGGAGATCACTCTTGCATCTCTCTTAGAAGCCGCTGGGACTAGCTATTGCTGGTGATGAATTACTAGACAACAGTGGTCTGGTAATTCCTTTGTTCTTATGCATCAATATAATTCTGTAATTATTCCTCAATTTTCTTTGCGATCAGCAAGACACAGTAATTTTCTTCTTCTAGTATATGAGTTTCTCAAGTGTTTCATGTCAGAGCTTCCAGCTTTATAAATTGTTCAGAGTAAATCACATTAACCTTAAAATAGCTACTTTCTGGGAAATTCACCTTCTTGTTTCTACTCAATTCATCTTTCCCATTTCAAAGATTTGTTGATAGTCAATGACTTTATAATCTTGCGGTCAAAGGCAGGACGCCATTTAAAGGCTGGATGATGAAACTAGACAAATTGAGATGAGAAATAAGTTGCACATTTTTAGTGCTGAGGCAAATTAACCATTGACAATAATTTAGCTAGGGACAAGGTGGATTTTCTGTTGCTTGCCATCTTTAAATTAATGCTGGATACCTTTCTAAATAGTCAAGGGGAAAAATCTGTGTATGTGTCCTTTGAATGTGTGTATGTGTGTGTGTTTGCTTCAGGATGGGCATGTGTTTGTGTTTTTATGTGTTTATATGTGTGTACTTTGTGTAGGTGGAAACTTTGTTGGTTGCGGTTGATGTTATCACTCAAGCTCTAGCATTACTGGAGGAGTTAGATGAAGCTGGGGTGTGCACCGTGTTTCTGTCTGTTGGAGATAGAAAGGGAGAGTCCTGTGAGAATTCGAAGTCTGCCACTAAGAGGAGCTAGTGGGATAAATTGGTGTGAAGGTTGACTAAGGACAATTCCCTTACTTTTCATTTCTTTATATTTAGACTATAGATTTTCAAAGACGCTTGAGGGTCTGTTTACTCTACAGAATTATGTCCATCTCAGTTTAGTTGCCAACAGCCACCACAGTAACAAATTCATTTTTGCCTGTCCACACTTCTCTCCTTGCGTTGGCGGTAGGCATTCTCAGCTAGAGTGCTTGCACCGAATTTAACGGTCGGTGTGGGACATTGTGGGAGGTTCCTAAAAGGCAGCAACAGCTGATGTAAGCAATGCGGTAACTACACTGACACTGTGATAGTCTACTGGAGAGATGAGGCATAGCTTGTGGACCCACCATCATACGGATACACCTGTCCCATCCACGCTTTTTCCGGGAGGCTGCAAGATCCACTCCCAATCGTACTACTGATGGAGGAAGCCGAGACAGCACAGGTGAGTGTGAGGGTCTCTCTGGGCTTCACTGCTCCCGGGCCAGACTGGACCAGCTGCACCTGGGGAAAGGACACCTGGGGAAAGGAAAACAGAGAGAGGAATGAATTAACCGCTGAATGAATTTGTGGTTCTGTCTCTGATTCCCTGCTGGCCCAGAAACACTCATATCTGGGGACAGAACAGGGAAAGGAAAAGCAACTGAGATTTCATTCTTGTTTTTGTGCGAATAGGGAAACTCTCTGGTGGGCTGGAACGGGCAGTCCTGTGTCTGGGGAGAGACTGAGGGTCCTAGAATGTGGGGTTTGTATTTAACAGGAGCCCCCTGGGCAGGGATTTGCATGAGGATTTCCCGGGGTGGGTATAAGCAGTGGGAGGGGGTGACCGCTCAGCACGTGGCAATGTCCCCTTGGGGAGAGGTGACTCCTTTACATGGTACAGAGACTGTGTGGTCAGCTCAGCGCACGGTGGCAGAAGGTGGCTGTGACGGGAGGATGGAGGGTCTAGGGGACACTGCTCTGGACTGAGACCAAGGAGAACTCCCCTGGGGCAAAGCCTGACATGTGGGTGTCACTCCTTGTGCCCCAGTAAATAAACCTCTCTGAAGTCAGTGGGTGACGGGCCAGGGCAGCAGTGGCTACTGCTAAACATGCTGAGCAAATGAAATAAAGATGAACAATGCACGGGCCAGGTCAAGGGGCTGGAGGCTCTCCCGGGCAGGTCTCGGGGGATGGAGACGTAGCTGCAGGAAAGGGTGGTTTTAGGTAGCAGAGCAGAGAACGGGGAGAGGATTTGGCATCCGAAGGTTGCAGTGACACAGACAGAAAGATACGTGAGAGGGAAATGGACTGTTCCTCCCCCTTTTGGGGGGGGTGTTACTATATAAATGTGCATAGTTCATAAACTCTTCTGCAGGGAAGAGAGCTTAGCACAGTACGCAAGACCTCCCCCCTGCCTCCAAGTTGCTGTGTGTAACTGTCTATTTCCCCTTTGTCTGCTCCTACGACAATTTGAAGGCAAGCAGAGAATTTTATTTTCTGGGCAAGTTCCACTCGAGCCCGGCAGCAGCTGAAAGGTAAATCACGCACAGAGAACTGGGCGGCTGCTGAGTGTGTTTTAACCATATCTGTCTCTGTGGGGTTTTTTCCTCTTCAGCTTGCTGTGTGTGACTCTCTCTCTCTCTCTATCCCTTCAAAACTTGCCACGCTAGCCTGCAGATCTGCCCCCGTTTTGTACCAGTCCCTGCTTTGCTCTGTGTCCTTGTGAACCTCTGGCTCTGTAATAGGTGGCGGTGTCTGCAGCTGTCAGCAGAGGGTGTTTTTCCTCTGGCGAAGGTCAGGTGGCTCTGGAAAGAAGGGGCATAGCTCATGCCCCCACTGGAGCCTATATACCCCATTCACTCCAGCCTTTCGTCAGGAGGCTGCTGGATCTAGTGCTAAGTGTAGTCACTGTCTGTGATGGATACACCCAAGACAGCATGGGTCAGAGTGAAGGACTCGGGGAAGAGGAGGGACCCGGGCACCGAGAGAAGACTCCGTTTCTGTGTCAGAAGAAGGGCTAGGTTTGCAGTGACATGAATGAGCAATACAGTAAAAACTGGAGCACTTTTGGAGGGGCTTTTTAAATGGAAGAGTGTGCACGGGCGGGCTGGATGGAACAAAACCCAGGCGTGGTTTGGGTTTCCAGGGAAAGGAAAAGCCGTCGGGAGTTCGTGGTGGTGGCTTTATGCAGGCAGGGAAACATCAAGCCAAGGATGACCAGTTCGGTTTCTGGAGAGAGACTGAGGCCCCACAATCTATGGATCTATCCCTCTACTTCCCTACATCCCACTGGCCGTGGCAGGGAATGCGGCAGGGAGAGAAGACGCAGGTCCTGGGCTTTGTCAGGATGAGGCCTGCGATGGCAGGAAGGCAGAGGAGAGTGTGAACCAAGCACTGGGGAGAAATGAGGGTGCTTCTTTTGTTTGTGTGCTTGAAGTTCCCGAGACCCGTCCTTGGGCTCTGTTCCCCAGGGGTCCCCCCACAGGGGACTAGCCCTTCCCACCAGCCACCCCCAGCGACACCTCCCCTCTCCCTTGCCTTTGTCTTTTCTCCCAGGTAAGGAGGTGACCCGGTTCCTTTCCTGCTCCACAAAACCAAGGCAAGGTGATGGGCTTCATCCATTGTCTGTATGTAGGTAGCTAAAGGCAGTCACCCCTGCCCTCTGGGTGTCACTACAAAGGTGATCCATTCTTATCCCCACACCTCAATACCTGGATAATACATAGAGGAAACTGAGGCACACACCGTTTTCATTAAGAACATTCCCACTTTGTCAGTGTGTGTGAGAGAGAGACTGTTGCCCCCTACTGGAGGGAATGAGCGTGTGTGTGTGTGTGTGTGTGTGTGTGTACACGGATGCGTACCTGAGTGTACACAAGCATATAGAGAAACTCACAGGCAAACAGACACCTACGCTGGCCCCTGGCTCTGGGCAACTCTGTATATCCATGAATCTTTCCCTGCCAGTTCCTAGAGCCATTTTAATGCAAACAAGTAACCCAATTTTGTCTGCAAGTTGGACGTGGTTTCTGTGGCAGCTGAAAGGTAAATTGGGGGCAGAGAAATGGGATGGTTTATGGGGACTTTTTATTAATGTCTCTGTGGATGTAGGTTTGTCATTCAGCTAACTAAGTGTTTCTGGGCGGGAGGCTCAAATCACCCTTGTAACTCTGGCCTCGCTTTGATGTTTAGAAGCTGTTTCTCCTTTTTGTACCGATCTCTGCTCGTCTCTGTGTCACTGTGTATCTGGCGCAGTAATAGGTGGCTGTGTCGGCAGCTGTCAGCGAGCGGAGCTGCAGGGAGAACTGGTTCTTGGCGGTGTCTGCAGAGATGGTGATTCGGCCCTGGAGGGACTGGGCATAGCTTGTGCGCCCACTTTCATACACAGCTACGTAACCCATCCACTCCAGCCCTTTCCTGGGAGGCTGCCGGATCCACTGCCAGTAATAACCACTAGGAATGGAGTAGCCTGAGACAGCGCAGGTGAGCGTCAGGGTCTCTCCGGGCTTCAATGCTCCTAGGCCGGACTGGACCAGCTGCACCTCAGAGATGACAACTGGGAAGAGGAAAACAGAGCAAGGAGAGAATTAGCCACCAAATGAATCTATTGATCTGTTCCTAATCCTCCCACGGTCCCAGAGACACTCACAGGTGAGGGTAGAGAACAGAGAAAGGGAAAGCAACAGAGATTTCATTCTGGTTTTCATACAATGAGGAAAACTCCCCAGCAGGCAGGAATGGGCAGTTCTGTGTCTGGGGAGAGACTGTGGGTGCTAGAATCTGGGATTTGTATTTAAAGAGCAGCCCCCCAGGAGAGGGATTTGCATGTGGGTTTCTCAGGGTGGGTAAAAGGGATGATGTGGGTGAACTCCCAGTACGTGGCAATGTCCCCTCAGGGAAAGGTAACCGTGCACTCAGCTGAGTGCACATGTGACACGGCTCTGAACTGGGACAGAAGAGAACTCCCTGGGCTAAGGACTGACAGGCAGGTATCACCCAGTTGGGCTAAACTACCATGAAGACCTTCCTCCAGGGAAAGCTGTCTGGTCGGGGGAGAGTCACAACCCTCCTCTGTGTCTCAGCGAGTGTCTGAACTGCTCTAAGGTCAATGGGTGATTCGCTAGGGCAGAAGTGGCTATTACAAAATGTGCTGGGCAAATAAAATAATTATAAACAAGACTGTGACCCGTCCGTGCCCAGGGTAGCCCACTGATAATGCCAGGGTCAGGGCAGGCTGTAAAAGGAGAGCAAATTCTCCCAGCACTGGTGGGTGACACTGCAGTCAGACTTCCCAACCAGCCACAAACAGTGCTTCTGATTCCCCCACACTGGTTATCAAGAAGCCACTGTGCAAATACACACAGCCCCCTTTACTGCATTTCAGTCTCTGGCTCCCAAACTGACACTAGGTCCAGTAAAGAGACCAGTTAATTAAACTCTATGCTCTTTACTAAAAGATTCCCTCTGATCCCAAAGGATCAGCCACAGTAGTTCACTATAAGTTTGGATCTTACCCAAAATACCACGCTGCCAGCCAATCCTTTAGTAACTAAAACTAAAGGTTTATTAATAAAAGAAAAACAAACAATAAGAGAAGTGTTAAAGGCTTAAAGCAATCAGATATATACAAACAATTTGAAAGTCCATATACATCAGGTTTCTAGAACAATTGTGGAGTTGCAGGCTTGTATAGTCCCTCTGGTTTACATCCAGTACCTGGATGGGTCTAAGTCCTTCAGTTCAGTTGCAAAGTGTGTTGATCCAGAGGTGTGTCCGCAGCTGGACAGGAACACAGAACAAGACAAAGACAAAATGGTTGCTGTGGTTTGATCTTATATACCCTCTGTTACTGGCCATATGGCTTGTGGAACTTTACGGGAACCAAAATGGAGTCCATAGTCACATGGGCCAATCCTGGTAACTCTTCAGGGATGCCTTTAGTTTCTTCCTAGGCCTTTGGCTTCTGTAAAGGTCTTGATGGGCCATTAAGCCGGCTATTGTCCTGCAGCCTCTCTGTCTGGGGTGTGTCTTTTACAGCACAGTTTGAAATACAGGATATGAAAGATCTCCATAACTTTCCTCACACATATCACACATGAACACAAATATTATCATCATATTCAGCATATCATAACCTTTCTAACAGTACCTGACATGGCATGTCTTACATGAATTGCTATGATTTTGACACATTAATGTCAAATAACACAAATGCCCCCCCCCTTCCCAATCCAGTCTGCATGACAAAGACAACCTGTGGAACTCCTTGCCAGAGGACGGTGTGAAGGCCAAGATTGTAATGGGGTTCAGAGAAGAGCTAGGTAAGTTCTGGGAGGATTGCTCCATCAATGGCTATCAGCTGGATGGGCTGGGATTGCTGTTTGTGAGAGGCTGGGA
>ML675677.1:0-23604 GCA_007922155.1 Mesoclemmys tuberculata | reverse complement strand
GATGGATGGGAGAGTCAAACATCCCCTTCACTTCTCCCTGTGCTACAAAAGCATATGGGCATATAGAGGAGTCTTTCAAAAGGAAGAGGCCGACTTTGGATCGGGTCCCCATACCGAGGTTTCTGGACCTTCCAGCAGTGCCTGCTGCATAAAGCCCTGGGCACAGCTGAAAAACGTGAACAACAGAGATGTCCAGATAAATGAGGCTCTCTTGGCTGTGTCTGGTGGGGAAAGAGTCACAGCTCTGGGCAGAGCAAAGCTGGTCCGAGGGGCCAGCGACTGATACCCGGCTTTAGTGAACTGGGCGTGGCGAGGACATGAAGCTTGGTGGGCTTTTTTCAGAGGAAAGGCTCTGGTGGCAGGGACACAAGGGGAGAATCTCAACCACACGCTGGGGACAAAACTTCACATCTGACTCTGAGGTGGTTTTGCAATGGAAGCGCTGTGTGCATGCGTGTAAGAAAGATGTTGCCCCCTCCTGGAAGACCCAAAAGTTCCTCACGTCTGTGGGCAGGTGTGGCATTGCTGTCCTGCAATGAAGGCAGAGAGAGGTTTTTCGTGTAGACAAACGAGCACACACATTCTCACAGCCACAGGCAAACAACCCCATGAAGGCAATTATGCTAGGTCCTGGGTGACTACTCTTGACTCTGTATTTCCATGACTTTCCTCTGCCGTGTTCATTTTAATGTAGACAAATAACTTGATTTTGTCGGGAAGTATGACCTGATTCTTGTGGCAGCTGTAAGGTAAATCGGGTCCAGATAAACTGGGTGGCTTCTGGAGGCATTTTAAAAATATCTATTAGTATGTATATTTTTTCCTATTCTATCCACTGAATGTGTGGTTCTTTCTGTAGGGGGGGCAATTGTCCCTGTTTCTCTGGTCTCATTATGCTGTTTAGAAACTGCTTT
Organism: Mesoclemmys tuberculata; assembly: GCA_007922155.1. Taxonomy (NCBI): domain Eukaryota; kingdom Metazoa; phylum Chordata; order Testudines; family Chelidae; genus Mesoclemmys; species Mesoclemmys tuberculata. The sequence continues at coordinate 22,690 of ML675677.1, read as the reverse complement.
CCCTTTTTGTGCAAGTCCCTTATTTGCTCTATAACTCTCCTGGCACAGTAATACTTGGCAGTGTCCGCAGCTGTCAGGGAGAGCATGTGCTGTATGACCTAGTTCCTGGATGTTTTGCAGAGACACACAATGTTCAGCTGGGTGATGACTCTCTCGTCATGAGATGGCTCATGGTCTGCCAGTGTCACAGATATTTTGAGGCTTTGACAATCCTGGGCTGGACTGGACCAATTACTCTTGAGAAGTCACATGAAAAAAGGAGAAAAAAAGCAAACCAAATGTTAACCACCGAAGGAATCTGTGAGTCAGTCCCAAAATCTCCCCTGTCCTATAGACATTAAAACATAAGAGGAGATACAAAGGAAAAGAGATAGTGATTTCATTCTACTTCTCATACAGTGAAGGCAACTTCTCAAGAGGCAGGAATAGTCTGTTCTGTATCTGAGGAGAGCTGGATGTGCCTGGAATCAGAGATTTATATTTAAACAGAAGCCATCTGGGCAGGTATTTGGATGGGCATTTGGCTTCTGGAGGCAAAATCTATGCAGACTTGCAATTTCTGTTAATCAGAATGGGAGAAGAGGAGAGAAAGAATTAACAGTTTGAGAGTGAAAGAAAATAAGTGGATGGGACCTTGAATATGGGTGCCTTTGATACAGAAGCTCATTATGATTAAGATGGTTAGGAATGTTTTGTTAATAAGTAGACATTGAAGTTAGAAGAGATGCCGACCCATTAGGGTAACTGTGATCTATGTGTTTTGTGATAGTTAGTATAAAAGGACTGTATAATAGAGCAGATTGGAGCAGTTCTCTGAAGCTATACTGAGAGATTTTCCTGACACCTTTACTACTTGGCAAGGAAGGGTTCAGACAGCGCCGACCTGCTGCAAATTACTCAATACTGTCCCAGATGTTAGGTGATTATTTCGGATGTTCTAAACCTATTGCTTATGTCTGTGTGTGCTTAAAGCTAATAAACAGTAGTTTTAGATAAGAGCTTGCCTGCTTGTATTAATCTTCATCAGCTGGAATAGCTGCGTTCCCATTGTTTTATTCCTGAAACCGCCTGGAGTGAAACAGTTAAGTTACCACTGCTATAGGTTCTGAGAACCCTGTAAGAGAGTAGGTACAAGAGTTTATAGGGTCTGACCTCTCAGTACATGGCTACATTCTCTTGGGATGAGGTGTCCCCTTTTTATCAACAGAAAGCCCATACAATCGATTCACCACCTGCCTATAGAAAGAGGAGATGGTTTATTGGGCAGGGCTCCAAGGTCATGTTGTGTCTGCAGCTCACAATCATCTTCACTGCTTTTTGCTGGAAGATGAGATGAAAGCATGTAAAAGACAAATCTTCTCCAGCTGGACCAAACCGATTACATTATAGCGTACAATGTTGGAGCACAGACTCCTTTCCAGGGGGTGAAAGCTCTTCACTCCTCAATGGACATTGCCCATATCTTCTTTAACATGCAGCATGTAACTGGGAAAACAGGATTTCGCTTTACTGCTCTCTAGGGGAAAGATCCTGTTATCTTGCTCTTTCTCTAGAAACGTAATTTTCAGCATCAGAGAGCCTTGAATGTCAATGTAGAATTCCCTTTCCCTTATTGTGTTAGCCCCCAATTAACTTGGTGCTTCTGGCACAATAATATGTGGAAGTGAGGCAGGGAGAATTGTTTTTAACCACATGAGATAAATGCAGCACCTTAGTTTTAGGTGATCTTCTTCTAGAAGAGCCACAAATGGTGCTTTGGGGAGAAGCAGGAAGACTGTTGCCACCTATGGGACAGAATTAAACTGTGCGTGTGCGTATGCATGAGCGTGCATGCGTGCAGTGATTTTGAAGCTCTTAATTCAACGAATCTTTAATCCTGGGCTGTTCCAGTAACAATTTTAAAGGCAAGAAATACCTTTCTTTGTCTAGTGAGTTTGACATGATTTCTCTGGCAGCTTAATGGTAAGTCGTGTCCAGAGAAAATGGGTAATTTCTGCATAGATTTACCTCCGCCCCCAACTATTTGTGTGTATGTTTTTCATAATCCGTTCACTCAGTATGTGTCTTTCTCTACAGGGACTCAACTATCTCTGTAATGTGAGTCTCGCTGGGCTATTTAGAAACTGGGCCTCCTTTTTGTACGAGTCCCTGGCTTTGTTCTGTGTCACTGTGGCTCTGGCACAGTAATACATGGCTGTGTGTGCAGCTGTCAGCGAGCGCAGCTGCAGGGAGACCTGGTCCTTGGAAGTGTCTACAGAGATGGTGATGCGGTCCTGGAGAAATGGGGTGTAGTTTGTGGTTCCACTATCATATGGATACATGTTTCCCATCTACTCCATCCCTTTCCCGGAAGGCCGTTGGATCCACTGTCAGTCGTCATACTGAGTAGTGATGGAAACCCCAAGACAGCGCAGGTGAGCGTGAGGGTCTCTCTGGGCTTTGCTGTTTCTGGGCTGGACTGGACCAGCTAAGCCTCAGAAAGGACAGCTGGGGAAAGGAAAACAAAGCAAGGAATGAATTAGCCACTGAAGGTCTCTGTGTTTCCCTAATTCCTGCACTGTCCCATTGACACTTACTGGTGAGGGCGCAGAACAGGGAAAGGAAAAGCCACAGAAATTTCATTCCAATTTTCATGCAGTGAGGGAAGTTCTTCAGCAGGCAGGAATGGGCAAGTCTGAGTCTCGAGAGAAACTGACGCTGCTGGAATTCGAGACTTGTATTTAACCAGGGGCCTCCCAGGACAGAGATTTGCATGTGGGTTTCCGAGAGCGGGTATAAGAGATGATGGGGTGAGTGCCCAGTACGTGTCAGGCCTGTCTTGTGGACAGGTGTCCCCTGTACGCCACAGAGAACCAGTGTACTCAGCTGGGTGCACATATGATGACGGGTGTGTGAGGGTAGGAAGGAGGGCCAGAGGACAGGGCACTGGACTGGGAGCCAGGAGAACCCATTTGGCCAGAGACTTGCATGTGGCTCCACCCAGCGGGAATAAACTACTGGGGGGCCTCTGCCCAGGGAGAGCTGTCTGGTGCATAGGAGAATCATACACCCCCTCCAGGTCTGAGGGTGAAACCCACTGAAATCCCTGGGTGTCTCTCCCATGGAGCATGGCCTGCCCCTAACTGGGCAGGGTGTATGCAATCAATATGAACAACACCCAGGAGCTGTCAGGAAGGGCGGGTGTCTCCTGGGAGCATCGGATGAGGAAGGAACTGCAGGTGCCGGCAGGGAAAGGGTGTTTTCCACACCAGAGACAGAAAACAGCTTTGTTGAAGGAGAAGGGAACGAGGCCTGGAAAGCAGAATCAACTTCTGGGGTTCCTCAGAAAAAGGGCTGTGACTGCAGTGACAGATACACTCGGGAAATGGATCACATTAGTTTTGGGGGGCTTTTCATACAGAAATCTCGGTGTCTCTCTCAGAGCAAGGGAGAAAGCTGTCCTATGTGCCTCTCCGAAACTGTCTGTCCATGTCTCTGTCCGTGTCTGTTTCTGTAACAACTAGAGTTGAGAGCAGGTGACTTTTTCTGAGGACGTGTCATGCTCCCTTCAGTTGTGTGAAGAGGAACGGGGGGGCCAAAGGGAGGAAGTGTCTTTTCTGGATGCATTTTTTAAAATGCCAATTTGTGTAGAGCTGTTTTTCATATTCACCTCCATGGTAGGTGTGTCTGTCTCTGCCTCGGGGACTCTGCTTTCCCTGTTCTACTGACTTCACCCTACCTCACGTGGCACAGTCCACCCCAATCTCCAGGTAGATCATAGAATCAGAGAAGATTAGGATTGGAAGGGACCCCAGGAGATATCTAGTCCAACCACCAGCTCAAAACAGGACTAACCTCAGCTAAATCATCCCAGCCAGGGCTTTGTCAAGCCGGGCCTTAAAGTCCTCTAAGGATGGCGATTCCACCCCCTGCCTAGGTAACCCATTCCAATGCTTCACCACCCTCCTAGTGAAAAAGCTTTTCCTAATATCCAAGATGGGCCTTCTCACGGCAACTTGAGACCACTGCTCCTTTTTCTGTTACTTACTACCTTTGAGAACAGCCTACCTCCATCATCCCTGGAACACCCCTTCAGGCAATTAAAGGCTGCTATCAAATCCCCCTCGTTCTTCTCTTCTGCAGACTCTTGTCATAAGGCTTGTGCTCCAGCCCCCTAATCATTTTCATTGCCCTGCTGGACTCTCTCCAATGTGTCCACATCCCACCTGATCCACATTAAGAACCAGATTCTCTGAAGAGCCTAGGGCCAGGTGTCCACAGTTCAGAATGCAAAATTGGGCCAGATCGAGAAAAGTCTCAGATCCTGTTTAGACACCCAGAGTGTTGTCGATTTGCATAAACATCAGACACTGAAATATCAGCCTTGACAAGAGGTAAAACCACAGAAACACTTTAGTTCCTTTCAAGCAATTGCTCTTTGACAACTGTGTAAGAGGCCAGAGAAATGAACTAGCTATTAGTGAATACTGCATGATCTGGCCTCTTTTTTTCTTTCTCTCATCTTAGCTGTAAAATGGGTTTAATGAGCTTTTCTTGGCTGCCTAGTGGATTGTGAGGTTTAAACCCAGGACGGGTTGTGAGTCACTCACAAGTTGCAGTAAAAAGGGGCAGAGAAGGACAGAGGCAGGGAGGTGGCTGGGTGGCCAGCTGCCAGGGAATCCACTGAGATTCTGGTTCCCAAATGTTGCACACTTTTTGATAAATCTCAATATTAATCCATGGACTCCATCCACTGAATGTTGTGCCTGGGGGTGGGGGCAGGTGTGGTGTTCATATGAAATCTGTTCATGAGGCCAAGATTCCTGAACGGGATTTAAGGGCTCTGGGGTCCTCGGCCCAGTGGGTGTGAGTTGTTGCTGTTGTGTGAGAAGGGCTGGAAGGAGAATTTGGAAATAAATCCAGTTTTTTTAAATGTGCAGGTGCCCACAGAAAAGCTGGGAGACGCCAGCAAAGGGCAAGGACAGGATTAAGAAACTGGAGCAGGATTTGCATGAAGAGGGCTGGGTCAGGGCGGGTAAGGGCAGCCCCTCTGCCTGGGTCTCTCTAACCAGGAGGCCTCCCTCTTTAACTGGGAGAGGAGGAAGGTTGGATTTGGCCAAGGTACACCAGCAAACCACTTCAGAGATGGAAGGGAGTGCAGCAGGGTTACAGGAAATGTCTGGGCAATCTCCAAAGGAGGCCTGTGGTCATGGTAGCTCAGGAGTGGGGCTGGGACTGACTGGACAGGGGAGGGCATTTGTCAGGGCTATTAAACCCAGTCGGTCCATGCTCCAACCAGTGATACTCAGACCTCAGTGGGTCAGGAGCCAAAGTAGCCCTCAACATGACCCAAAAGAGCTACAGTTGTGTGAATGGCAGGAGAAACCTACTTATCTATCTACTTACCCTCCTATCTATCTATCAAACAATATATATATAGATGTAGATGAATGGATAGATATGTAATTCTCCCAGCAAATGTGTTAAAAGTTTAATGCAAGTTGATTAATTAATTGTTTAATAACAAATTAAAAGCATCCTCATGGGTTAATATCTTGGATTGAGTCATAATTAAATCACACACTGTTCTAATAGCCTGTTCTGCAAAGAGCCACTGAAGACACATTAAACTAAAGTGTCCTTGTGGCTGGAGATGCACATTTGGAAAATCACTGGTGTAAACCAATCTCTGTTGGAGAGCAGGAGGAGAGCTAAAGTGTGGGCTAGATTATATCACATCTTGCACTGCAGGATTCTTATATGAAGCAAAACTTCCTAGGGCTGGTCAGAGGCAGGATATTGGAGGAAATGGAGCTTGGCTTCATCCTGTTTGGGAATTGCTAAGTTCCTCCGGGAGAAATGCAGCAAATTCACCACCATCAGATCAATTGCTCTGGATCGACTGAGCGGTCAGGAAAGACCCGCTCAGTCGGTTCAGAAATCGACCTATGAAAACCACCTCCAAAAGTGGCATAGTGCTACGCCGATGCAGCGCAGCATGGACTCCCCTCAGAACAGAAGCAGCAGAGTCGACATAAATTACGCAAATTTTTACATCACTTGCATATCTCCTGTCGATTGCTGCCGAATCCCGGAGGGAAGTACAGATGGATTATCACTGATCAGTTTGTGTGTGTGACTGCTGCCTCCTACCGGATTCAATGGGAATTGGTCTGTCTTTGTGAAAGACACAGCCTCCAGCACCTTCTGCATTAAATGAGATCTGTTCGGTGTGTGTCTGCAGTGACTGGGTTGAGAGAGAGCAGTTTTTGCTCACTTCCCCATCCTATAAACATCTTGGGCTGGACTGGACCAACTGCTCCTGAGAGAGGTCACTTGAATGAAAGAGAAAAAAGTAAAGCATATTTTAGCCACCCAGGGAATCTGAGTCTGTCCCTAATTCTCCCCTCTTCTATAGACATTAAAACATGGGAGGAGATACAAAGGAAAAGAAATAGTGATTTCATTCTAGTTTTGATACGGCGAAGGCAACTTCTCAAGAGGCAGGAATGATCTGTTCTGCATCTGGGGAGTGCTGGATGTGCCTGGAATCGGGTTTGCATTTAAAAAGAAGCCATCTGTGGCAGGTTTTTGCACATGGATTTGACAGTGTTACCCCAGAACTTGATTGAGCTAATTGCAACCATACTTTGTGTGGTCAGCCACCATGAATTAATAAAACATTAAGGGTTAATTTGAATGACATAACACATATACTCATACAGACTTAGGGTACATCTACAGTGATGGTGGCAAACTCGCTGCCGTTAGATCAAAGTATCTGGATTGACTGAGCAGTCAGTGAAGAGCCACTCAATCAATCCAGACGTCGCCAGAAGTTGGCGCAGTAACACCACCCCCTCGAGTGCTGTAGCACTGCATCGATGGGAAAGCTGTTCCCATTGGCGCAGTGCAGTGAAGACGACGTGCAGAAGGGAAGCACAACAGTCAATGGGATTCCGGTTGACTGCCACTGGATCGCCAGGTAAGTACAGAGCGGGCCATAGGAAACAGACAGACACAAGCTGACACTGAGTCCTGAGTGATTTTTGTGTAACTGTTTTGCCATGAATCTTTCTCTTCCTCTGTATAGTAACTTGAATGTGAACAAAAAACAATTATCAGGTTCTTTGACAAGATTCCTGAAGCAGCTCAAGGATAAATCTTGGCCAGAGAAAGAGGGTGGCTTCTGGAGGCATTATGTAAAAAAATCTGTTACTACTTAGGTTTTACATATTCAATGTACAGTGCGGTTTCTGTGTATATGAGGGGCTCAACTATCCTTTTTCCTCTGGTCTCAGTGGGCTGCTAAGAAACCACATCCCCTTTTCATACCAGTCCCTGCTTAGCTCTGTGTCACTGTGTCTGCCTGGCACAGTGATACGTGGCAGTGTCTGCAGCTGTCAGGGAGCGAAGCTGCAGGGAGACCTGGTTCTTGGAAGTGTCTGCAGAGACGGTGGCTCGGCCTTGGAGGGATGGGGCATAGCTTGTGGTCCCACCATATGGATAAATACCTCCCACCCACTCCAGCCCTTTTCCAAGAGGCCGCCGGATCCAGTCCCAGCCGTAGTTGCTGTCAGTGATGGAGACACCTGAGACAGCACAGGTGAGTGTGAGGGTATCTCTGGGCTTCACCACTCCCGGGCCAGACTGGATCAGCTGCACCTGCGAGAGAACACCTGGGAAGAGGGAAACAAAGTGATTAAAGAATTAGCCATGGAATGAATCTATGGAAGTGTCTGTAACTACCTCTCTACCTATGGACACTCACAGGTGGGGGCAAAGAACAGGGACAGGAAAAGCAACAGCGATTTCATTCTTGTTTTCATAGAATAAGGGAAACTCCACAGAAGGCAGGACTGGGCAGTTCTGAATCTGCGGTGAGAGTGGGGCTCCTAGAATCAGGGCTTTGTATTTAAAGAGGAAGTCCCTGGGGCAGCGATTTGCATGTGGATTCCTCAGGGTGGGTATAAGAGATGATGAGGTGAAGACTATTACATGGCAAGGTACCCTTAGGGACAGGTGTCCCCTTTGCACCACAGAGAGCTGGGCACTCAACTCAGCACACATGTAATGACAGGGGACGGCTGTTTGAGGGTAGGAAGAAAGGTGCAAAGGATGGGGAAAGGCTGGAACTCAGGCAATGCCCCTTGCACTGGGATTTGAATTTTGGGTTTGCCCTATGGGGATGAATGAGGAGGGAGGCCTGTAGCTAGTCACACACACCCACTTCATGGCCTGAGCTAATTGCAACCATATTGTGTTTGGTCAGCCACCATGAATTAATAAAACATTAAGGGTTGGTTTGAATAAGCAGGGCTTCTGGAGGCAAAATCTATGCAGACTTGCAATTTCTGTTAATCAGAATGGGAGGAAAGAAAGAATCAACAATCTGAGAGTGTAAGAAAATAAGTGGATGGGACCTTGAATATGGGTGCCTTTGGTACAGAAGCTCATTATGATTAAGATGGTTAGGAATATTTTGTTAATAAGTAGACATTGAAGATAGAAGAGATGTCAACCCATTAGGGTAACTGTGATCTGTGTGTTTTGTGATAGTATAAAAGGACTGTATAATAGAGCAGATTGGAGCAGTTCTCTGAAGCTATACTGAGAGATTTTCCTGACAACTTTGCCCCCAGGTTGGGAAGCATTCCGCTAGCGCGGACCTGCTGCAAATTATTCAACATTGTTCCAGAGGTTAAATAATTATTTTGCATATTTTAAACCTATTGTTTATGTCTGTGTGTGCTTAAAGCTAAGAGTTTTAGGGAAGAGGTCGCTTGCTTGTATTAATCTTCACCAGCCAGAAGTGCTGCGTTCCCATGGATTCATTCCTGAAACCACCTGAAATGAAAAAGTTATATTACCGCTGCTTTAGGTTCTGAAATCCCTGTGTAAGAACAGAGTAGGTACAAGAGATTACAGGATCTGAGCTCTGTCCATGGCTACATCCCCTTAGGATGAGGTGTCCCTTTTTATCAACAGAAAGACTGTACCCTCGACTCATCAGCTGCATATAGAAGGAGGAAATGATTTCTTAAGCAGGGCTCCGAGATCATAATCGTCTTCCCTACTTTTTGCTGGAAGATGAGATGAAAGCATGCAAAAGACAAACTTTCTCCAGCTGGACTAAACAGACTATATGAAAGAGTACAATGTTGGAGCACAGACTCCTTTCCAGGAGGTGAAAACTCTTCACTCCCCCAGAGGCATTGTCCAGCTCTTTAACATGCAGGATGTGAAAGGGAAAACAGAGACTGTCCCTTTTCTGCCCTCTAATGGAAAGATCCTGTTGTCTTGCCCTTTCTCTAGAAACATAATTTTCAGCAGCACAGAGCCTTCAACATCCATGACGTTTTGGGGAGAAACAGGAAGACTGCTGCCACACCAATGGGACAGAATTAGACTCTGTGTGTGTGTGTGTGTGTGTGTGTGTGTGTGTGTGTGTGTGTGTGTGTGTGAGAAAGTGAAAGCACCCTTCTTACTGCACACAACACATATACTCACACAGACTTAAGCAGACAGACAGACACAGGTTTACCCTGAGTTTTTGTGTAACTATTGTGCCATGAATCTTTCTCTTTCTCTTCATATAGTAACTTGAATATGAACAAAAGAACCATCATCAGGTTGTTTGACAAGATTCCTGTAGCAGCTCAAGGGTTAATTGTGGCCAGAGAAACTGGGTGGCTTCTGGAGGCATCATGTAAAAAATATCTGAATCTACTTCGGTTTTACGTATTCAAGGTCTAGTGAGATTTCTGTGTACATGAGGGGCTCAACTATCCTTGTCTCTTTGGCCTCACTGGGCTGCTTAGAAATCACCTCCCCTTTTCGTACTAGTCCCTGCTTTGCTCTGTGTCACTGTGTGGGTTCCAGCACAGTAATACGTGGCAGTGTCGGCTGCTGTCAGGGAGTGGAGCTGCAGGGAGAACTGGTTCTTTGAAGTGTCTGCAGAGATAGTGACTCGGCTTTGGAGGGATGGGGCATAGGCTGTGGTCCCACCAAATGGAAAAATCCCTCCCACCCATTCCACCCCTTTTCCAAGAGGCTTCCGGATCCACTCCCAGCCATGGCTTCCGTCAGTGATGGGGACACCCGAGACAACACAGGTGAGAGTGAGGGTCTCTCCGGGCTTCACCACTCCCGGGCCGGACTCGACCAGCAGCACCTGCGAGAGAACACCTGGGAAGAGGGAAAACATTGAGGAAAGAATTAGCCACGGAACGAATCTATGGAGCTGCCCATAACTACCTCTCTACCTATGGACACTCACAGCTGTGGGCAGAGAGAAGGAAAAGCAACAGAGATTTCATTCTTGTTTTCGTATAACAAGGGAAACTCCGCAGCAGGCAGGACCGGGCTGTTCTGTGTCTGCGGCGAGAGTGGGGTTCCTAGAATCAGGGGGTTGTATTTAAAGAGGAAGTCCTTGGGGCAGCGATTTGCATGTAGGTTCCCCAGCGTGGGTATAAGAGATGACGGGTTAATGCTCATTATGTGGCAAGGTACCCTTGGGGACGGGTGTCCCTTTGTACACATAGAGCGAGGGTAAATACTGAAGTTAGGAGAGATGCTGACACATTAGGGTCATTTTGATCTATATGTTTTGTGATAGTTAGTATAAAAGTACTATATAATAGAGCGGATTGGAGCTGGTCTCTAAAGCTATCCTGAGAGATTTTCCTGACAACTTTACTCCCTGGTTGGGAAGCATTTGGCTGGCGCTGACCTGCTGCATATTATTCAACACTGTCCCAGAGGTTCGCTAATTATTTTGGATATTCTAAACCTATTGCTTATGTCTGTGTGTGCTTAAAGCTAATAAACAGTAGTTTTAGGTAAGAGGTCACTTGCTTGTATTAATCTTCATCAGGAAGAAGCACGGTGTTCCCATGGATTCATGCCTAAAATGAAACAGTTACGTTACCACTGCTGTAGGTTCTGAAATCCCTGTGTAAGAACAGAGTAGGTACAAGAGATTACAGGGTTTGAGCTCTCAGTATGTGGCTACATCCTCTTAGGGTGAGGTGTCCGCTTTTTATCAACAGAAAGGCCGTACCCTCGACTCATCATCCACATATAGAAAGAGGAGATGGTTTCTTGGGCAGGGCTCCAAGCTCATGTTGTGTCTGCCTCTCACAATCATCTTTGCCCCTTTTGCATGCTTTCATCTCATCTTCCAGCAAAAAGACAAACTTTTGCTAGCTGGACTAAGCTGATTAAAGGGTACAATGTTGGAGCACAGACTCCTTTCCAGAGGGTGAAAACTCTTCACTCCTCATAGGGCATTGCCCAGCTCTTTTTTAACATGCCACATGTGAAAGGTAAAACAGAGGATGTCCCTTTACTTCTCTCTAGTGGAAAGATCCTGTTGTCTCACTCTTCCTCTAGAAATGTAGTTTTAGCAAGATTCCTGTAAATGGGGTCAAGAGAAACTGGGTGGCTGTTGGAGACATTTTTAAAAGATCTCTCTTTGTCTGAAGGTTTTTTATTTTCGACCTACTGTGCATGTCTGTCTCTCGGAGGGCCTCAGCTACCCCTGCTTCTCCGGCCTCACTAGTCTCTCAGAAATGCTTCCCCTTTTTGTACCAATGCCTGCTTTGCTCTGTATCACTGTGTGTCTAGCACAGTAATACGTGGCCGTGTCTGCTGCTGTCAGGGAGCGGAGCTGCAAGGAGAACTGGTTCTTGGAGGAGTCAGCGGTGATGGTGATTCGGCTTTGGAGGGATGGGTTGTAATTTGTGCTCCCAGTATATATATATATATGTCCCATCCACCCCAGCCCTTTCCCAGTGGGCTGCCGGATCCATTGCCAAGAGTAACTGCTATCAGCGATGGAGACACCTGAGACAGCGCAAGTGAGTGTGAGGGTCTCTCCGGGCTTCACGATTCCTGAGCCAGACTGGACTAGCTGCACCTCAGAGAGGACACCTGGAAAAGGGAAAACAAAATGAGGAATAAATTCGCCACTGAACGAAATTGTGGTTCTGTCCCTAATTCCCCCACTGTTCCTGGACACTTACAGGTGGGGACAGATATTAAGAAAAGGAAAAGCAACAGGGATTTCATTCTTGTTTCCGTGCAGTGAGGGAAACTCCCAGCAGGTGAGAACAGGCAGTTCTGTGCGTGGGGAGAGACTGAAGCCTGTGGAGTCTGAAATTTGTATTATACAGCAACCCCCCAGCAAGGGATTTGCATGTGGGTTTCACCCAGTGCATATAAGGTGACAGGGAGATGTCTAGGTAGGGAGTGTTGTCTGGTGGAGTGGCCAGAAACACACCTTCATTAAGTGTTGGCTGGGATGGAGGGGCCACTGAACTTTATGAGCGACTGTCCACTCAGTTTCACTTGTCTTACCACAGGGCTGAACTGGTTCAATGAATCCAATCAGCTAAGATTGGCTACTGAGAAATGTATTGGGAATATGCAATAAATGTAAACAGTGCACATAAGCAGAGCTCATTTTGTTTTTGTGATCTCCCCCACCCTCTTTCCCAGGTGTCGTCTCACAAGATCAGTGGATACAGGCTAGAGAAGCCCAGCAACTCCTTACTGCTAATTTGTAAAGAGTCTAGCCTGGCTTGGGAGGAGTGAATTTTGGACGTCCCTGTGAAAGGTGTGGAAAGGAGCAGGGACAATCAATATTCTGGATCTTTAACTCTGCCTTGTTCCTGGACACTAAATAACCATGATGATCTCCAGAGATGAATCAGAGAGAGTGCTTGCGAACGACTCAGTGGAGAAGGGGCATAAAGTGTTCTGGTACAAGGCACCCGCCTACTCCTACAGCTACATCCCCACTATGGGTTGTAGTGGTATAGATCTGTGGGGAACACATTATGGGTAATTGCACGCCTAACCCTCGTAATTATATAGCACAAATGTGGCGTGTAGACCAGATCTCAATGCTAGTTAGAAACGACCTCCCCTTTTTGCACCGGCCTTGCTTTGCTGTGTGTCACTGTGTGTGTCTCCGGCACAGTAACTCATGCCGGTGTCTGCAGCTGTCAGGGAATGGAGCTGCAGGGAAAACTGGCTGTTGTAGGAATCTGCAGCAATGGTGATTCGGCCTTGCAGAGATATGGCAGAGCCAGTACCACTGTGGCTAAACACGTACAGAGAAGTGGTTTCGTATCCATATCCCACCCACTGCAGCCCTGTCCCAAGAGGCTGTGGAACCAGTCATAAGTGCTGGCTGTGAGGTATGCACCCAAGACAGCACAGGCCAGCTTGAGGGTTTCTCCAGCCTTCACCACCTCCGGGCCAGACTGGACCAGCTTTACCTGGGAGAGGACGTCTGGGAAAAGGGAAACAAAACGAGGAGTGACTTAGCCACTGAATGACTGTTAGTGTGTTTCCTTGATTACCCCACGGTCCCACAGACACTTGTAGCTGAGCGTGGAGAACAGGGAAAGGAAAAGCAGCAGCAATTTCATTCTGGTTTTCATGTACTGAGGGACAATAGTCCAAGGGGGGGAGCCCTAAATAGGAATATTTTGCGGGACTCCTAAGCACACAGCACAGAATGAAAAGCAAACAGGGGGACCCCTAATTTGCTCACATCCCTAGGCAATTCCTTAGTCTGTTTATGCCTGGAGCTGGTGCAGGGGAGGGGAAGTCTCCAAAAGATAGGAACTGCCAGTTCTATGTCTGGGGTGGGGCTGAGGCTCCTAGGATCAGAGGCTTGTGTTTAAAGAGACATCCCCAGGGAAGGGATTTGCATTCGGGTTTCACTCCGAGGGGAGAAGCTGACAGCGAGACCTATATCTTAGCAGTTCTCTTTGGTGGCTTGAGTCTCAGTCACCCCCTCATTATGTCTTGTGGCTGTTGAAGTCCCTAGGAGCCTTTCAGGGGCCATCAAACTGGTTTCCAAGCCATTTTTGGGGGGTGGTGGGACCCCCGTTCTGCACCAGTTGCAGTGCAAGTTGAGAAGGGTCAGCCCAGAAGCACTGCGCAGAGAAGTGAGGCTGTCCTGGGCGTGTCCGATGGGGAAGGGACAGGAGCTGCGGGGAGAGAAAGGGCCGTCTGAGACCAAGACTGGGAACTTGCATTAGCGAAAAGGGAGGGAACTGGGCATCCTCTGGGTTTTGTGATAGCAAGGGCTGTGCTGGCAGGGACCAGAGGGGACAGCCTGTATCCCACGCTGGGGAGGAATGTGCCACGTTATCATTAGGTGCTTTTCATACAGAGCAGCCGCCTGTGTGTGGGTGTGGGTGTTAAGGATTGCTACCCTCTGGTGGAGACAATGGGACTTGCTCTGTGTGTGTGTGTGTGTCTGTGTGTGTGTTTGTGTGTAAGCTGCTCTCTTCTGAAAGAAAACGGCTTTGAAGGAGAAGGGAACCAGGCCTGGAAAGCAGAATCAGCTTCTGGGGTTCCTCAGAAAAAGCGCTGTGACTGCAGTGACAGATACACTCGGGAAATGGATTACGTTAGTTTTGGGGGGCTTTTCATACAGAAATCTCGGTGTCTCTTTCAGAGCTAGGTAGAAAGCGGTTCTGTGTGTCTTTCTGAAACTGTCTGTCCATGTCTCTCTCCGTGTCTGTTCCCGTAACAACTCAAATCGTGAATGCAGATGGTTTTTCCTGAGGATGTGTGTTATGCTCCCTTCAGTCGTGTGGAGAGGAACCGGGGGGGGGGGGTGTCTCTTCTGGATGCATTTTTTAAAATGCCAATTTGTGGAGGGCTGTTTTTCATATTCAGCTCCACTGTAGGTGTGTCTGTCTCTGCCTTGGGGACTCTGCTCTCCCTGTTCTGCTGACTTCATGCTACCTCGCATGGCACAGTCCGCCCCAATCTCCAGGTAGATCACAGAATCAGAGAAGATTAGGATTGGAAGGGACCCCAGGGAATATCGAGTCCAACCACCAGCTCAAAAGAGAACTAACCTCAGCTAAATCATCCCAGCCAGGGCTTTGTCAAGCTGGGCCTTCAAAACCTCTAAAGATGGAGATTCCACCCCCTGCCCAGGTAACCCATTCCAGTGCTTCATCACCCTCCTAGTGAAAAAGCTTTCCCTAATATCCAAGCTGGGCTTCCCTCACTGCATCTTGAGACCACTGCTCCTTGTTCTGTCATCTACCACCTTTGAGAACAGCCTACCTCCATCATCCCTGGAACACCCCTTCAGGTATTTACCACTGAATTTACCACTGCATTAACTGTTGAAGTCCCCGGGGGCCTCTTAGGGGGAAATCAAAGGGTTATCCCAGCCATTTTTGTGGGGTGGTGGGTCCCCCAGGTCTGCAGCAGTTGCAGCACAAGTTAAGAAGGTTCAGCCCTGAAATGCTGTCCAGAGAAATGAGACTGTCCTGGGAGTGTCTGATGGGGAAGGGACTGGAGCTGCAAGGAGAGAAAGGGTGGCCTGAGGCAGCCGAGACCGAGAACCTGCGTTAGTGAAAAGGAAGGGAACTGGGCATCCTCTGGGTTTTGTGATAACAAGGGCTGTGCTGGCAGGGACCTGAGGGGAGAGCCTGTAGCCCATGCTGGGAAGGAAAGTATCACCTTATTATTAGGCACTTTCCGTACAGAGGAGCCGTGTGTGTGTGTGTGTGTAAGGACTGCTGCCCCTTAGTGGAGAGAATGGGACTTGCTCTGTGTGTGTGTGTGTGTGTGTGTAAGCTGCTCTCTTCTGATCACAGAGACCCGTGTTTGTGCACACCAAACACGCACTCTGACACAGACACAGGGGAACAGACGCTAGATTTGAGCAGTGATTTTGTAGCTCTTAATTCAATGAATCTTTAATCCCGGCCCATTCCGGTAACCATTTTAAAGGCAAGAAATACCTTTCTTTGTCCAGTGAGTTTGACATGATTTCTCTGGCAGCTTAATGGTAAGTCGTGTCCAGAGAAAGTGAATAAATTCTGCCTGGATTTACCTCTGCCCCCAACTATCTATGTGTATGTTTCTCATAGTCCATTCACTCAGTATGTGTGTGTGTTTCTTTCAAGGGTCTCAGTTGTCCCTGTAACTAGTCTCACAGTGCTATTTAGAAACTGCTTCCACTTTCTGTATGAGTCCCTGCTCTGCTGTGTCACTGTGTATGTTTTTTGCACAGTAATACGTGGCGGTGTCTGCAGCTGTCAACCAACGAAGCTTTAGGGAGAGGTGGTTCTTGGAAGTGTCTACAGAGATGGTGGCTCGACCCTGGAAAGATGGGGGATAGCCTGTATTCCGGTTGGCTGGATAAATCTCTCCTATCCACTCCAGCCCTGTCCTTAGTGGCTTCCGGATCCAGTGCCAAGAGCTATACTGAGTAGAAAGAGAGAGCCCAGAGACAGCACAGGTGAGTGTGAGGGACTCTTCGATCCTCACCACTCCCGGGCCAGACTGGACCAGCTGCACCTCAGAGAGGACACCTGGAAAAGGGAAAACAAAGTAAGGAATGAATTAGCCACTGAACAAATTTGTGGTTCTGTCCCTAATTCCCCCACTGTCCCTGGACACTTACAGGTGGGGGCAGGTATCAAGGAAAGGAAAAGCAACAGGGATTTCATTCTTGTTTCCATGCAGTGAGGGAAACTCCCCAGCAGGTGAGAACAGGCAGTTCTGTGTGTGCAGAGAGACTGAAGCCCGTGGAGCCTGGGATTTGTATTATGCAGCAACCCCCCAGCAAGGGATTTGCATGTGGGTTTCACCCAGTGCATATAAGGTGACAGGGAGATGTCTAGGTAGGGAGTGTTGTCTGGTGGAGTGGCCAGAAACACACCTTCATTAAGTGTTGGCTGGGATGGAGGGGCCACTGAACTTTATGAGCGACTGTCCACTCAGTTTCACGTGTCTTACCACAGAGCTGAACTGGTTCAATGAATCCAATCAGCTAAGATTGGCTACTGAGAAATGTATTGGGAATATGCAATAAATGTAAACAGTGCACATAAGCAGAGCTCATTTTGTTTTTGTGATCTCTCCCACCCCCTTTCCCTGGTGTCGTCTCACAAGATCAGTAGGTACAGGCTAGAGAAGCCCAGCAACTCATTACCGCTAATTTGTAAAGAGTCTAGCCTGGCTTGGGAGGAGTGAATTTTGGACGTCCCTGTGAAAGGAGTGGAAAGGAGCAGGGACAATCAATATTCTGGATCTTAAACTCTGCCTTGTTCCTGGACACCAAATAACCATGATGATCTCCAGAGATGAATCAGAGAGAGTGCTTGCGAACGACTCAGTGGAGAAGGGGCATAAAGTGTTCTGGTACAAGGCACCCGCCTACTCCTACAGCTACATCCCCACTATGGGTTGTAGTGGTATAGATCTGTGGGGAACACATTATGGGTAATTACACGCCTAACCCTCGTAATTATATAGCACAAATGTGGCGTGTAGACCAGATCTCAATGCTAGTAAGAAACGACCTCCCCTTTTTGCACCGGCCTTGCTTTGCTGTGTGTCACTGTGTGTGTCTCCGGCACAGTAACACATGCCGGTGTCTGCAGCTGTCAGGGAATGGAGCTGCAGGGAAAACTGGCTGCTGTAGGAATCTGCAGCGATGGTGATTCGGCCTTGCAGAGACGTGGCAGAGCCAGTACCACTGTGGCTAAACACGTACAGAGAAGTGGTTTCATGTACATATCCCATCCACTGCAGCCGTGTCCCAAGAGGCTGCTGGAAAGAATGCCAGCCGTAAGTGCTGGCAGTGAGGAATGCACCCAAGACAGCACAGGTCAGCTTGAGGGTTTCTCCAGCCTTCACCATCTCTGGGCCCGAGTGGACCAGCTTCACCTGGGAGCGGACACCTGGGAAAAGGGAAACAGAGCGAGGAATGAATTAGCCACTGAATGCGTATGAGTGTGTTTCCCTAATTCCCCCACGGTCCCACAGACACTTACAGCTGAGGCTGGAGAACAGGAAAAGGAAAAGCAGCAGCGATTTCATTCTCGTTTTCATGTAACACAGGACAGTCGCCTAAGGGGGGCCCTAAACAGGAATGTATTTGGGGGTCTCCTATACACAGAACACAGAATCAAAAGCAAACAGGTGGCCCTTTAAGCTGCTCCGGTCCATAGGCAATTCCTTAGTCTGTTTATGCCTTGAGCCGGTGCTGGGCAGGGGAATTCTCTGAAAGATAGGAACTGCCAGTTCTCTGTCTGGGGTGGGACTGAGGTCCCCAGGATCTGGGGCTTTTGTTTAAAGAGACGCCCCTGGGGCAGGGATTTGCATGTGGGTTTTGCTGAGAGGGAGACCTGAATGTTAGCAGTTCTGTTTGTTGGCTCGAGTCTCAGTCACGCTCTCATCATGCCTTGTGGCCGTTGAAGTCCCTAGGAGCCTCTCAGGGGAAATCAAAGGGTTGTCCCAGCCATTTTTGTGGGGTGGTGGGTCCCCCAGTTCTGAAGCGGTTGCAGTGCAATGTTAAGAAGGGTCAGCCCTAAAGTGCTGTCCAGAGAAGTGAGACTGTCCTGGGAGCTTCTTTTGGGGAAGGAACTGGAGCTGTGGGGAGAGAAAGGTGGCCTGAGTCATTCGAGACAGAGACCCTGCGTTAGTGAAAAGGGAGGGAACTGGGCATCCTCTGGGTTTTGTGATAACAAGGGCTGTGCGGGCAGGGACCAGAGGGCAGAGTCTGTAGCCCACGCTGGGAAGGAAAGTGTCACCATATTATCAGGTGCTTTTCATACAGAGGAGCTGCCTGTGAGTGCGCACGTGTAAGTGTGTGTTAAGGACTGCTGATGCCTAGTGGAGAGAATGGGGCTTGCTCTGTGTGTGTGTGTGTGTGTGTGTGTGTGTGTGTGTGTGTGTGAGAGAGAGAGAGAGAGTGTGAAGGTCTGCGGCCCTCTAGTGAACAGAATGGGGTTAGCGCTCTGTGTGTGTGTGTGTGTGTAAGCTGCTCTCTTCTGAACGCAAAGGAAGAGATCCAGATTAGTGCACACCAAACGCACACTGTCCACAGACACAGGGGAACTGACACTAGATGTGAGCAGTGATTTTGTAGCTTTTAATTCAATTAGTCCCGACCCGTTCCGGTAACCATTTTAAAGGCAAGAAATACCTTTGTTCAGTGAGTTTGACATGATTTCTCTGGCAGCTCAATGGTAAGTTGTGTCCAGAGAGAGTGGGTAAATTAAGTATGGTTCTACCTCCGCCGCCAACTATTTGTATGTATGTTTTTCATAGTCCTTTCACTCAGTATGTGTGTCTTTCTCTGCAGGACCTCAACTATCCCTGTAACGACTGTCTTGCTGGGCTATTTAGAAGCTGCTTTTCCTTTTTGCTCGAGTCCCTGCTCTGCTCTGTGTCATTGTGGGTCTGGCACAGTAATACACGGCTGTGTCTGCAGCGATCAGCGAGCGGAGCTGCCGGGAGAACAGGTCCTTGGAGATGTCTGCAGAGATGGTGACGCGGCACTGGAGAGACAGGGCGTAGTGTGTGATTCCACTATCTGGTGGATACACCCTTCCCATCCACTCCAGCCCTTTCCTGCGGGGCCGCCGGACCCACTGTCAGTCGTAATACTGAGTAGCAATGGAAACCCCAAGACAGCGCAGGTGAGTGTGAGGGTCTCTCTGGGCTTCACCATTTCTGGGCCGGACTAGACCAGCTATGCCTCAGAGGGGACAAATGGGGAAAGGAAAACAAGGCAAGGAATGAATTAGCCACTTAAGGTCTGTGTTTCCCTAATTCCCGCACTGTTCCATTGACACTTACTGGTGAGGGCGGAGAACAGGGAAAGGAAAAACCACAGAGATTTCATTCCAATTTTCATGCAGTGAGGGAAGTTCTCCAGCAGGCAGGAATGGGCAGGTCTGAGTCTGGGGAGAAACTGATGCTGCTGGAATCTGCGACTTGTATGTAACCAGGAGCCCCCCGGGACAGAGATTTGCAGGTGGGTTTCCGAGAGCGAGTATAAGAGATGACAAGGAGTGAGTGCGCAGTACATGTCAGGACGTTCTTTGGGAGAAGTGCCCCTTTAATGCCACAGAGAACCAGTGTGCTCGGCTGGGCGCACATATGATGATGGGTGTGTGAGGGTAGGAAGGAGGGCCAGAGGACAGAGCACTGGACTGGGAGCTAGGAGAACCTATTTGGCCAGAGATTTGCATGTGGCTCCACCCAGCGGGAATAAACTACTGGGGGGGCCTCTGCCCAGGGAGGGCTGTCTGGTGCATAGAAGAATCATACACCCCCTCCAGGTCTGAGGGTGAAACCCACTGAAATCCATGGGTGTCTCTCCCTTGGAGCATGGCCTGCCCCTAACTGGGCAGGGTGTATGCAATCAATATGAACAACACCCGGGAGCTGTCAGGAAAGGCGGGTGTCTCCTGGGAGCATTGGATGAGGAAGGACCCGCAGGTCAGGCAGGGAAAGGGTGGTTTCCGCACCAGAGACAGAAAATGGCTTTGAAGGAGAAGGGAACCAGGCCTGGAAAGCAGAATCGACTTCTGGGGTTCCTCAGAAAAAGGGCTGTGACTGCAGTGACAGATACACTCGGGAAATGGATCACGTTAGTTTTGAGGGGCTTTTCATACGAAAGTCTCTGTGTCTCTCTCAGAGCAAGGGAGAAAGTTGTCCTATGTGCCTCTCTGAAACTGTCCATGTCTCTCTCACCTTGTCTGTTCCCGTAACAACTCAAGTTGTGAATGCAGGCGACTTTTTCTGAGGAACTTTGTTTTGCCTCCTTCATTCGTGTGGAGAGGAACGGGGAGCCGGGTGGAGGGGGTGTCTCTTCTGGATGCATTTTTTAAAATGCCAATTTGTGGAGGGCTGTTTTTCATATTCAGCTCCACTGTAGGTGTGTCTGTCTCTGCCCTGGGGACTCTACTCTCCCTGTTCTGCTGACTTCACCCTACCTCGCATGGCACAGTCCGCCCCAATCTCCAGGTAGATCACAGAATCAGAGAAGATTAGGATTGGAAGGGACCCCAGGGGATATCGAGTCCAACCACCAGCTCAAAAGAGAACTAATCTCAGCTAAATCATCCCAGCCAGGGCTTTGTCAAGCTGGGCTTTCAAAACCTCTAAAGATGGAGATTCCACCCCCTGCCTAGGTAACCCATTCCAGTGCTTCACCACCCTGCTAGTGAAAAAGCTTTTCCTAATATCCAAGCTGGGCTTCCCTCACTTCAACTTGAGACCACTGCTCCTTGTTCTGTCATCTACCACCTTTGAGAACAGCCTAGCTCTATCGTCTCTGGAACACCCCTTCAGGTAGTTGAAGGCTGCTATCAAAGCCCCCTCATTCTTCTCTTCTGCAGACTCTCCTCATAAGTCTTGTGCTCATTTTCATTGCCCTGCTGGACTCTCTCCAATTTGTTCACATCCCACCTGATCCACATTAAGAACCAGATTCTCTCAAGAGCCCAGGGCCAGGAGTCCACAGTTCAGAATGCGCAATTGGGGCCAGATTGAGAAAAGTCTCAGATCCTGTTTAGACACCCAGAGTGTTGTTGATTTGCAGCAGACAGCAGCTGTCCTGTGAGGTCCGATATTCCAAACAGCTCAGCACCCACACGCTCAAGATTCAAACCAGGCTCTGGTGTCTAAATGGTTCATTGGCAGATCTCACCAGGATCAAGGCTTTTGATAATCCCAATCAGAAATGTGGCAATGGGCCCCTGTCAGCACATTTCCTACAGGGAGACTTGACCACAGGGCTCTGTGGAAAATGTGTCAGCGCTGATTGTAATGTCCTGCAATGCTGTTATAAAATCCTGCTTTATATTCTTGCAGGGCAGGGATCTGAGGCGAGGCATGAAAGTGCCTTGGATGTCTGAACCGAAACCGCTTCCCCTTTTTGTACCAGTTCCTGCTTCACTCTGTGTCACTTTGTATCTCCCAGCACAGTAATAGGTGGTGGTGTCTGCAGCTGTCAGCAAGAGGAGCTGCAGGGAAAACTGGTTCTTGGGGGTCTCTACAGAGATGGTGAATTGGCCCTGGAGAGATGAGGCATAACCTGTCTCCCTGCTGTTATATGGGTACACGAATCCCATCCACTCCAACCCTTTCTTGGGGGGCTGCTGGATCCAGTGCCAATTGTAGCTCCTGTCCGAGATGGAGACACCCGAGACAGCACTGGTGAGTGTGAGGGTCGCTCTGGGTTTCGCCGCTCCCAGGCCAGACTGCACCAGCTGCACCTGAGAGAGGACACCTGGGGAAAAGGACAAAAAGCATGGAATGAATAAGCCACCGAATAAATCTATGGGTCGGTCCCTAATTTCCCGCACTGTGCCCGAAATACTCGGAGGTGAGGGCAGAGAAGAGGGAAAGGAAAAGCAACAGAGATTTCATTCTTGTTTCCATGCAATGAGGGAGACTCCCGAGCAGGTGAGAAGGGGCAGTTCTGTGTCTGGGGAGAGACTGAGGTTATTAGAACCAGGGGGTTGTATTTTAGCAGGAGGCCCCTAGGACAGAGATTTGCATGCAGGTTTCTCAAGGCGAGTATAAAAGATGACTGGGGTTGAGCTCCCAGTATACATGACCACTCTCTTGGGGACAGGTGTCCCCTTTACACCAGAGAGACAGTGCATGGAGCTTGTTTAGGGACCAGCTTCTTGGCGTTGTGAGAATGGGCTCTGGGTTGTAGTGACATGGGTGTGAAACTAGCACTGGGAGAACAGGGGTGCTTTGGCTTCTGGCAGCTTTACAAGGAGAATAGATTGTGTGTGTGTGTGTCGCCACCTCCAGCTCAAATGAGGAGGACACCGTCTGTGTGACGGTTCTTCCCCGCAGGGTAAAACTACCCCAGCTCATGTTGTGTGTATGTGTTTGTGTGTGTGTGTGT
>VOCS01019597.1:0-77089 GCA_007922155.1 Mesoclemmys tuberculata | reverse complement strand
GTCTCCTTCAGACTTCTGTGTCCTGGGTTGCTTCTCCCTCCTGGAGTCTTCTCCCTCCACTTGCTCTCTCTCTCCTTGGCTGATCCGCGGCCTTCCTGTCTCCGGCCCATCACCTACTGGGCCCCGGTTTCTGCGTCTCCCTTCCAACCCCTGGCTTTCTTTGCCCCGCCTTTTAGTAACCTTCCATTGTTCCACAAAAACAGGGCTTGGAGCTGTAGCGTTTAGAGGGGGGTGAATGTAAATTTCACTGAATCAAGTGTCCTTTAGCAGCTCCACACACCCCATCAGCCAGGCAGTGGGGTGCCCTGTGCCTTCAAGAACGCAGCCCTGGGAAGCGGTGCTAAGATGCACCATCTTGCAAGGGGTGAAGCCCCCCTGGCCCCTCCCACCCTATTTTTGCAGCCAGGGCAGTTGGCTCACCCTCTCCGGGGTAACCTTCACCCCTGCTGCCCCCCCCATCCCGGGGGTCCCCCCCTCTGCCCCACGCGGCCTGCATCTGCCCGGCCCTAACCTGGTCCCTGCCCCTCTCCGGCCCAGCCGGGGACCCCCCGCCCACTGGGTCCCCCGCCCGCTCTGCCCGCGGATCCCCCGAGCGGCAGCTCGCTGCGCGCTGGGCCGGGGCCGGGCAGCGGCCCCCGCGGATGCCACCGAGCGCCCGCAGCGCCCGGGCCCGGCCGCGAACCCGGCGCGGGGCGGGCTCGGCGCACACCCGCGGCTGCCCGCGCTGCGCCGCCCCGTTACCTTCCTGGGTCAGGCCGACGTGGCCGCCCCCCGCGGCGAGCCGGGAGCCGGGTCGGGGCCGAGCCGCTGCTGCTCCCCAGCGGCTCCTGCCGGGGCGAGCCCGAGCCCCGCGCCCAGCCTGGGCCCCGCCGGAGCCGGCAGGTGACGGGGAGCCGGGGAAGGGCTGGGCCGGGCGGGGAGGTGGCTCCGCACAAGCCCCGGGGAATCCGCTCCCGTGTGCGGGGCGCGCCTGCCGGGGGGAGCGGGGCTGGGATCGCCGCTGCCCTCGCTGTGCCCAGGGTCTGCTCCAGGGGCCAAGCGGGGAGACGCGGGAAGGGGGAAGAGGGGGTGGGCCCAGCGGGGATCCCCTGTTGTGTCTCTGGGGTGGATCGGCAGGGAGGGAAGGGGTGAAAAATAAGACTGAAATGGGGGAAAGGAGAGAGGGAGTGTTTTGTTCGGGGGGATGTTTTTCATTTTATAACGTAACCCCTTTACAAAGATCTGAACCCCTCGCTCCTATGGGACAAGCCCCTTCTGTTCCCCTGAGATGGGTAAATCTCCCCAGTACTGAACAGCTGCTGGGGCCATCTTTGCTCCATCCCAGACATCTGTTCTGCAGGGAGGCCAGATCCTGTATTAGTGAGAGCCCAGAGTGTGATCCCCTCAGAGACTGTGTCCTTCTAATGCACGTGTGCAAGACAGACTTCATAACGTGCTCTCAGGGCAGTTTGTGTGCCTTATATTGACATCAATCTGCTCAAAAATTGTTTCTCTTCTATTTAAATAGGGTTAGAAGGATTAGATTTTGGGGGTAAACGTCAGTGTCACTCCACACATACAAACGGGTGAAAATATATTTCAAGGGATAATATCAAAATGTACAGATACACAAAGTAAGGAAAATGCCACTTGAGAACTTCTTAGAGTGTGGTGTTTGGATAATTACATGGTATATTTTGACATGTGAAGCTGCTTTAGTGGTTATAAAACTTTAGTTTTTTAATCCCAATCTCTACAGTCATGAAATAATTATTGTCTGACCCACCCCATAATTTCCTGAAACTGTGAAAATTTAAATCAATACAAATATACAAGAAATCCTTAAAAATAAACATTGATATTTTCCATTGAAATGACTAAAAAAATCAAATTCTGCCAATCCTATATATAGATATACAAATACAATCACCACTAATCTAGCCCCTTTTCTCTGCATTAATAAAGTATTGCTCCATAAAATCTCAGGTTCTTTCCCTTTTTTCACGTGCCAGATTTTGATGTAAAATCCCCTGAAATTTTGTTTTTTCTCTATTTATAGATCAACATATTATCTGCACAAATGTTGCTAATGTTTTTCTCTAAATACCCAATATTAAAAAAATGACTTCTCCTTTCTAATTAGCTGACACATGAATCTTTTCCTAATTTTCTTTCTCGGTTGTCCAATAATAATATAAAACCTCCTCAAAATTCACTGATACTTGCACTCTAATTTTTTACTTATATTAGCTTTCCTCAATTTTGGAGGAGAAATATTGCTCTGAGTTATCATCTGAGAACAAGAAGAAAATATCAGTTACTCTAAAGGCCTCTTGAATCTAGCAGAGAAAGGCATAAGGGGAAAGAACGGCTGGAAGTTAAAGCCAGAGAAATTCAAAGAGAAAATTATGATGATTACCACTGGAAAAAACTACCAAGGGAAGTGATGGATTTTCCATCTTTTGAGTTCAGCACGGGATGCCTTTCTGGTAGACATTTTAGTCCAACACAAATTACTGGGCTTGATTCAGGAGCAACTGGACTAATTTCTCTGGCTTGTATTGTACATGGGGTCAGACTAGGTTTTCTAAATTCAATGGTCTCTTCCCCATCTGGCCTTTGTGACAAATGGAGATTGGGGGATTAAACTCCCCAGTGATCAATGCTCCCCCGATACCTGAGAATCAAGTTGTTTCCTCTATATTTGAGGAGCCTCCCTCATCTAGGGGAACAGTGTCTCCCAGAATCTGATGGGAAAATCACCGGGGGCGAGATGTACAAAGGGACTGAGACATTACAATGATCAACATTGCCGCATTGAACATTTGGATGTCTTGCCTCCCTGTGGTATCCATAATGTTGAGTTAGGCTCCCAGGCTCTCTATATCATACATAGGCAGAACCGGTCACCTAAAAATGGAATCCGCAGAATTCAACATGCTGACTTGCTAAGCTAGACAAGAGGAAATCCTGAATTTAGGGATGAATCAGACATCTCTGCCCCTCAAGGGCATTTAGGTGGCTCTCTCTGCTCAGTAATTCCTAGCCATGAAACCTCTCCTGGAATTTGGCACGTAAGGCGATGGGGCACATCTCTCTCAGTCTCTCTCATTAAAGCCATTCCACCAGGTATAAATATTTCCATATGCGTTGGGTGAGAGAGAGTCAGACTGTGTCCAGCCCTGTGGTCGGGCGCTCAGCTGGGTTGGCGGAGACCCAGGTTTCAGGCCCATTTCTCCAATGCCTCTTTTGGTCTTTTTCTTTGGGCTGGCCCAGCCTGTCTCCTTTCCGTAGCTTTTCCTAGCAACAGTGATTGCTCTAGGTCAATGGTTTCCAACCTTTTCGAGTGTGCGGACCCCTTTTCAACCTCCAAACGTTTCGCCGACCGCCACATGGTACTAGTTGTTTTTAGAAACTCTAGGAAATTATTTTTTATTTGAAATTATACGTTTCCTTGGTGAGGTATTATTTTTCTTTTCCGCGGACCCCCTGTCATCCGTGGACCACAGGATGAGAACCGTTGCTATAGGTGGCTGTAACTTTGTCTGGAACTTTCACTCACTTTCTCAAAACTTGAGCTCCCAATTGGAGGTAGGACAGCTACGACACGTCCTACTGGAGGACGGAAAACCTGTCCCGGAAGGGAATTTTCAGGTGGTTTGTATTGGAAGGGCTGGAGTAGGAAATACACCAGGCAAGGAAGGTGGTGACTGGGTGGGACAAATCCACTGGGACATGTTCTGAACAGGCCCTTTAAAGGGATGGAAATTCCCCCACATCTGGAACATGAACTAAACCTATTGAACCTGAAGGAGGCACCCACTAGGGAGGCCCAGGGGAGAGGCCCCATCCCCTCACACCCAGCTGCTGGGAATGGGGAGGGTGTTGGGATTCCCGGCTCTGTGGCCTCACCACTGGTCTCTGGCTAGTCGGTCTGTGATGAAAGGGAAGGCCTTCACCCCCTCCACTGGCTGGAGGAATAAGGACTCCCTCTTTTTTACCTTCTGAAGCCTCCTGACTGCTCTGGTCAAGGTGGGATTCTGCTATTCTGTCCCCCCCAAAGTTTCCATTTTATCAGCCCTGCCTCCCTGTGAATAATGGGACTGTGGCCGGGGAAGCAGGTTCTGACAGAGGATGATTCTTGTTTCAGGGTCTGGTGTCCTTCAAGGAGGTGGCTGCGTATTTCACCCACAGGCAGCAGGCTATGCTGGACCCTGGTCAAAGAGCCCCCTACAGGGACACCATGCAGGAGAATTACGAGACGGTGACCTCGCTGGGTAAGTGATTCCTGTCCCTTTGGGCACTGGAAGCTGGGGGGATCTGTGATGTGGCCAATTTGGTTCCTGCTCAGGTTCTTCCCTGGTCACTTAGGTTACGTCTACACAGCATCTGGGAGGTGTGGTTCCCAGCTCAGGCAGATGGACATGCACCAGCCAGAGCTAGAGCCTAAAAATGGTGGTGCAGAGGGTGGCTTGGACTAGCCACCTGTGTACATGCCCTGGGGCAGGGTAGGGTTGTAATCAAGTGGCTAATCCAAGCCACAGCCCTTTCTGCCATGGCCGCGCTGCTATTTATAGATGCTAGTGTGTGTCTGTGCACCAAACTGGGAATTTCACCGCCCTTCCGGGGACTAGCTGCATCCATGGGGCAGATGTCACGCACCCACACTGACTGAGATCTGGCAGGGTCTCCCTCCCTGACTTGACTTCCTCCTAGGTCTTTACAGGATATATAGAGGCAGAATCCAGTTGGTCCTTTCTGGGGCCTGGTGCTCTGTGCTGTCTGATACAGCGAGGCTATTTCTTCAGAGCATGAAAACTCCATTTAAAAAAAAAAAATTTGTATATCCTCTGTGTTTAGCTTCACTCTGTGGTATCATTATTGTACCTGCTGCAGTACACAGTGAAATACAGATGGGTCAGAACATTTTTCTCTTTCTCAGTCTCCCCAGCGGTGATTGTGTTGTGTCCCCTCTTTCCTGTTCCCCTTTTGTTCCTTTCTCCTTGGCACAGAGGATGACGCCTGTCTGGATTCTCTCTCTTTATTCCAGAGGGGGCTGGGATGGTGATTGAGAAGGAAGAGAAGACTCCAAAGCAGGAAGGTTTCGAGGACATGGATCAGCATGGAGCGGTATTGGGAAGATCTGAGGGCAATTTTCCTCAGAATCATAAAAAAGGAAAAACATCCAGAAATCAGCGCAGGTCACAGAGACTCCCCACAGAAGAGAGAAAAAACACATGCACTGAGTGTGGGAAAAGCTTTATTCGGAGGTCACACCTTATTTCACATCAGAAGGTCCATACTGGAGAGAAACCCTATAAGTGCCTTGTTTGTGGGAAAGTTTTCAGTCAGAGCGGAAACCTTATTTCACATCAGAGGATCCACACGGGGGAGAAACCCTATAAATGCCTTGTTTGTGGGAAAGGTTTCAGCTTCGGCACAAACCTTAGTTCACATCAGAGGATCCACACGGGAGAGAAACCCTATATATGCCTTAACTGTGGGAAAGGTTTCAGTCAGAGCGCAAACCTTATTTCACATCAGAGGATCCACACGGGGGAGAAACCCTATAAATGCCTTGTTTGTGGGAAAGTTTTCAGCCACAGCATAACCCTTAGTTCACATCAGAGGATCCACACGGGTGAGAAACCCCATAAATGTCTAAACTGTAGAAAAAGCTTTGTTCTGAGCTCAGATCTTATTTCACACCAGAGTATCCATATGGGAGAGAAACCTTATAAGTGCCTGGACTGTGGGAAAAGTTTCAATCAGAGCACCCACCTTGTTTCACATCAGAGAACACATACAGGAGAGAAACCCTATAACTGCCCCGAGTGTGGGAAAACATTCAACAGGAAAGGAAATCTGATTTCACATCAAAGAATTCACACAGGAGAGAAACCCTATAAGTGCCTGGACTGTGGGAAAAGGTTTACTGACCACTCTTCCCATATTCAACATAACAAAATCCACACAGGAGAGAGACCCTATAAATGCCTCGACTGTGGGAAAGGTTTCAGTCAGGGTTCACATCTTAATCAGCATGAGAGAACGCACACCGGCGAGCAGCCCTATAAATGCCTCGACTGTGGGAAAGGTTTCAGTCAGAGGTCACATCTTACTCGGCATGAGAGAACGCACACAGGTCAGCAACCTCATAAATGCCTGGACTGTGGGAAAACCTTCTGTCAGAGCTCCATCCTTATTTCCCATCAGAGAACTCACACCCGAGAGAGACCCTATAAATGCCTCGAGTCAGCAGAAAGTTTTGACTGGAGTACGCAGCTTATTAGACACCAGATACTCCACACAGGAGACAGACCTTATAAATGCTTGGATTGTGGGAAAAGCTTTTTTGACAGCTCAGCCC
Source organism: Mesoclemmys tuberculata (assembly GCA_007922155.1). Taxonomy (NCBI): domain Eukaryota; kingdom Metazoa; phylum Chordata; order Testudines; family Chelidae; genus Mesoclemmys; species Mesoclemmys tuberculata. The sequence goes on along the minus strand of VOCS01019597.1, from coordinate 70,740 downwards.
TTATTACACATCAGCGGACACACACGGGAGAGAAACCCTATAAATGCCTCGAGTGTGGGAAAAGCTTCAATCAGAGCTCCATTCTTAATAGACACAAGAGGACTCACACAGGAGAAAAGCCCTATACATGCTCAGACTGTGGGAAAAGTTTCAGTCAGAGATCGAACCTAATTACGCATCAGAGACTCCACCGAGGAGAGAAACCTTGAATGTGGATGATCCTTCAGTTGGGGTTGAATCACATTAGCCATAAGCAAATCCAGAAAGGGAAGAACTCTCTTAATTAATTCTCTTAATTGATTAATTATCTTAATTATCTCTTAATTAATTCTCTCTTAAACATCCATGAAAAAGATTCAGTTGGAGCTAACACCATCCTGGACATTAGCCATTCTGCCACACAGGAGAAAAATTCTCTCAGGGCCCTGACTAGGGCTGGCCAGAGTAAAACAAACCAACCCATTTCTTAATTCCCACACACATCAGGGGCATTTGGCTCTCAGGGATCCAGCTGCCCATAGCTGGGATGAGGACACAGCAGCAATTGAACCTGAACTGATCGGTGGCCCTCTGGCTCTGTCTGGTCTTGGTTTAGAAGCAAACACAGGGAAAATCTAGCCTGAATTTGAGTCAGCTGCAGCACGCTGCAGAATTTCATGTTCTAGACGCCTGAAAGTGTATTATAGCCCCTGATCTTTTGTTTTATCTCTTCCTTGAAGGCTCTTTTGTCACATACTTGCATGTTAGTTTTTGTTTGACGGGGGGGTGACATAGATTTATTGTGTAAACTTAGCCAAATGACCCTTTGCCACAATATCCCTACATTTATTTGGCCCCCCACCCCCTTGCCATGAGATTTTAATGTTGGTTGAACAGTTCACCCACGAGTTATTAATAACTGATTTCCAAAGCATTACTGCCACAGACACTGACGGACACATGCAAGAGAGGCAGAGCCAGAAAAGGGGCAGAAAGTGACTGTCTGATCTCAGCAGTGACGTGAGATACAGTCCGGAGGGGGAGAGCCTGGGCGGCAGGAGATACGAGGAAATCGCAGGGTTTGCTTTTGACAGCCAGACAGCTGAAGCTGAGAACTCTGAACTCCCGTCTTGTCTCTTTCTAGCCCCAGGGCAGCATCTTAGAAGTTCGGAGTACAGTTGTCCCTGGATTCTAAAGGGATACTAATGACGCTCTAGGGAAATGAGCAGGGAGGTGACGCCCTCATTCTGGAAAGGACAAAGCTGAGCCAAGCCAAGAAAGCAGCTGGGGAAGCCAAAAGACCTGCTTATTGTCCCCTCCACAATCACATCATTGTCCTGAGTGGGGATGAGGGAGACTCCACGCACCAGGGATTTCCCAGGGGGATAAAAGCTTCAGCTGGGATTGAAGGTGCCAACACGTCTGTAAATCCACCCTGTTCTCTGACTCCTGGTAAAATGAGCCCGCTGGCTTTCCTGCTTTGGAGCATTTGTTATGTGACTGGCTCACAGCATCTCTCTCGGATGCTCTGCCCCTTCCTAGGACCTTTAACACATTGCTGTCCCTGGCGTGTGTGGGAACTGGGAGAACTCTGCGGGGCGGGGGAGGAAGAGGAACTGAAATGCACCGTGCGGTGGGGTGTGAGGTGGGGTTTGCGTTAGTTCTGGCATTGAAACAATAAAGCTGAATTTAGTTTCTCAAACTCCCAGTTGTCCTTTGCCACGAAGGATGAGTAAAAATGGCCTTTAAGGGATGCTAGGACCTCTAGGGAGCCGCTTTGAAGGGTGATTTCCCCAGCCGTGAGCCAGGGCCTGCAGATGCTATAGCTGCCACCTCGATGCATTTCAGCCCCAGCTCTAGGTGTGTCGGGGGAATCGCTTGTCTCAGAGGAAATCCCTTCTGGCTGTCACTTCCCAGTCATCTGCCTCCCACGGCAGGCAAACTGATCAGCCCTTGGGGGGCTTTTTTGAAGCCTGGTGGAGTGACCGTGAGGAAAAAAAATCATTGGGCAAAGGCAGCTCTTTGTAGGGCAGGACACGTGTGGTGTTCATTTGCTTTTCTGTCCCCAGGGATGTACGTCACTGGAGGGAGGGGGCGATGCCCGAGTTTCCGGCCTTAAATGTCTGTGTCATTAGCACTTCTGGGTCGCAAAGCTCCCTTTGAGATGACCCTGAGTCATCGAGGGATCATAGACAAAGGCCATGTTTGGAATCCCGTTACTTTCCCAGCACCATAGGCAGCCAACCTGGTTTCCAAAACCAGTGTCGTGGGGTGGGAGTTTCGGGGAGGGGGGAGATTCTTACTAATCAGCTGTCATCGAGGTGTGTGGTGGTCCCTCCAAGCACAGCCCTATAGGGTGATGGCCCTGCACTCTCCCAAACCCACTCCCCCCCATTCTTCTGACCCACAGATATTCCCCAAACACTGGTCCAGTAGGTGTCACTGCTCCATTCAGCCAACTCGACCCGAGCCGGGGGGGGGGAAGGCAGACCTCGACGCGACCCCAGAGTGGTTGAGAGGTGTTGCATCTGCAACTTATGTTTGCCCTGCTTACCACCTCCCGCTGGCTAGACCAACGCCCAGCCCTGATGGAGGGTATCAGAGCCTGAGCCAAGAGGGTGTTGGCACAGCGTTCTTGTGTGACGAGATGAGGGCTAAAGGAAGCACGGGTGAGACAAGGGGTAGGGACAACAAAGGATGGCGTCCCCCTGACGCGAGCCCTCTCCTTTGCTCTGGATCATCCCTGCTCCATATGCGGAGGATCCCAGCTAGGTCGCTGTCAGCGGTGCAGGTTTGCCCACACAGTTGGGGTGGCCACCATGGGGGTTATCCACTGGTAGCGAGGGGGCAAACCAAAGCAGGTAGGATCCCCAGCCATGGCGGTGCCGAGCTGGCTGGTGTGCATTGCCCCTTCTTGCCCAGCTAAGAGGCAGTCCCTTGAGACATACTGGAGGTGTCCCTGATGAGGAGCACATCTGGTAGAGACGGGCCAACACAAAGGACCCCTGAGAACTCGCCTTCCCGTCATGGGCCACCGCTGGCAACAAGAGATGTAAAAATGAGTTGAATTAAAAAGCTGTTGAAACGTTCTAAAAATAGAACGGCTCCCTCCCCGCCCTGTTGGTATCTGGCAGCTCTCACTCATGTGGGGCTGAGCCGAGCCCAGCTGAGGCCCCCTGCCCCATGCTGGGCTCCGCGCTTCCCTGCCAGCAAGAGCTGCCCAGCTGTTCTCGCTGGTGGAAAGCCAGCCCAGCTGCCGCACCTCTCCGCTCCCCAGTTTAAACGGTAATCAGCTGCTTGCCGGTGAAATGGTTAGCCTTTTCCATCCCTCCTGGCAACTGGATGGTGACTTGCCAGCAAAAAGAACCTTGTTGGCCCCTGTGCTGCATGGCCTGGCTGGGGAAGGGGCCCTGACAGTCACGGAAGGATGAAGAGGACTTCCTGACCGGACCCATCCTCTTTTTGCTCTCCTTGGCCATTTCTGCAGGCAGCAGCGGTCTTCCTGCTGGTGGGAGTGTTGGCAATAGTGACCCATGCCAGCTGCTGGGCATGGATGATAGGTTGGATCACTGGATGGCCTGTGCCATTCATTCCCTCTGAAGCTCCTGGCATGGGTCACTGTTGGAAGACCCATTGGCCAGACCCAATATGGCCATTCTTATGCTTGCCACCGGCATTGCAAGGGGACCACTGATGGTGGTGGTGACCATGGGGGAGAAAGCCACGGGGCACCAGCAGTCCGCTCCCTCCATTGCCTCCCCTTTTCCCGTGAATGAAGCTGGTGGAGTGGAAGTGAGCCAGAGTCCGCCATTAAGGGCAGGCGGGTGGACCACCCATTGGTCGATAAAGGAGCAGGGTGTGGGAAAATAGCCTAACAACTCTTCCCCACTCTCAGGTGATTCCTAGATTCCAAGGCTGGAAGAGACCAGTGTGACCATCTAATCTGACCTCCTCATAGCACAGGCCAGAGACCTGCCCCCAAACAATTCCCAGCATTTTCCTTTTTGAAACACATGTAGGCTAGCTTTCAAAATTGGAGACTCCAGCACACCCTATGGCAAATAGTTCCAATGGGGAAATAATCTCTCAGTTAAAAATGTACATCTTATTTGTGGTCTGATAGGAGAGGGAAATGCACCGGAAGTGGATCAGCATCTCTGGTTGCACTGGGAACGTGGGAAAGAGGCTGGGGCATCAGAGGGAATCAGTGGACAAGGGGAATAAAACACCCAAGTAAGCTCACATAGGTCAACAAGCCAGATCAGGCATGGAGGGAAGCAATGAATTGCAAGGGGGAAAGAAACTGCAGAAGTGTGTGGCCCAGTAGGAGAAGAAATCCAGCCACAGACAGGGAAGAGGGGACCAGTGAGGTCACACAGGCCGCAGGGAGGAGCACACGGGAGGATGAATGCAGAAACCAAACTGGTGGGGAAAATTTAAGGAGGGACAGGTGAATGTGAATCTAAAGCCAGCAGTGATTTCCCCTGTAGACAAGGGATGTTCCCTCCCACCCACCAAAAAAATCCCTCCTATGAAAGGTCTGAAATCCCATAGCTCGGGAATCTGCAGTCCACAGGGTTCAGTGTTGGGGAAATGATCCCGCAAAGAGGTTTCCCACCTGGCCGCTGCACCCATCAAAGGCCAGTTTTACCCGTTATTCAAGAGAAAGGAGTCTGGTAGTTTGAGAAACTAAATTTGACTTTATTACTTACAAGTAGAAAGTCAAAAGCTAAAGCCCCTGGCTTCCCCCAATGCCCAGCCAAGTCTGGCCCGTTGCCGCTCCCACAGGCACCAGCAACAGCGGGTCAAAAAGAGGGGAGAGAATCTGAGGGATGCTAGGCTCCAGTCACAAAAGCAAACTCTCTGCCAACAGGAAATCCAGGGAGCTCAGGTGAGTGGGAGCCAGAGAAAATGCACCCCCATCAGCATCTCCAATCCCAGGGGAGGCTTTTAGGATCCCTGCAGGAGGTGTGTGTGCGATATAAGTGAGGCAGGGAGAATTTCCATCATTCTGACACTAGACACTGCAGAAGGGAGATTTTCCTTCGTTCCTGCACTAGACACGAACATAGGGGGGCCTGGCAGGCTGACACTTTCGGGTTTACCCCAGGAACCGCAGGGTGAATCGCTATTGCTAGCTGACAGCACGACGGAACTTTGTGTCTGCCAGGTGAAATTCACCCCCAATTCCTGGCAACGCAAGTGCCCCATTTTCCCTCTGCAGAACAGCCGTTTGCACACCCAGAGATGACCGATGGCTGAATCTATAGAAATCGTGAGCACCCAGAGTTCTGCTCTGGCGGCCCTGGGGCACATATCCCTCCAACCCATCCGTACATCCCACTTCATTACAGTCGACTTCTGGACACCTGCCATGCAAACAGATTTACCATGCCCCCCTCCCGTTCATTGGCTTCGCCTCAGTTCAACACCCTCCTTAGCACACAGCAGGGTCTATGGTGAAATCAAAGAGTTTCTTGGATAGATCCTTAAGATAAAGATTCAGCAAGAATCAAGTGTAAGGACTGGAAATCTATGGTTACGATAAAAGGAATATAGGAAACACAATCTACAGCCCACCTGTATTAACAAGTTTCTTTCCAGGCTACTAAGATATTTCTCACCCAATGGGTCAGTCCGTACAGTGCTTGTCTAGTGGAGAGAGCTGGGGTTCATTTCCCCTGAGCCTCACGCTGGCAGAGTACCACCTCCACACCGGATACCACTTGCGCCTTCTTCCCCCTTTCAGGCAGGGCCAGACCTTGTGTCTCTTTCTGGAACTGAGGTGTTTTGTGAACTCATCTGGCCCCTCTTCGAGGTCTTTTTCTTGGGCGCTTTTCTGTCCAGACTGTAAAAACTTGGTGGGGCTGGGTCGCAAGATGTTGATTGTTCTCACGCTTGATTGAATTAGCTCTCATAGCCTCCCCCACCCTCCTACATGATCAGTGTCACCTCTTGGGGCTTTGGAATACAGTTTTCTACACATCGTGTGATCCTTAACATATTTTCCATCCATACATCCAGCCATAACCATGACAATCGCACACAGCTCCCTTTGGGGAAATATCGTAAAGACAGTGATCACCGGCAAACATTCCTAGCGGGGTCTAGGCAAGTGCTCGGGTCTTGACTTGGAACTGTGCAGCCCCATCTGTTTCCAACATTAAGTTTTCCTGCAAACGGCCTACACCTACTTCACTTTGTTATGTCATGTATACAACTTTTAGCACCATTAGTGAAAAAGAAAGAATGAAGGAAACGCCACTGCAAACAAACAAACAAACAAGAAAACCACCCTTCCCACCTGCAAACAAACTGGGCTTGGCAGGTAAAAACCCAGAAGCCTCGTTACCAACACATGGAAACTGGGATTTAGGCTCAGAATGATCATAGCCATGTCTGGGATTTATTTGAATTCCCTCTCCGGGTCTGTGACACTTTCAGCTCCAGCCATAAGAAGTCTGATATAGGATCAAATTAATCACAGCACAATTCCTAAGCATGGAAACCTGAGAACCCTGTGTCATGTGGCACTTTGGGAATTACAGGGGAAGAATAAAAGGAAGATAAATTCTCCATTATACAGACAGAAGATCCATGAAACGAAGTGGGGGGATGATGACATTAATAAACAGCAGTTTTAAAGTAAACTAAAGGAAGTACTTCTTCACACAACACACAGTTAACCCGTGGAACTCATTGCCTGGGGATGTTGTGAGGGCCAAAAGAATAACTGGCTTCAAAAAAGAACTATTCATGAAGGCTAGGTCCATCAATAGCTATTAGCCAAGATGGGCAGGGATTGCTGTTTGCCAGATGCTGGGAATGGGTGATGGGATGGATCACTTGATGATGACCTGTTCTGTTCATTCCCTCTGAAGCAGCTGGCCTTGGCCACTGTGGGAAGACAGGATCTTGGGAAGACAGGATCTAGATGGACCACTGGTCCGACCCAGTATGGCTCTTCTTAAGGTAAAACTGCTGCGTGAAGAGGGGAATGGAACGGTCATGGGGAAAGGTGGAAATCGCTTCATCTCAGCCGGTTGCAAATAACTGGGAATGAGACAATCTGTCCCCAAAGGGGGAAGTCAGTGCCGGTAACAATCACACTGTTAAGGGGGACAGGGCCATCACTATAAATGAGAAGCTCCGCATTGGTCTAGATTAGGAAAAGTGGCAAAAGTTTGGCCAGGATCGGAAGGCAATGTGCTGTCTGCCCTGACCACATTTCCTGCTCTAAGAAAACACTTGGAGGCTGAGGGGGTGACGCTGAGGTAGGATTTCTAGGCTTTTCTAAAGATCAAACAAGGGATCCTAGGGAAAACAGTCCCGGTCAATTTTTCATTGTAGAAAGCACAGGGAAAAGAAGCAGGGGGTGAATGATGGGGAAATCATCTCCCTAACCCCATCCCTTCTACCTCCTCTTATCCCATGATCCTCAAATATATGTTAGTCACAGCACTGAGCTCCCACTACTTTGCAACTCCACCAGCCCCAATATTTAATACCCCAGTTCTGTTCCCAAGACCTGCCCCTCTTGGTCTCTCAACCTTTGATCCCCCATAACCGAATACTGGGGGGGATTTGGGGCTGGGATGAGTTACCAGCCCTCAGGGACACTTCTCCCACAGGGAACAGCTCTGGGTCAGTGGGGGAGTCCAGCTGAAGGGCTGGTGGAAGATAGGGGGTGAGGACAGGGATCTAGAGTGAAGATGGGGCCTGGCCCAAGTGTCCTTCTTATCTCCATGGCAGGGGGATCCCTTCTGGGAAGGGATGTGGGGATCTTCAGCCAGGAAGGAGGAATTTCTCTCTTTTCCTTCCCCCACCTGTGGCCCATCAGCTCGGCAGCAGGGAGGAGAGGCTAAGCGGGGCTTCCCCTCTTCTGCCTGCATTTTCCTTAGACCAGACAGAGCCAGGGAGTCACTGGTCGCTGCTGCTGTCTCCTCACCCCAGCAGCTGGATCCTTGGGAGCCAAATGGCCCTGCTACATGAGAGAATTAGGAAATAGATATTTACACTGTGGCCAGCCTTAGTTGGGACACTGGTAGAATCCCTCTCCTGCGTGCAGCCTCTGAGGTCCAATAGCAGCTTAGGCTATGCTACAAAATTTTGCCAGCCTAGCTACACTGGCTAAGAGTACGAAAAAAAAAAAAATCACACACCCTCTAGATAGCACAGCTCTTCTGGCAAAACTCTGAATCTAGACGCAGCTGTGCTTCTGTGGCCTTAACTCATCTCCTGCCAGGAGGCCGTTGAGCGATTTTGGCAGATTTTTGTCGCCTTATGCTGCATATGCAATGGGGGGCTCTGCCAGAAGAGCTTCACCGCCCAAGGCTCTGTTGTGTAGAACTGTAGACAAGCCCATGAACTCTGCTTGAAGTATTTTCCATGCTAAAGGTTATTTAAGAGGTATCTTCCCTGTACGGATTAGCTGGCACCTGCTGAAATCAGAGCGCCAACTGAGGCGTCTCCTGTCTTCAAGGTTTCTCTCCTGTGTGGAGTTTCTTGTGCACGCTCAGGTTTGATCTCCGATTGAAACTCTTCCCGCAGTTGGGGCACTTATAAGGCTTCTCACCTGTGTGGAGTCTCTGATGAACACTCAGGTTTGATCGCTGACTGAAACTCTTCCCGCACTCGGTGCATTTGTAGGGCTTCTCCCCTGTGTGGAGTCTCTTGTGTCGGTTGAGGGTGGAGTTTTGATTGAAACTTTTCCCACAGTCCACACACGTATAGGGTTTCTCTCCTGTGTGGGTTCTCTGATGTGAAATAAGGGATGAACTGTCGCTGTAGCTTTTCCCACAGTCTGGACATTTATAGGGTCTTTCTCCCGTGTGGAGCATCTGATGTTTCACAAGCTGCGTGCTCCATCTGAATCTTTCCCCACAGCTGGGGCACTGATAGGGCGTCTCTCTTGTGTGGATTCTCTGATGCAAGATTAGGGTTGAACTCCGCATGAAACTTTTCCCACAGTCAAAGCATCTGTAAGGTATCTCTCCTGTGTGGAGTCTCTGATGTGTAACAAGTTCTGAGCTCCACTTCAAATTTTCCCCACAGTCCAAGCAGGTATAATGTTTCTCTCTGCTGTGAGTTAGCAGGGACATGTCTCCAGTGTGGGTTATCTTGTGTGTATTAAGCTGTGATCGCTGACCAAAGCTTTTCCCACACTCGGTACATTTATAGGGTCTCTCTCCTGTGTGGATTATCTTGTGTGTATTAAGGTGTGATCTCTTACTGAAGCTTTTTCCACACTCAGTACATTTATAGGGTCTCTCTCCCGTGTGGATTCTCTGATGAGAAATAAGGTTTACTCTCTGAATGAAGCTTTTCCCACACTCGGTACATTTAAAGGGTCTCTCTCCCGTGTGGATTCTCTGATGAGCAATAAGATTCGAACTACGACTGAAGCTTTTCCAACATTCAGTGCACGTGTACTTTCTCTCTTCTGCGTGGATTTTCTGCTGGGCAGTGCTTTCCTTGGGATTACTGCATCCTCTCCTACAATTAATGGCTTTACCCACATCTTCCTTTTTGTGGTTTTCCACCTGCTTCTCTGACTTGTGCTGATTCCCCCCGACTTTTCCCTGCTCACCGCTCTGGGGAAAATTCTCTTTGGATCTTCCTGATGATGTCACATGCAGTTCCTCTTGCTCAAAACCTTCCTGCTGTGAATTCTCTTCCTTTATCTCACTTACTGTACCTTCAGCTGCTGGAATAAAGAGAGAGAGATAGAATTGAGACAGGAATCGTCCTCTGCTGGGGAGAAAAGGGAACAGCCAAGGGGAAACTGGACACAAGAACTGTTGAGAAGCCTGAGAAAGGTACAATTTATTCATCCATCTATAATTTTTCCTTCTCTGAAGCGGTCAATTGGCCTGGTGCTCCATGAGCCAATACAACTGTATTATTCTTCCTCTTCCCAGCATAAAGGCTCTATTTTTGTTTTTTAAACCTCTCTGTCTTCACAGTGGAGTGCCCTTAGGTGGATCAGGTCAGAGAACCAACTGCCTCTCACACACTCCAGCTAACTTCCCCTTTGAGAAGACAAACTATAAATTATGAGCAATAATCATTAGCCCCCACCAGACAGGATACGCTATCGATTTATTCATCTCTTCTACTAAAGATGAAATAGAAAAATATGGATCAAGGAAGATCCCAATATGAGGGAATCCCAACATTTCTGCATCTGTCTGGAGAACTCCCCCATTAGGGCAAAAGGAAGGATGGATTCTTAGGTTCACAGATTCCAAGGCCAGATGGGAACCTTTCTGATCATCCAGTCGGACCTCCTGTATAACACAGGTCAGAGATGGTCTCCAAAATAATTCCTACAGCAAGCATTTTAGAAAAACATCCATTCTTGATTTAAGAATTATAAGTGAAGGAGAATCCACCATGATCTTTGGTAAATTGTTCCAAGGATTAATTAGTCTCACTGTTCAAGATTTACACCTTATTTCCAGTCTGAATTTGTCTAGCTTCAACTTCCAGTCATTGGGGCGTTTAAGATGTGTTTCTACTAGACTGAAGAGCCCATTATTAAATATTTGTTCCCCATGTGACTCTGATCTAGTCACTTCTTAACTTTTTCTTGGTTAAGCTAAATAGATCGATCTTCTTGAGTCTATCACTATAATGCATGTTTTCTAATCCTGTCATCATTCTCCTGGCTCTTCTCTGAACTAGGGTGACCAGATAGAAGTGTGAAAAATTGGGAAGGGGTGGAGGATAACAGGCACCTATATAAGAAAAAGCCCCGAATATCGGGACTTTCCCTATAAAATTGGGACATCTGGTCAACCTTCTCTGAACCCTCTTCAATCGGTCAACAACCTCCTTCAACTGTGGGCACCAGAACTGGACCCAGGATTCTAGCAGCGGTCGCACCTGTGCCAAATACAGAGGTAAAATAACCTCTCTGCTACTCAAGATTCCCCTGTTTATGCATCCCTGGATCACAATAGCTCTTTTGGCTATACCATCACACTGGCAGCCACTTCTTTTAAAACTCTTGGGTGCAAGACAGAGATATTTTGTCTAATATACACAAACTTTGGTGACACCCTGGGTGCACTCTCATGGAGCACCAGGGGTTCACTTTAGAGAAGGAAAAATTATGGATGGATCATCTCTATTTTACCTTTCTCCTTTGTAGGCACCTGGTGCTGCATGATCTATTGTGATTTCCAAGCAGCCAACAGTAAAAACTCCACACAAGACAGAAACTTAAAACATCAAGAAAATTGAACAAAGAGGGGGAAAAAAAACCCAGCTCTTATTTGAGGGATTGTTTGCTTTGTTTTTCCCTTTTGGTCCCCCACGATATGGAGAGTTTTTCTGAAAGAAAACCAAAACCAAAAGAACCTTTTCTTTAAAAGACACCACATCTACCTCAAGTGATGGATAAAGGAGTAAAAAAACAGCATAGGTAGAGGTGGGGGATTTTTTTTTGATTTAATAGTTTATTTGTAGAATAATGCAATTTCATTTGAGCAGCAACTGTGAATTTGTATCAAGTTTGGTGAATACGTTCAACCGAGAAACCTGAAAGGTTTAAACGAAACGATTTGCTACTCTGAAATGACAATGACAAGTCATTGGGCTAGGAAAGGTGAGAGTGAACAAGACTCGTCACTGGTGGTTATTCACGTAGGATGAGGGAGAGCAGAACTTCCATCCCTGCTCCAATGACTATTTTATGGTTTATGATAAGTAGAGGATCTTCAACGGGAGAGACGGAGAGAAACCCACATTAGAATATCCCATCGCCCAGGGGTTACAGCACTTTTCTGAGACCCAATTTCAAATCCTTTCTTCTCATGAGGCAGAGGGAGCAACTGAACTGGGGCTTGGAGGGTACCCTAGCTGCTGGGCTAAAGGATGGCAGTTGTCCCCTTTCTCCCCCCAGCCATTTTGTACAAGAAACATCATAGTCTCCTGAACACAGGACAGAGATTCCTAGCTGTGGATCAGAAGCAGAATAGATGCCTCCCTTCTGCCTGGATTTAGGAGCCCAAATCCTGTAATAGGGTGTAGTTTAGGACACACCCGTCTCCTAAACATTTCGTATTGGCTAATTTGGATGGTTCCCACCTAGCATGCTAGAGCAGAGGCGGGACGTGAGGGAGAAACAGAGGCTGGCTGCGGCTTGAAGGGCTCTATCTGCCGCTACTAGCTTTTGAAGCTAGAAGGGGAGGTTAAAGAAGGAAGAGAGACTGTGCTTGGAAGAGGAGGACTAGCCCAATTCTGTGAGGCAGCAGCTCCCAGCAGCTGGCCCCCAGAAGAGTTGGAGAGCTGTCAGTGGCATCAGGATATGACACCTGCTGGCTACAACCTGAGATGAGGCAGAACTCGTTCACGACACCTTTGTGAGGAAGGGAGAGGGTGTCACCAGTTTTCCCCCCTTTGCTGAAAAAACGGTTTCCGCATTAGCAACTCACCCGTCTGGATCTCCCCTTTCTCGGCGGCCTGGAGATCCAGGACCCATGGCTCTTCCCCTCGCTCCAGCCGGATGATCAGCTCAGGTTTGGGAATGGGAAGTCCTGTGGGGGAAGAAGGGCTGAAATCAGGCAAGATCAGAGCGTGTCAGGCGTCGGCAGAACATTAGTCACAAAGAACATCCCTCGATTTTAACCTGTGCCAGGGGGATGTGAAATCCAAACCAGCTGTGGTGCCCAGTGACCACTGAATACTGGACGTGCCTGTGAGAGCTCCCTTTTCTTTCCAGTCCGGTTCCAAACAGCTGTGCACAGCAACAAGAATGTCACTGCCTGCCCAGAGTCTGTCTGGGAAGATCAGCCCTTAGAGGCACGCCCCCCCCCCCGAGATGGGAACACGGCCACCGAGCCTCCTCGGGTGAGATACATCTGTGTGCGTGGTCAGGGTGTTTGTGGAGGGGTGTCATGTGCCTATGACACATTTGGAGCGGCTCTTTAACAACCTGAATATCATATGAATAACATGAATATTAAGCTACTGCAGCCACACCCACCATCCCCGCAGCTGGGGGGGCGCAAGAAGGAGGAGAACAAGAGACAGGCCTGCTGCCATCCCGGTGTCACCACTGCGGACGCTCCCCCCCACCGCCACTGATGGCGGGGGACAAATACATACAGTGACCCCTGGGCGCTGGACACCCCGTAAGCCACTGGCCAGGGCACTAAGCCCGTGGCACGCGGGAAAGGGGCGGGGAGAAGACTTGCCACGCCCCTGCCCAAAGGTCGCCGACCCCTGGATTTGGCAGTCATTTGCTCTAAAAAGGCCCGATTGCCGTCCACGTGTTCACCGCTGCTCAAGCTCCCAAAGGGAAGAACCGCAGGGACCCAGACACCGTTGGCTCCGTTGGGCGATCCCCAAGGAGCACGGCTCAAGGGCGGAAGCATTACGCAGTTTCATCCAAGGGATGTAAAGGCAAGAGCTCTCACCCAGAGAGCCCAGAGCAGGGGTCAGAGGAGCCGTTAGCTCTGACTCACGGCAGGATGCCCAGGCGCTGCGCACTCTGGGGGACTTGCTGACTCCGTCACGACTCTGGTGTTTATGCCAATCTTTAACACCCCCCGGGGATGGAGCTAGGCGCAGGAGGGAACGGGGAACAAGGATTCTGCGTGCGAGTGGGAAACAACACAGGCAGGTCAACACACTGCTTCTGCCCCCTGGAAAGCTGGAGGGAATCAGATGAGCTGGCATCCTCCCTGTGTTCCCAACGCCACCATCTCATGGCAGGGCACGGAGACGAACGTCTCTCTCCAACTGGATCTGCGGCCTATCCCCCTGAAATCTAACCGACCGGGGGAGAACCTGAGCAGAAGCCAAACGAGGCACATCACAGACCCCGCAACTTCCAATAACCAAGGGGAGGGGACTCCCTTACCCAGCGAGGTCACCGTCTCGTAGTTCTCCTGCATGACGTCCCTGTAGTGGGCTCGCTGTCTGGGGTCCAGCAGAGCCCCCTGCCCCTCGGTGAAATACACAGCCACCTCCTCGAAGGTCACCGACTCCTGAAACAACAAGAGTCCCCCGCTCAGCACCTGCCGCTCCAGCCACAATCCACTGTTCACAGAGGACCAGGGCTGATAAAAGGGAAGCTCTGGGGGACAGAGGAGGAGACTCCCACCCTGTTCAGAGCAGCCAGGAGGCTTTAGGGTGGGAGAAAGTGAGAGCTCCTTGTCCGGCAGATGGAGGAAGGCAGGGACCTTCCCGTTTCTCACATGCCTGCTAGCCAGAGGCTGGTACAGGGACAGGAGACCCAACACCCTCTCCAATTCCCAGCAGCTGGATGGGAGAGGATGGGGTCTCTTTTCTGAGCCCCACTGGCCCCTTTGTACTCCAGGGCAACCTCCGGCTAGCAGGTTCAGGCTCCAGCCCTGAGATATTCCTCGCTCTGCCCCTCCTGGGGAAATTCCCACTCCCTGACAATGGGGCTGTTCTGAAAAATCACACCCCACATCGAACACGTCCCAGCCAGTTTTCACACCCTGCCCCTTTCTCTTCACCCTGTGTATTTCTCGTCCCTCCCCTGCTGGTTCACACCCACCTGCAGCTCTCTGAAAATCCCCTACCTGAGCCGGTATCACTGCAGACATTTCCCTTTCCTGCGCCCTGGGAGGCTGGGACAATCTGGTGGTTATTCTGCAGCCTGTCAGGGCGAGAGGGGGCGATTGGGGAGGTTTCAGAAGGGGCTTGAGTCCATTTCACACCCCCGACCCACCCCAGGCTCCTTCCGGGCAGACGACGCTCTGCTCTCTGTCACACTGGGCCCCTTTATTCCATCATGGCCTCAGCCCCTCCTCCCAGGAACAGACACTTTGGCTTAAATGCAAAAAAAAAAAAAAAAAAAAGTAAATTCAAAGGACCAACTTTGGAGAATTCCTTCTGATTTTGTCCTTGAGGGCAGCACGTCCCCTTCAGCAGTGCGGGGACTTGGCAGAGGCAGGCACTGGTTTTTCCTTCCCCTGATTCTCACCGTGTGCCCAGAAAAGTCAATCCGTCCCAGGAAGATGCGGTGAATGGATCTCAGAAGGTTTGGGGATTTTTAACTGCTCTCCCTGCTTGTTGCTTTTGTTACTCTTCTCAGTCTCTCTCTCCCCTACCTTTTTCTTTCTATCTCCTTCCCCCTTTTCCTCTTCCTCTGGCTGGAAGACTTGGTTCCTGCCTTGGTCCTGGGGGGCATTTACTCTTCCACAGCTGGAAGCGCTAACTGGAGCGAGAACCTGCATGTGGGTTGGGGACAGAGGCAACTCTGGGATGCACAAACACCCGGGGAGCAGAGATGGAGAGCTCGGGGGGCCATTTGTGCCATTTTCCCTGAGTTTTCTCTCTGATGCTCATGCAAGCTACATGCCTGGAGAGCTTGGACTCTGCCCACTTGGAGCGGCAAAGATATTACCTCATCCACCTTATCTCTCTAGATCGTTTAAGGCAAGAAGGGACTGACACAGTTCAGGGCGTCACCTGCATTTTTTTCTTCAGTGATCCAGTCAAGGCCCCAGTTTTCAGGCTTTGCCTTTCTTGAGCAGAGACTCATCTCTCTCTCTCCCTCCTGACTTGGGTATTACCTGGCTGCACAGTCCTGACTATACTATGATTTTCCCAGCAAAAGACAGACTGTCTGAGCATCTCCTCTCAGAGATGGTTCACAGCATGACTGCCACAGAGAGAACTTACCACCCAGCTGTTTCTAAGCAAGCAGATTTGGAAACATTACCGAGAAAACACACTAAAACGAATAAAAGAATCTGCACTCGCGCTAATGAGCCTGCCACAGATCACCCCTCACTTCAACAAGGGCCCTGGTTCACGGTTAGTCCTTCAGCTGCCACGCTGGGCCGTTCCCTGTGGTCAAACTCATTGCAGCTTCACTTCAGACCTAGCATAGTCTTATGGGGCCTCTGGAGGCCAAGGTCCTTCTAATCCTTTCCGAAGAACCAGGCCCACCGCTCCTGACCGTTGGCTGGATCAGAAGAGAGGTCCTCAGCGCAGTTTAAAACGAGGTTGCCTACCCAAAAATCTTTTCCTTGTCTTTTGTGGCCTGGAGAATCCAGTATGAACGTATCTCCTCAGCCTTCTCTTCAGGGGAGGGGGTTTCTCTGGAGATGTTGTGACCACTTGAGTGAATTTACCTAATCATCCCCTTGCTGTTCCCTGATTTACCCATCCCACGGAGATACATCAAATCCCGAAAAAACACGCAGACAATTGCATTTTTAGTACAATGGACTCCAAAGATATTAAACAGTTCAGTAAGGTTTAACCCCAGGCATTAAGGTTTGTTCAGTATATTACAGGCTACTGTCACATGAACTATTAGATCATATAGTCTGGTGTATAAAATCTACAGCCCATGCCTAAGAATTTCATCCAGATACCCCATTCACTGAGGCCAATAATGTATGTTTGCCCAGAAAGGTCTTCAGTCTCTTTTGAAGACATCAAGAAATAGAAGATGGACTAGATGATCTCTTGAGGTCCCTTCCAACCTTGATCTTCTATGATTCTATGAAGAATCCACACCTTCCCTTATAGTTTGCTCCAGTGTCAATCATTCTCTCTGTTGAAAATGTGCCTTCTTTCTAAGCTGAATTTGTCCGGTTTCAGGGTCCCGCTACTCGTTCTGGTTAGGCCTTTCTCCACTCAATTAAAGAGTCCTTCCCAAGTTGGTATTTTCTTCTTGTGAAAGGACTTTTGTATGCTGTAATCAACTGATCTTTCCACCTCCTTTTGCTGAAATCAACAGACCAAGCCCTTTAAGTTTCTCATTGCAGCTTGTTTTCGCCAGCCCTCCAATCAATGCAGCGGCTCTTTTCTGCACCCTCTCCAATTTTTCAGTGTGCTGGCCCTGGAAATGTACGCAGCACTACAGTTCCAGTCTCATCAAGGCCATGCACTGAGGTAAAATCACCTCCTTCCTCCTATTCCTGTTTATATGTCCAAGGATCACATTGGCCCTCTTTGCCACAGCAGCAGACTGGGAGCTCACGTTCTTTGTCCTTTATGACCTCTAAGTCCTTTTCCGAGTCACTGCTTTCCAGCATAGAGTCCCGTTCTCCCCCTTCTGCATCCGTGAGCCAGATTTTCAAAAGTAGTGTTCTCAAGACAGCTCCACACCCACTTCCAATGAGTGCTGCTCCAACAAGGGCCAGAAGATCCTCCACTAGTGTAAATCAGCTGTAACCCCACCAGAATCAATGAATCCAGATTGCAGCTGGTGTGAACCCTCCATCGCTCCCACCCGCCTAGTGGGAACTACCCCCAGACTGCAGCTCCTGTGTGTAAGGCACACGCGCTTTGCACAGATTCCCCTGCTGTGTGGGGCCATGGGAACATTCACTCCCAGCAAATGGGGGAAGGACCAAGGTGCAGAAAAAAGGACCACGGGACTCAACCAGAAGAGGTGATTTTGCAATCTAAAATCCCCAGGACTGGCTCAGGGGGTCGGGCCAGTTTAACACAGCCGGCAGGATGATGGAGGGGACCCCTTCCCCTGCAGACAGCGGGGGGGACCGGGGAGGCACCTTTCCCCCTTGGGGTGCAATGGGAGGGTCTCTCTTACCTTCGCTCCCAGGGGGCCCGTCAGGGGGAGCAGCGGCTGCTCAGGGGGGACCGTCCACCCCTCCAGCCCGGGGCCCCCCACTTCTTTCGGTGCAAGCTCTGCCGCCCCGGGCTGGGGTTTGCAAACTTGGGGTGCGCCCTGGGGCGGGGGGGGGGATGTTCCCGTGCAATGTTCACCGCTCCGGGCTGCAGCCAGGGCGCGGGGGACGACGCGAGGCGCCCGGATTTCCCAGCGGCGCCGGAGCCACGAAGAGTTACACGGCGCCGCCGGGGCCAGCGCCGCAGCGAATCCGCTTCACTTCCTGCTCCGCCGCGGCGGCGTGACCCTCACCCAGCAGCGATCGCGGCTCCCCCGCTCCCGGCCGGGTCCTAGCGAGAGCCCGGCCGCGCTGCAGTGCAGCCCCCGGCCCCCAGCCCGGCCCTTCCTGCCAGACGGTTCTCCCCGGGGGGCTCCGGCGCTGCCAATTAAGGGCCGGGGGGGGGATGCTGGCTGGCCCCCGGGTTGCAATCTGCCGCAGCCCCCTTGGCTGCCCCTGGCCAGGCTCCCGCAAAGGGAGGATGCTCGGTGACCCCCGCAGAAGCCGCTGCCCTCCTGGCGATGACAGCAAAGGGGGCAGATCGCAGGGGAGGCCCAACCGCTGGGGGCGATGGCCTAGGGGCCAAAAAAAGGGGTAGGAGTCGGGGTGGAGGCACTGCCAGGCAGTGGCGGGTGGGGGGAGCCCTCGGATGGGGCAAGGCAGGGGTAAGAGTTGCCCCCAGTTTGATGAGTCAGCTGCAGAAATAGGGGGTGGGGGGGATAAGGGCTTTTTTCCTCTTCCCTTGTAGAAAGAATCCAGGGGAGAGCAACAGAAATGATCAGGGGGCTGGAGGAGGTGACTTCTGAGGAGAGGCTGCGGGAACTAGGCTTGTTTAGTCTGCAGAAGAGAAGAATGAGGGGGGATTTGATAGCAGCCTTTAACTACCTGAAAGGGGTTCCAGGGAGGATGGAGCGAGGCCGTTCTCAGTGGTGGCAGAAGACAGAACTAGGTGCAATGGTCTCAAGTTGCAGTGGGGGAGGTCGAGGTTGGACATTAGGCAAAACGTTTTCACGAGGAGGGTGGTGAAGCACTGGAATGGGTTTCCTAGCCATGGTGGACTCTCCATCCTTAGAGGTTTTTAAGTTGCAGCTTGACAAAGCCCTGGCTGGGATGATTTAGCTGAGGTTGGTCCTGCTTTGAGCAGGGGGTTGGACTAGGTGACCTCCTGAGGTCCCTTCTAACCCATATCGTCTATGAATCCATGACTCCGTACCTGCTTCCCAGGGCTGTGTTCATGAAGGCACGGGGCATCCCATTGTCTCTAGACAAGGCTGCTCTTCCCTATCGGATACGCTGGATTGAGCAGCTAAAGGCGACTCGATTCAGTGAAATATTTTACAATCCCCCTCCCCAAAAGCTGATAATGGTCCCACATGTTTTTAGTGTTTAAAAGAGTATTTCGCCCGTTTGTATGTCTCAGAGCAGTTTGCACATTTGTCTTAGCTATTGTTCTGGTTGCCTGGATTGGATGGCCTTTTTCTTGTAACCCACGGCAAATGGAGTTTCACGCCTTTAAATTATTTACTTTTTAAAATGTTTTTGACCACTGTCGGTAGAGAGGATACTGGATTAGAAGGGGTATTGGTTTGACCCAGGGCCCAGCGTAATTTTTTTGGGCCCAGTACAAACTTTTAACATGGGCCCCCTCCTGTAATAGGAGTAACAAAGGTTTTTGGAGTCAGTAAAGAGTGAACGGGGAATAAATTGCAGTATAAGGATCAGGCCTAATAAAGCATGTACACACACATACAGACACACGCCTACCTTGGGCGGGGAAAAGAACACCTCAAAACGGCTTCCTTGATAGCCTCTGGATCTATTCAAGGCCTTTTCAGCTCATGATTGAAGACTAAGGCCATGGGGAGTTTGAGAAATTAAATTCTACTTTATTATTTCAAAGCAAGAAGTTAAAAGCAACCTTTTGCCCCTCCACCCAACACCCGGAGCCCAGCTCAGCATGGTGCATTTCGGCCCTCGCCCAGGACGTTGCTGTTCCCGGCTTCCGCAGGCATCAGCAACGGAGGAAACATTTTAAAGCAGGCAAAAAAGTGCAGAGACTGCATGAAAGATGCCAGGGTCTAGTCACAAAAATACAAGCACTCCGAGAGCAGGAAAGCCAGGGAAATCAGATCAATGGGAGCCAGAGAACGGTGTAAATTGACAGCAACAACAGCACTTCCAAAATCCACCGGGAGATGTGCCTGGTGAGCGGGGCAGAGAGAGTCTCCGTCGTCCCCACACAGGACACTGTGCCCGGGTTGTCAGGTTAATTGTCTCTCTCGAACCTCTGTAATGGAGGCTGGCTCATCTTCAAGGTGAATCAGGCCTACTGATGTCCCCATCTTCCTTCACCACTCTGCACTGCTTCGTCTTCTCGGGAATCAGACGCCCCCGTCGCGCACCTGGAAGCATCCTTCGTAGCCCTTTAGGAGTCAAGGATTGCTTCACCTGAAGCTCAGAGGGCATTTCCTGGCCTTGGTGCAATGAGTTAACCGTTCTCAGCTGCCTGGCTCTCAAGAGAAAACCTTGCCGTTTCCCATAGCTGTGTCTCCCACGCTCTCCCCTTCCTTCTCCACGTCTGTTCCTGGTCTGGAGCTGCCAACCCTCACGCTCTTATGTTGATACTTATGTGTAATTTTCCTTTTCAAAGAACACTGAAGTCTCATGGCAAAGTGTGCGGAAGCAGTATAGAAAAAAAGAAGACGAAGAAAGGACTATTCTGGCAAATGCGTGGTTGTCTCTGAGGTATCCAATAAATCCACTGTACGTCCCACCAAGCAAAAATAATATCCAGGTATGTGATCAAATGGTCTTCAGGAAAGAGAGAAACCCAGAAGTACAAGGAATGAAAATATAATTTAAAGTTCATATAAATTGAAATCCAGGAGCATGCTGCATTTGACTCAAATTCGTGAGTCCAGATTTGCCCATGGTCCTTCTTAAATTGTCCACACCTACTTCACTTGATGCCTCATTAGTCATATTTACAAAATTTTAGCACCATCATAATGAAAGGAAAACAAACCGCCCCCCCCAACTTCCTGTCTGCAAACAATCTGAACTTCACGAGGAAAATGCCCAGAAGCCACATGACCAACAGATGGAAACTGAGATTTCGATTGACAATGATCACACCATGTCTAGCATTCCGCTTCCAAGTCTGGGACACTTGCACATCCACCCCTCATGAGTCTGATTTAGGCTCAAAGAAATCCAACCTGGAGAAGCATTATCAGCTGTTAGGCACACTCACCCTGCAGGGAACAGTTCCAGGGAAGTGGGGGAAGATGGGAGATGGGGACAGTGTCTAGAGTGAAGGTGGGACTTGACCCAAGTGTCTGCCCCATCTCCATGGAAGGGGAATCCTGTTAGGGAAGGGAGAAGGGGGAACTTCAGCCAGGCAGAGGAAGCATCTGGAGGAGCTTCTCTCTCAGTCCCTTCCTGCACGTGGCCCATCAGCTCAGCAGCCAGGGCTGCAGAAAAAAAAATGATACACCCGTTAGCCAACAGAACTATGCTTGCAAAAACCCCAGTGTAAATGCAGCTAGTGCTTCTGTGGGCTTGGCAAATGTCCTTCAAGGGGGCGGTTTACCCATTTCGGCAGATCTTCTGTTGGCTTCAGCTTGTCTTCACTAGGGGACTCTGCCTGCAGAGATATACCAGCCAAGGCTCCGTAGAAGAGACAAAACCGTTAATGCCGCCTGAAGCATTTTCCACGCTAAGCACATTTAAGAGGTACCTTCCTTGTGTGAATTTGCCAATGGCCGAGACAATCGGAGTCCAAGTTTTACATGCTCCCACATTCAAGGTTTCTGGGCCATGTGAAGTCTCTGATGTGTAGTCAGGTTTGAGCTCTGATTGAAACGTTTCCCACAGTCAAGGCATTTATAGGGTTTCTCTCCGGTGTGGGTTCTCCGGTGCCTAATAAGGGTAGAGTTCTGATGGAAGCTTTTCCCACAGTCAAGGCATTTATAGGGTCTCTCTCCGGTGTGGATTCTCCGGTGCGAAATAAGGGTTGAGCTGTCACTGAAACTTTTCCCACAGTCCAAGCATTTATAGGGTTTCTCTCCTGTGTGGAATATCTGATGTTTAATAAGCTGTGAGCTCCAGTCAAAACTTTCCCCGCAGTCTAAGCATTTATAGGGCCGCTCTCTCGTGTGGATTCTCTGATGTGAAATGAGATTTGAGCGGCAAATGAAACTTTTCCCACAGTCAGTGCATGTGTAGGGCCTCTCTCCTGTGTGCAGTCGCTGATGTGTAATAAGATCTGAGCTCTGATTGAAGTTTTCCCCACAATTGGGGCATTTATAGGGTCGGTCTCCTGTGTGGAGTCTTTGGTGTGTAATAAGGTTTGAGCTTTGATTGAAGCTTTTCCCGCACTCAATACATTTATAGGGTCTCTCTCCCGTGTGGATTCTTCGGTGAGAAATAAGATTTGAGGTTTGACTGAAGCTTTTCCCACACTCCGTACATTTATAGGGTTTCTCCCCCGTATGGGTTCTCCGATGAGAAATCAGGTTGGAGCTCCGATTGAAGGTTTTCCCACACTCAGTGCATGTATTTTTTCTCTCTTCCATGTGGATTCTCTTCTGGGCTGAGGTTTCCTTGAGATTTTTACATCCTTCCTCACAATTAAGGGTCTTCCCCACTCTTTTCCTTGGTTGGTTTCCCCAGCGCTTCTTTGACTTGTGCTGATTTCCCCAGATTTTTCCCTGCTCACAACCCTGGGAAAAATTCCCCTTGGATCTTCCCAGTAATGTCCCTTGAGCTGCCACTTGTTCAGGACCTTCCTTTTGTAGATTCTCCTCCTTTTTGTCACTCGCCATCCCATCACCTACTGGGATAAAGAGAAAGAATTCAGGCATGAATGATTCCCTGTGCTTGGGTGAAAGAAAGAGGAACAGTGAAGTAGGGAAACACAACATAAATGTTCATAGAATCATAGAGGATGAGGGTTGGAAGGGACCTAAGGAGGCCATCTAGTCCAACCCTCTGCTCAAAGCAGGAACAACCCCAACTAAACCAGGGCTTTGTCAAGCCGCACCTTAAAAACCTTTAAGGATGGAGATTCCATCACCTCACTAGGTAACCCTTTCCAGTGCTTCACCACCCTCCTAAGGAAAAAGATTTATCCTAACATCCAACCTAGACCTCCCTCAAAGGTCTAGGTTGAGGAAATTGAGAGAGGTAAGGGTGATGGCTGCAAGAATGCAAGGAGTTAATTCAAGAAAGGCATGCAACATACACAGGAAGACAAAGACTTCAGATAACCATCATTTACACTCAAGAAACAAGAGACAATGCAGGTGACATTTGTTTTGAAGTGGCATCTCTGACATCTTGTTCTGTGGTTTAGCTTGGCAAAGGGGTTGTGAGGGGAGGGGGAGTCCCCCAGCTTTTCACCACAAGGGTATAGAAACTGAGAAAATGGGCAGAATTACTTTGGTTGGCTAAAAAGATAGGCTGCGGTGGACAGAAGAGAGAGAAACTGTTGTCTGGAGCTGCCTGGGAGTTTTCCAAGGAAACCTTTTGTGTGGGAAAATGTCAGTTCCTCAAAACTGTAAGTATTTGGAGGAAAGGGTCATTTTTTATTGAAAATGGCTTTTGGGTTTTTTTAAATTCTACTAAAATAAAAGTTAGTTTTTAATTGAAATGAAATTGAAACAAAATGACTTGGTGACCAAAACAAAAGGTTTCAATTGACATGATTTTTTTTAAATCAATTTTTGCAATAATTTAAAAGCTTTCCAACTTTTCCTCCCCGTAGGCAGATTGATCCCTTTGCTGCACTTCCACCTGGCAGGGCATGGAACTCCAGACACCCTGCCTCAGTTTCCCACCTGCTTCACGTGGCTCAACACTCTAGGACGTTATAACTTTCAAAGTCTCATAAACTCTTTGGGGACCGGACAACCATTTCCTGCACAGCTCTGCTGCTGGGGAACAGATTGGGTACCCAGAGGTTAGGGGTCTGGGGCCAGACAAGCCCACCTAAGTCTTTAGGTAAGATAGATATGTGTATAAGCTTCCATACCAAAGTGCTGGAGGTAAACAAGTGATCATGTAGGAACCTATTTGTTCTTCAGGAGAAGACTGATTGGGGAATACTTGGCTAATTGGCTGGTCAATCTGAGGGCTGATGAACCAATTAGCCAGCTGCTGAGGGCTATGGAAGAAGACACAGGAAGGAAGGAATGAGGGAGGGCAGATGAGATGGAGAAAGGAGAAGGTCAAGTCAGGTCGGGTCCAGTCTAGTAGGCTCTGAGATCTCAAGGGAGGGAGAGCTCTGTTAGTCTCCATGAAGCATCTGAGAGATTTCTGGGCAGCCCAGGGCATGGATGGCGCATGCCCCGTTACACTATTTCTTGCATTATCAACCTCTTCTCTTCTATGTCGCCCCATTCCCGTGGTTGAAATTAAACCATGTCTCATGCTAAGAAGGTTGTTTGCAGTCCCGGCATTCCCCGCTGGTCAGCAGCTCCCCAAAAGGAAGAACCGCAGACCTATTTCTACATCTGAAGCCAGCAGAGGCCTCCACCAGGGATGGAGCTAGGTCCAGGGAAGGGAGGAGAAGAGGGGCTCTGTGTGTCAGTGAGAATTAAGACAGGTCAATCCAGTTCTTCTGACACCTGGAGATCTGGAGGGGAGGGGATACATGATGAACGCCTCTCCAACTGGATCTGCCGATTATCGGGCCTATTCTCCTGAAATTTAAGTGACCAGTGAAGACCCTTAGAAGAAACTGAACTAGTCACATCACAGACTCCTGGCTTCCAATAGTGGAGGGGAGGGGAATCCCTTACCCAGCGAGGTCACGGTCTCATAATTCTCCATTGTGACGTCCTGTGGAGGGCTCTCTGAGCGGGGTCCAGCACAGCCCCCTGCCCTTCAGTGAAATACACAGCCAGCTCCTCGAAGGCCACCAGCCCCTGAAACAAGAAGAGTTCCCCGCTCAGCACCTGCCATCCCAGCCACAACCCCACGATTGTGGCCGCTAAAATGGATGCTATGTGGGAGGACAGAGGAGCAGAATCCCGCCCCCCGCTCAGAGCAACCAGGAACCTTCAGGGTGATTGGGGAAAGAGCAAGCGCCTTGTCCCTCCAGCCAATGGAGGAGGGCAGGGGCCTTCCCATTTATCACACACCTACTAGCCAGAGGCTGTGTATGGGAAGTGGCGCCTACGAAGAGCTGGGAATACCAATCATATCATATTTCCTCTCATACGTGTGCCTCTTATTTATGACCTAGGCTCCTAGCATTAGAAGATAAACTTTTTTTTAAAGGGGTTCCTTATATGACTCTTTGCACTTGGATTTGTCATATGCATAATGACTCAAGGCTGGCTTACAAGCATGGGTATTTGTACCATGATTACCCCATTATCCCCTGGTAGTTTAAAGCCCTTCCGATCGCGCTAGCTCATCTGTCCCTCAGGAGATCGATCTCCGACCACTGAAACAGAGGCTGTCAGAACCAGATGGCCTCCTCTCTCCATAGCCCTTGCTGTGTTAGCCAGTACGGATGCACGGGTGTGACTCAGTTTCCCCCTCTCACCTAGAATTGTAGGGGAAGGGGAAGGGATTCACTTCCTTCTTGAAACGAGACAAGCAATGCAGAGACTTGCAGCAGGAAGTCAGGTAAGCAGGAATGAACTATTAGGAAGTGAAAGCACTGGGGGAAATGTCATGCAAATCCCTCAACTGGTAAACAAGTCTGTCGAATTACCACCCGCCGGGGAAAAGTGCATAGGTAGGTTAAAGAGCCCAGCAAACAAAGAATGGAGAATTGTAAAAAGTGGGTAGCCTAATAGGAGGGGTTGGAAAAGGGCTGAAGGACTTTGAAACCTACCAGGATCACTCTGTGGAAGAAGGGTGGCAGCTGATTAAGACAAGTGTGAGTATTTCAAGTTTTCTGTTTAAAGACGGAAGTCTTCTAAGTGCTCTAAAATCTGCATGGTTATTTCGATTGTCTTGAAATTTGGTGTGTCTCCTGGGAACATGGGATAGGTTTAGTGAACTAAATTTACGGTTGCTTGATTCTGCCGTTCCTGAGATACATCCCCCCCCCCAATAAAAGCTTTTCTTAAGGTTTGGGGATTCTACCAACATTTGTTTGCACAGCCGAGGGATAAATCCCAGGCTCCGCTCTGGCACGCAGGTCTCAGTCGCTTGAGAGAGATCTACAGCGAGTGCATGATGCCTGCTGGCCCTTTGGGGCAGCAACATTGAAAATTGTATGCACCAAAGAGCTTAGCTGTCTAAGCTGGCACCTACAGGTGACACCGCACATGTATGTTGGCTTGTGCTAATTTCTTCAGGGCCGTCCATTGGTCACGGGGCTTTTTTCTAGCACAGGCAGTGACACTCTGTCTCCTCATTCAAGGAGTACAACAGGGAAGTGCGGGGAGGAGGGGGAAAGATGACGTGCAGCAGCAGATAGCACAACAACAAAGCTTCAGGCCGGCAAGTGGTTTGTCTCAGCTCCTTCAGAACAGCCCACCCATCACAGGGATCTGTCACTTGGTGGGCCCTGAGACTTATTTTGTCAGGTGCAGCCCGTCAAGCCCCAGCTCTTTAGCTGATTATTGAATGAATAAATAATGAAGTAATGAGTCACTTACATTTTTATCCCATTCGCTCATATCGACTGAGCAAATTACTAAACAAAAAAAAAGCCTTACACTCGTGTTTTTAAATATTTGTTGGCCTTTCAGTAAGGCGCTGGGAACCACGAATAAGGAGGTGGGGGTAAGAAACCAACTGCAGTCTCTTAACAGTTCTGCCAATCAAAGGCCGACGTGTGTGAAACCTCTCGTGCTATGGGATTCAGCTTCTGCTCAGCTTTCCCCACACGTGCCCGTGGTTTTGAGCGAGAATTCTTTTGTTTCCGCCACATGATTACAATGCCTTCTTCAACTTCATTCTGCATGGAAGGCAGTGGCCACGCGTGGCCCATAACAAGGTTTAACCCAGCCCATAACAGCATTTACGCACTGGAATCAAGTCAAAGCCACTTCTCCATCTTCTTTCTGATGGATCTCTTTCAGGGCAGGTCTGCTCTTAAAACATTGCCTCCGATGCACTGTAGTGCTTTAATGAAGACACGCCAAGCCCTGTCGGGGTGGTTAATCCACCAGTAACTGTCAGCGTAAGCTTTCCTGCTACCATAGGAGCACCTACTAGGTGAGGGTTAGGTCTGTGCTGCTGAGGAGTGGATTTTTCATCCTCCCTGAGTAATGTAGTTATCCCAACACAGCTCTATAGCGTAGACCCGACCTAAGACTCCTTCCATAAAGCATGTTCCTCAGTCCCTGAATCTTTTCTGCCCACCTTTCCAATTTTGTCAGCATATGTTGAGTTCCTTGTCCAGCATGACATTGCAGAATCACTGCTTTCAAGGAAACAGGCCCCATTCTGTAGCCATGGCCTACACCTTTAGAGCCACATTTTTCAAGGCATTTAGGGGCCTAGAAATGCAAAGTCTAGAAACCAAGGTGGGTAGGTAACATCTTTTATTAGACACACTTCTGTTGGTGAAAGAGATAAGCGTACACAGCACTCTTCAGCTCACGCCCAGACTTGAAAAGCTCTTTGTAAATTCAAAAGCTTGTTTCTCTCACCAACAGAAGCCAGTCCAATATAGGGTGACCAAATCGGGACACTGTTTTGTGGGATATGTGTGTATATTGCATATATTAGACAAAGCCTCTAATAGCAGGCCCGTCCCAATAACATTGGGATGGCTGATCACACGAGTGCAAGAAAAGATAGCCTCACCCATCTTGTGGCTCTAATATCTTGGGGGCTGACCCCGCCCAGCCCTATTTGCTATGAGCAGCCGAGCCCAGCGCTCCCAGCTGCACCTTTCCCCTTGCTCAGCAACTTTCGTGGGCAGGGGGATTTGAACTCCTTCAGGCTCCATTTTGCATGACAATAAATCTGACCTCCTGGGACCGACATGGCTATAATACCACACTCATGGACCTGTTGAGCCAGGTGCTGTACGAACACAGAACAATCTTCTGCCCTTTGTGCCTTCGAAAATCACCCCCTAAAAATCCTCGTGTAGACAAGGCCTTTCAAAATATAAATGATAGAATCAAACAACATTAAAAAAAGAAATATCTTGAGCTAGCAGGACTTTGTGGTTTGCTTATATTCCACTTGGTCAGGCACGAGCTCACTCCGAAGAAGCCTAAAGCAGCTTAGTACAAATTGTTACTTGAATAACAGTTGTTTCTTTTCAAGCCAGATTCCCAGCTGCTCTAAACTAGCCATAGCTTCATTGGCACCACCAGAGCGATGGACATTCATACCCACTCAGGACCCAGCCTGTGCTGTGTGCAAGACACACGCAGTTTGCACCAATTCCCCGACATTGCGCGGAAATGTGAAAATTCACTTGTGAAAAATATGCAACCGCTGGGTGTTCACAACTTTCCAGATGACTGTCCCCCTTTCAGGAGGCTGATTTGTCTTGCATTCTCCTCCCCGGCCCGCCCCCCCCCCGGGGTTTCCTGTCACTTAAAAACTACTTGCTTGCAAAATCAGACAGAAAAATACAAGTGTTGCCGCGTGCTGTTACTGAGAAATAGCTCCCTTTCTCCTTTTTACCATAGAATTATAAAACAAATCGACCGGAATATAAATGCTGCACTTACATTTCAGTGCATGGCCTATAGAGCAGTATAAACTGTCTGTATGAAATTTATTTTGTACTGACGTGGCTCATGCTTTTTATGTAGCCTGATGTAACCCTCGGCACCGCTAGAAGAGCTCTGC
Organism: Mesoclemmys tuberculata; assembly: GCA_007922155.1. NCBI lineage: Eukaryota > Metazoa > Chordata > Testudines > Chelidae > Mesoclemmys > Mesoclemmys tuberculata. The sequence continues at coordinate 42,355 of VOCS01019597.1, read as the reverse complement.
GTATCCCCAGAACCACTGGCATAACCCTCCCTGGCACACAGAGATGGCCTGGCTGGGAAGGTCTCTTTTACCTTGGCTCCAAATCTTGGCGCTGTCACCAGGAGTGGGGCGGCCCAGTGGGGGATCCTCCCAGGTCTGGAGTCCCAGCTCAGTGTGGGGTGGGGGAAAGGGGATCTGGGACAGTCACCCACAGCCAGCAACAAAGAGTTACTGTAGCTGTCTGGAGTGTGCAAGTCACATCACTTCCTGTTGCCGGGCCTGTGTGACCCCAGCCATCACTCCCAGCCCAGCAGCTCCCTTCTGGGTCCTAGCGATACACTACATTGCATTGCAGGCTCCCGCCCCCCCTCTGCCTTTGTGGGGGATCTGCATCTGGACCCAGGCAGCCTCTCCCAGCATATTTCCACCCCGCTTGCAGCAGGATCTTACTCCATGACTCGGGCTGCAGGGGTGGGATTCTTGTGGCAGCTGGGGGGGGGCTGGAACAATTTGTATGGGGGGCGGGGGGGTGCTGAGAGCCATTGAACCAAACTGTAAACCCTGGATGTGATGGAAATCCTCTCGAGCCAGGAGGTGCAGCAGCACCCCCCCGGCCCCCAGTTCCAGCATCTAGGGCTGCAGCTTTTTGATAGTTCAAGGACAGAGAGAAGGATTCTGCCAGGGATGGGCAGGGTCCTGGTTTCGGGGGGCAGTGTGCAGAAGGGGGCTCATCAGCTGTTGTCGCCAGCGGTCTCTGGTTCTTACACAGAGGGGGGAGGCTGCACCCACTCTTGTCTTTCAGATCAGCTGTGCCCCCCCACCTCCTCGTCCATTGTGACCTGAGAGCCCGGGGTGAGCAACTGCTGCTCCCCCCAGCCAGCTCTGTGCCAGGGCGAGACCATCATCAAAATTCTCCTCTGTGCACAGCCCAGGTGGGGCCTTTCTTCAGTGGCTGGATACAGCCCCCTGGGGCAGCCCTGGGCTCTGTCTACATCTGCCAAGCCTCCAGGTGATGGAGAGAGAGAGCTGGGTGGGAAAGGGCTGGGGAGGGGCAAGAAAGTGGCTCTACGCAAAGAGCTGCTCCCCACCATTTGCACCCGCCCCTCCACCCCCTCCCATATCTGCAGGTCCCAGGCCTTCTGCTTGTGTTGCCCTGCATAGATCTATGGAAATGGGAAGGTCTCTCGGGAAGGGACAGTCATCAAAATCTCCCAGGCAGAGGGGGAAGGAGGCTAAAATGGGGAGTGAGAGGAAACGGGCAGAAGGAGACATAATGGGGAGAGAGGTTCCCCGTTCTTGCTGCAGATTCATTTCCCCGGGAACCAGGTGAGTAGCAGGGACAGAAATAGCCAGTATCTGCCTCTGCCAAGTCCCTGCTCTGCAGAGGGGCCACAGGGAAGATGCCTGGGGGATCCCCCAAAGCAGGCCCTTTGATTCTGCTGTTTTCCAGCATTTAGCTCAGAGACGCTAGGCGTGGCAACGCTATGCTGGCATAGGTACAGTGCTGTCGCTACACCGCTGACAGGGGAGACGCGCCTTCCATCAACAGAGACCCATCACCTCCCCAGGTAGCGGTATGGAGATCAAAGGAAGCATTTTTCCATCCCCCTGGCTGGCTCTGTGATGGGGGTTAGGCCGGCATCGCTATGGTGGATTTTCCACACGGTGCTGAGTGATGCAGCCGGGTTAAGCTGTATTTTAAATGTAGACCAGTCGATGTGGGTTTAGTCCTGCCGAGAGGGGCCAGAATAAAGTGACTCTGAGTTTTCCCAGCCTGGCAGAATCTAGAACATTTCTCTGGGGGGGGGAATCAGGCTGTGAGATGGACCAACGCCCCCTCCTGAACTCCCTCAATCACCGACAGGCTGCATTGTTATAAAGACCACATTTTGCTCCTGCTCATTTAGCTGATGTTTTAACTGCAAGGGAATAAATGAGCCCAGAGTCTTAGCCGGAGTCTACCCCTGGGCCTTAAACAGTTAACCACGATTTGGGATTCTGAGTCCAGAGCCCTTGATTTGCTTAGGCCTGTGTCAAGCAGTAGAAAATGCCTGCCCACGTTTCGGGAAGTTATGAATTCAGATACACAAGAGACAGAAAAACCAAAGTCTGCAGCATTTTGAAATGGAAATGAAGTGCTTGTGCAAAATGAACTGAATCCAACCTTACCAGTGTCCCAGTTCCAGAGGGAGGTTCTTAGTTAGAATCCCTTATGCTGTCAAACAATCCTTCGCAGAGAAGAAAGGGTTAGAGCCGTACCTGCGTTTTGATGTGAACGCTGGGAATTGGGGTGACTTTTCCTGCTTTTGACAAAACACAGTTCGCTTGGTTATTTTGCAAAGACCAAACCCTGTGCAGCATGCTCTCTCCACGCACTGTCCACGTTCAGCTGTCTTCTTTCCCTTGTTTTTATACTCCCGACTTTTCTTGTCCCATTGTTAGCTCGTTCTTAGTGAATGGTTTCCTGGGTGTTCTCCCACCTAACTTAGCTAGCTCAGATACTATCTTTTAGCTTAGTGACCCACTGACTTAGCACAAACATTCCCTTTTCAGTCTGCTGACCTAGTTACTTCCCTAATCTTGTCTTCCAAAAAAGGCCTGTCATGCGGACTGGATTGGGAGGGGGGGGCATTTGTGTTATGTGACATTAATATGTCAAAATCATAATAATTCATGTAAGACATGCCATGTCAGGTACTGTTAGAAAGGTTATAATGTGCTGAGCAAGAAAATAATATTTGTGTTCATGTGTAATATATGTGAGGAAAGTTATGGAGATCTTTGAGACACCTGTATTTCAAACTGTGCTGTAGAAGACACACCCCAGACAGAGAGGCCGCAGGACAATAGCCTGCTTAATGGCTCATCAAGACCTTTATAGAAGCCAAAGGCCTAGGAAGAAACTAAAGGCATACCTGAAGAGTTACCAGGATTGGCCCATGTGACTCTGGACTCCATTTTGATTCCTGTAAAGTTCCACAAGCCACATGGCCAGAGGCAGAGGGTATATAAGGTCAAACCACAGAAACCATTTTGTCTTTGTTCCTGTCCAGCTGCGGACACACCTCTGGATCAACACACTTTGCAACTGAACTGAAGGACTTAGACCCATCCAGTTACTGGATGTATGCCAGAGGGACTATACAAGCCTGCAACTCCACAATTGTTCTAGAAACCTGTTCTGTATGGACTTTCAAATCATTTGTGTATATCTGATTGCTTTAAGCCTTTAACACTTCTCTTATTGTTTTTTTTCTTTTATTAATAAACCTTTAGTTTTAGTTACTAAAGGATTGGCTGGCAGCGTGGTATTTTGGGTAAGATCCAAACTTATAGTGAACTGGTCCTGTGGCTGATCCTTTGGGATCAGAGGGAATCTTTTAGTAAAGAGCATAGAGTTTAAATAACTGGTCTCTTTACTGGACCTAGTGTCGGTTTGGGAGCCAGAGACTGAAATGCAGTAAAGGGGGCTGTGTGTATTTGCACAGTGGCTTCTTGATAACCAGTGTGGGGGAATCAGAAGCCCTGTTTGTGGCTGGTTGGGAAGTCTGACTGCAGTGTCACCCACCAGCGCTGGGAGAATCCGCTCTCCTTTTACAGCCTGCCCTGACCCTGGCATTATCAGTGGGCTACCCTGAGCACGGACGGGTCACAAGGCCTCCCCCAAGTTTCATTATTTATTTCAAGCCAGGCCTACAAGAATAACTAACAAGTGGAGCAATTTACCAAGGGTCATGGTGGATGCTCCATCACTGACCATTTAAAAATCAACATTGGAGGTTTTTGCGAAAAGCTCTGCTCTAGGAATGATTGGGGGATGTTCTCTGGCCCGTGCTATGCAGGAGCTCAGGCTAGATGATCACACCGGTCCTTCCTGGCCTTAAAATCTAAGAATCTATGAACCACCCTCTGTCCAAATTCCCCACATCCACGCCACTCAGGTGCCAGCTCTACTTTTCTTGGCATGCTGTCCTTGGTAAGCGTGGAGGGGTTGTGGGGAGGTGGTGGGATTGTGAGAGGGGCCTGGAGACCATAAAGGGGAGAAGAATGGAGATCCAGAGCCCACAGTTTCTGGGGAGCTGGGTCACCCCAGATTTAGACACCTAAATTCCAGTTTTAGGCACCACTGCAATCCACAAAAACCCTGTGCGGCTGCCAACTAATGGGAACCTAAATCCACTAGGGTTCTAAATTTTTGCTGTAAAAGTCCCCTACGTGCCCAAGTTTCTGTCACTGGGCATGCACGCGGCTGCCTGTCTCACATCCAAGCCTCAACACATCCTCCAAACCAGCTGAAGACAGGCAGGGCCCTGTCAATCTTGCTTGCATCGTACAGGCATTGATCCCCAAAGCCCCAAAGAGCTGAAGCTGTTGATCAACCCTTTCCCTGACCAGCATTAAACAGCAATCGAGGGGTTTGGGGTTCTTCCTAAACAGAGCCCTTGGTTTGACTCGGTGACTTGGCAAACATCCAAAACACATCCATTCAAAACTGAAAGTTTATTGATTAAACACAAGAAAGAACAAGAAATCAACACAGGCATTCATCTAGAAACTGTGGTCAAGCGATTATGCAAAACAAACGTAGATCTTATCAAAGGCTCTCTCCTTTTGGAGTCAAAATATTGAGTCTCTTGTTTTCAAAGCAACCTCTCCTTGATTAAAAGAAAGCTAATTTCACGCTCAGTTCTGGTGTGAAGGGCATCGCCTGTCCTGTTCTTAGCAGAGCCAGACGGGGCAGAGGAGAGACAGGATAGAAAAGATCGGTGAAATATGGCTTTTGTGGAAGCTTTTGGACTACTGGTTAGTTACAAGTGGATGCTTTGAATCCTAGTTAGTTCTGGTCTGGTCCTCGCTGACATCTGGTGGCATCCTTTCTCCTTTGACGGGGCACGGTTGGATGATTGCAGTATACTTGACTTCAGGATTTGATGAAAAACCGAGAGAGCGAGGTAGGACGGGAGGAAAGAAACAGAGTGGCAGAAAATAACCATAACAAGGGAAGGGGATACAACATAGGATCTGATGAGCATTAATTTGATTTTCCCACTGTGGAGCTGAGGTCTGGATGTCATGAAAACGTGATGACTTTCGGCACGCACAGGTGGAAACAAAGTTCCCTAAACAAGAGCAAGGCTGGCTGGCCTCCCTTTTGGGGGAAAAAAAATCCTTCCGTTGAATTGAAATGAGTTGCAGCGCTGGCCTCGTATCTGTCATGCCAATTTTGGCTTATTAACCTTCATCTCCACATCTCCTGTTTTTACTGAGCAGAATTTCAACACAGGTCTTGCATCATGTCAACTTGGCCTATTTTGTGTGGCCTAAGTTCGTCTCGCTGTCTGGTTCTCTTTCACCTATTTGTACCATATTTTATTGAAAATAACTTGACCTATTTTCCATGGTAAATGCCTAAGCAGGCAAAAGTCACAGGCCAATTATCAAAACAGCCGTATCCTGTAGGCATGATCAAAGTACTTCTAAGGCCAGACAAAACAGCTGGTGGGAGGGGCAGGACTCCCTTATAATGTGTAGCCTAGTGGTTAGAGCCATTATCCAAGCCAATTCCCCCCTCTGCCTGATGGTGAAAAGGGATTTGAACAGGGATCTGCCACCTTTCAGTCCAGCTACACCTAACACAGTGAATGCAGCTGGTGTACCTACAGATCATTCCCTGTGGACATTGACCACTCCAGAAGATCACTGTTAAGGTTGCATGGGTGTGTACTTTCTGCTGTATTGTCTGGGTTTTCAGAAGGTTTTTTTTCACCCCCTGAACTCAGCATTCTGGAAGGGCAAGCGCTATTACCGGGCAGCCTGTGTTAATGAAGCTTTTTGTCAGGGAATTTCCTAACTTTTTGAACAGAAAGAGAAACGCTGGAGGAGTTAGTGGTCATTTAGGCGGTTGAAGTTCTGAGTGATGTTAACAGCTGATATGCTGCACCGTGGCTAGAGAATCACAAAAAGATCTAGCTTTCATAGAATCATAAAATATTAGAGTTGGAAGGGACCTCAGGAGGTCATCTAGTCCAACCCCCTGCTCAAAGCAGGTCTAACCTCAGCTAAATCATCCCAGAGAAGGTTTTGTCGAGCCACAGCTTAAAAACCTCTATAGTACTTTACATGAGTAAACCCCAAAGACTTACCCCCTGTTTTACAGAGGGGAAACTGAGGCACAGGGAGGTGACAGGCCTTGCCCAAGGTCTCCCAGAAGACCCAGTCATGGTCCCAGCATGGTGGCTTTCTCCACTAGTCCACATGGCTGTTATGTGAGTCCGATGCTCTGCCCACATCCTTGACAGTTTTATGACATGCCTGTTGCAATACCTTTAAGCGTGTGAGAGGATGGTGTGTTTCTCTCCTCCTCAAACAACACATAGAACCCTCCCGCACACATCATTTTCAGCTCACTCTCCCCTTCCTATTCCATTAAGCCATTAGTACTGAGGAAGCCATGTGTACAAAAATAAAGAGTTGGGAAAAACTGTGAACTTTAAGGAAATCTTTTGCTTTTTGGTGGGGGAGCTTGATCTTAGGAAAACGCTTGCTCGAATGACCTCAGAATTGGGTCACTGACACTACGCCGCGCCCCCCGTCAAGTTCAGCAAAGATCAAGCCGAGCCAGGCAGGCGTGCGGGTGGCAGAGCACTTAAAAGCATTGACCTTTAAATGGAAAAGTTGTCTCAAGCATTGCCGTAGCAGCGCTGGCGGCCTGCTGTAACGCTGCATGAAATTCATCCATGACACCTGCTTTGCCACATGCAGATCTGCAGCACAGGGTAAAGTCAAAGGCTAGGAGGCTCTGATGTGGGGGGAGTGGCCACACTATCTCAGCTACAGGTCGGGGCTGAATGAAGATGTCCCGGGGAGAGGCACAGAATCTGGCACGGTGGCTTTGAGAGACCTGGATTGCTCCATTCGTGGCGGGGTGGGTTTCCATCCAACCCCCATAGCCCCAGACACCAGCTCCCCTGGTGGGGGGCAGGGAGGGGGCCCAGAGCCCTTCAGTGGGAAGAGGGGACCTCCCAGATCCTGACTCACATGGGGGAGAAGGGCATCGGACCCCCCCCAATGGACAAGGCCTCCAGATTCCAAGAGTGGGGCGGGAAGAGGGGCTCAGGCACCCGAGACACAGCCAGAGACTCTCCCCAGATCCCTTCTTATATAAATAGATGGGGGCAGAGACGTGCCCAGAGGGGCAAGGGTCACGAGGGGAGCAGGAAGGGGGAAATCCGCTATCCTCAGGGGCACAGGGATCCCCGCCCTCCCATATTCCTGCACACACACACAGGTAGGGAAAGGGGCAGACTCCACTGCTTCCCCCCGAGAAAGGCAGTGCCCATAAATCATGGCACACAAGGGAAGGGAGAAGACAGATACCCCAGCTCTATTTTCCCCCAACCCTCTGCCATTTTCCCCCACACCCTCCCTTTCCAGTGTCCCACCCCTTCCCTCCCACTTCCCCTGGCCCCCACCACCTCCACCGGCCCCTCTTCCCTTCCCTATCCCCCACCCTCCTTTCTCCCCTCCCCACATTGCGGCCCGGAGACATCAACCATCATCATCACACACACCGGGGACCATTGTACCAGCCAGTGACCTCAGTTGATGGCGTCGCCCCAGGCATCGTGTAGCGACAGTCCCAGATCTGGCTCAATCCTGCGAGTCCGCGAATGTCTGGGTTAGGCCCACATGTGGCACCAACTAGGGCCAGGGAACATCTCCCCCCACGGGGTGTCCCATGAGAGTTTGAGAGCACAGTCTCCTGAGGCGTTTTTGTCCACGGTGGTGACATGGCCAAAGGATCTGTGACATCGCTTTTCAATATAATGGAAGGTCAGATCGCTGCAGGATGTAACATTTTGCACAAAGTCAAGCCACTTGATGCCCCTTTCCCCCCTGCCCTCCCACCCAAAAATTCTCCTCACCTCTCAGCAAGCATTCGTATGTCTAGTTTCTTTTCTCCCTCCAAAATATACCATTGATTGCATCCCCCCACTAATATTTTCCTTTCAAAATACATTGAAGAAGTCTCTTTCCTGGATGGGGATTGCTGATTCCAAATCCACTCAAAGCCCCGACTGCAACCGCTCCCACATTCAAGATTTTTTTCCTGCGTGGATTTTCTGATGTTTAATAAGATGCGAGTTTTGATTGAAACTTTTCCCACAGACGAGGCATTTGTAGGGTCTCTCTCCTGTGTGGATTCTCCGATGTGTAATGAGGTTGGAGCTCAGATTGAAACTTTTCCCGCAGTCGAGGCATTTATAGGGTCTCTCCCCGGTATGGGTTCTTTGGTGTCGAATACAGGTCGAGCTGTCACTAAACCCTTTCCCACACTCTGGGCATTTATAGGGTTTCTGTCCGGTATGGATTCTTCGATGCTTAATCAGGGCTGAGTTGTCACTGAACATTTTCCCACATTCGGGACATTTACAGTTTTTTTCTCCCGTGTGGATTTTTTGGTGTGTAGTCAGATTGGAGCTTTGAATGAAACTTTTCCCACATTTGGCGCATTTATGGGGTTTATCGCCTGTGTGGATTCTCTGATGCACAATAAGGCTTGAGCTCCGATTGAAATTTTTCCCACAGTCGAGGCATTTATAGGGCCTTTCCCCTGTGTGCGTTCTTTGGTGTAGAATAAGGTTTGAGCTCTGATTGAAACTTTTCCCGCAGTCCAGGCATTTATACGGTCTTTCTCCCGTATGGAGTGTCTTATACCTAACAAGCTGTTTGCTCCTATTGAATCTTTTCTCACATTCCGTGTGTGGGTTTTTTTTTTCTCTTGTATGGATTCTCTGCTGCACTGGGGTTTCCATGGTGTCCTTCCCACCTCTATGAGAAGTAATGGATTTACACTCTTTCTTCCCTGGCTTCTTTCTCTGCCTTTCTAACCCTTGCTGACTCTCAAAGGCTTTTCCCTCCTGAAGACTTGATGCAATGTCTTCTTCGGAATGTCTTGATGATGCCCCATGTGGTTCTGGTTCCTTACAACCTGCCTGCCATGGTTTCTCTTCTTCATCCTCACTCACTAGCCCATCGCCTACTGGAATAAAGAGAGAGAACCCAGACAGGAGTCATTCCCAGTGCAGGGGTCAAAGGAAAGGAAAGGAAAGGGAATAGTGAAGAGGGCAGAAACAGCATCATAACTGTTGGGGAGAAGGGAGAAAAGTAAAAAAAAAAATTACCTATATGTAAATTTTCCTTCTCTGAAGCATGAAGGGGGCAAGTGGAAATCTCTGATCCATTATAGCGAGGTTATTCCTCCTCATCTTTTAAAAATGGGATTGGCCAGGTTCTTTCCATGTCAGTTTTACTGATTCCTTACCTGTGCAAACGCCTCTCAGGATCTTCCGTTTCTCAGGCACTTGGAGATCTGGGACCCATGGCTCTTCCCCTCGCTCCAGGTGGGAGATGAGGTCAGGTTTGGGAACAGGAAATCCTGCTCAGGGGGCAAAATCAGGCAAGATCAGGGCGTGTGGTGTATTTGACACCAAGAACATTCCTGGATTTTAACCTGACCCTGGGCTGTGCTAGGGGGATGTGGAATCTGAACAGATGGAAAGGTGATCCGGGAGCCCCCATGGGAGAAGCAGATGCCAGTGGGGGAATAAGATATGGCCTCAGGAGGAGTTTTCAGGACCTGTGTACTCCAGGGGACTTGCTGACTCAGACAGAGCTCTGGTGTTGAGAACCTGCCTATTTCTAAACCTGAAGGGAACCGAACCCTTCCCACGGATGAAGCTAGTCCCAGGAAGGGAGGGGAACAGAGATTCGGGGTGAGAATAAATTCAGGCAGGTAAATACACGGTTTCTGTTTCCTTGAAAGCTGGAGGGACGAGGATGAATTAGCATCTCCCTTGTGTTTCTCACTCCCAGTTCGTGGGAGAGGGTGTGGAGGTAAAAGTCTCTCTCATGCCGGATCAGGCAGATATAGGGCCCATATCCCTGAAATCGAACTGATCCGAGAAGAACCTGAGCAGACGCTGAACGGGGAACATCACAGACCTCCAGCTTCTACCACCCGAGGGCCCAGGAGTCCCTTACCCAGCGAGGTCACCGTCTCGTAATTCTCCTGCATGACGTCCCTGTGGAGGGCTCTCTGAGCGGGGTCCTGCCGAGCTCTCTGCCCCTTTGTGAAATACACAGCCACCTCCTCGAAGGTCACTGGCCCCTGAAACAAGAGTCCTTCGCTCAGCTCCGGCCTCCCCAGCCACAATCCCACTAGTCACAGGGGAAAAGGCCAGAAACAGGATCTCTGAGGGGGGACGGAGTAGCAGAACCGCACCCCCACCCTGCTTAGAGCGACCAGGAAGGCTTGAGGCGGGGAGAATGAGAGTTCCTTGTCCCTCCCCGCTGATGGAGGAAGGCAGGGGCCCTCCCATTCATCACGCACCTACCAGCCAGATGCTGATACGGGAGATGAAGCCCCTGGACAAGATCTGGGGACAGGAATCCCAACACCTCCCCATTCCCAGCAGCGCAGTGAGAGGGGACGGAGCCTCGCCCCTGAGCCTCCCTGGTGGGTGCCCCTTCATACTCCGGAGCAGCCTCTGGCTAGTAGCTTCAGGATCAGGAGTCTGGTCCATTTCCCCAGCCCCTTCTAGAGGGGTTGTTGCTTGTTCCAGGGAAAAAAAAAAAAAGGAAATTTCCACCTTCCCCCAAGGGCCTGTCCTGAAAATTGGGCCCCAGACAGAACACATCCCAGCACATCTGTTGTGCTCTGTCCCCCTCCCTTCCTCCTCCAGTGTATTTCCTACCCCTTTTTGTCTCTGACTGCTTCTTTTACTTTGCTACTTAGCCATGGTGGCACTTCTATGGTCCTCTTACCATGTTTTTAATATGCGGTATCCATTGAAATTGAGCCTCTGTCACGGGGCCTTTAAAAAGTTTCCATGCCACTTGCAGGGACTTCACTTGTGGCACCGTACCTTTTAATTTCCGTTGAACCAACTTCCTCATTTTGGGGTAGTTCCCCTTTCTCAAATGATATACTACCATAGTGGCCTGCTTTGGTGTCTCCCTGCCCCCCCAGGGATGTTAAGTTTTATGATGTTATGGTCACTGTTACCAAGAGGTTCAGCTACATTCACCTCTTGGACAGATCCTGTGCTCCACTTAGGACTAAAATCAAGAATTGCCTCTCCTCTTGTGGGTTCCAGGACAAGCTGCTCCAAGAAGCAGTCATTTAGGTGTCGAGAAACTTTTATCTCTGCATCCCGTCCTGAGGTGACATGTACCCACTCAATATGAGGATAGTTCAAATCCCCCGTTATTACCGAGTTTTTTATTTTTATAACCTCTCTAATCTCCCTGACCATTTCACAGTCAGTATCGCCATCCTGCTCAGGTGGTCGGTTGTATATCCCTACTGCTATATTCTTATTATTCAAGCAAGGAATTACTAGCCGGACAGATTCTATGGCACACTTTGGTTCATTTAAGATTTTTACTTCATTTGACTCTCTTTCACCTATAGTGCCGGACCCCTATTCTGTACTTCTGATATATTTTGTACCCTGGTATTACCATGTCCCACTGATTATCCTCATTCTACCAACTTTCCGTGATGCCTGGTTTATCAATATCCTCATTTAACACGAGGCACTCAAGTTCACCCATCTGAGTCTATAGACTTCTGGCATTTGTATACAAGCACTTAAAAGATTGTCACTTTTTAGCTGTTTGCCATTATGTGATGTAATTGAATGGGACTTTCATTTGACTAAAAAAAATGAGAGTCCTGTAGCACTTTAAAGACTAACAAATTTCATTTCTGCAGGCATCCGCTTTCGTGGACTGCAGAAATTAAATTTGTTAGTCTTTAAAGTGCTAAAGGACTCTCGCTGTTTTTGCTGTATACAGACTAACACGGCTACCCCTCGGGAACTTTTCATTTGACTGTTTCTCATCTGATCCTCCCTGTATTTAATCATCTTCCATTCTCTCCTCCTTACTACGATATAGAGAATCTCCATTAATAGATCCTCCTCAAGGGATGTCTCTGTCTGAACAACATGCTCCTCCGCACCTGTCGGCTTTCCCCCAGCTCTTAGTTTAAAAACGGCTCTACGACCTTTTCATGTGCCAGCAATCTGGTTCCATTTTGATTTAGGTGGAGCCTAAACCTTCCGGATAGGCTCCCTCTTTCCCCAAAGTTTCCCCAGTTCCTAATAAATCTAAACCCTCCTCCCTACACCATCATCTCATCCATGCATTGAGACCCTGCAGTTCTACCTGTCTTAACTGGCCCTGTGCATAGAACTGAAAGCAACTCAGAAAATGCTACCATGGAGGTCCTGGACTTCAATCTCTTGCCTAGCCGCCTAAATAACACTTCCTCCTTCCTCCTCCATTCATTATTTTATGGACTTCTATCACACCTCCCCCTCCACCCCCAGTTCTCTCTTTTCCAAACTGAACAGTGCCTGTCTTTCTAATCCTTCCTCAAGAGGAAGCAGTTCCATACCCCTAACCGTTTTTGTTGCTTTTCTCTGTACCCTTTCCCATTCTAATATACCTTTTTTGAGATAGGGTGACCAGATCTGTGTCCAGTATTACAGGTGTGGGCACCCCATGGATTTATATAGTTGCATGATGATCTTTACTGTCTTCATAACGAGAGTTCACAAGACAAAGTGGGTTTCTGCCCACAAAAGCTTATGTCCTAATAAACGTGTTTGTCTTTAAGGTGCCACAGGACTCTCGTTGTTTTGCTGAAAACAGACTAACACGGCTACCCCTCTGGAACTGTCTTAATAGCTCTCTCTTTTCTAATGGTTCCTAACAGCCTGTTAGCTTTTTTGACTGCTGCAGCACGTTGAGCAGATGTTTCCAGAGAACTAACCACAATGACGCCAAGATCTTTTTCTTCAGTGGGAACAGTTAATTTGGACCCCAGCCTTTTATATGCAGAGCTGGGATTCTGCTTTCCATTGTGCATTCCTTTGCCTTTATCAACACTGAATTTCATCAGCCGTTTTGTTGCCCCGTCACCCAGTTTAGAGAGACCCCTTTATAACTCTTCGCAGTCAGACTCGGACTTACGATCTTGAGTAATTTTGTGTCAAACTTGGCCACCTCACAGTTTACTCCTTTTTCCAGATTATTTATGAATATGTTGAACAGCACTGGTGCCAGTACAGAACCCCGGGGGACCCTGCTATTCACCTCTCTCCAGTCTGAAAACTGACCATTTATACCTGACCCTTTGTTTCCTGTCTTTTAACCAGTTACTGATCCGGAAGAGGACCTTCCCTCTTACCCTATGGCAGCTTACTTTGCTTAAAAGCCTTTGAGGCACCTTGCCAAAGGCTTTTTGAAAGTCCAAATACACTATATCCACGGGATCACCCTTATCCACAAGCTTGTTGATTCCACATACACCCCGCCCGCCCGGCAAAGAATTCTAGTAGATTGGTGAGGCATGATTTTCCAGAACAAAAGCCGTGTTGACTCTCTCTCAACAAATCAAGCTCATCTGCGTGTTTGATATTTCTGGTTTTTACTATAGTTTCTACCAATGTGCCTGGTACTGGAGTTAGGCTTACCAGCCTGTCACTGTCACGATTGCCTTTGGAGCCCTTTTAAAAAATTGGGTTACATTAGCTATCCACCAGTCACCTGGCACAGAGGCTGATCTAAATGGTAAGTTACATACCACAGTTAGTAGTTCTGCAGTTTCATATTCGAGTTCCTTCAGAACTCTTGAGTGAATATCATCTGGTCCTGGTGAATTACTACTGTTTAACTGATCAATTTGTTCCAAAACCTCCATCTGGGATATTCCTCGGATTTGTCACCTAAAAAGAATGTCTCAGGTGTGGGAATCTCCCTCACATCCTCAGCAGTGAAGACCAATGCAAAGAATTCATTTAGCTTTTCCGCAATGGCCTTGTCTTCCTTGAGTGCTCCTTTAGCATCTCCATCGTTCAGTGGCTCCACTGATTGTTTGACAGGCTTCCTGCTTCTCGTGTACTTAAAAATCTTTTTGCTCTTAGTTTCTGTGTCTTTTGCTAGTTGCTCTTCAAATTCTTTTTTGGCCTTCCTAATTATACGTTTCCTCTTGACCTGACAGAGTTTATGCTCCTATTTTTCTCAGTAGGATTTGACTTCCAATTTTTGAAGGAAGCCTTTTTTCCTCTAACTGCCTCTTTCAGTCCGTCATTTAGCCACGGTGGCACTTTTTTGATTCTCTTACTGTTTTGGTTTTTTTAATGAATATTTATGGTATACATTTAACTTGAGCCTCTATCGTGGTGTTTTTAAAAAGTTTCCATGCAGCTTGCATGCAATTTACTCTTGTGACTGTTCCTTTTAATTTCTGTTTAACCCGCTTCCTCATTTTTGTGTAGTTCCCCTTTTCAGAATTAACTGCTACTGTGGTGGGCTTCTTTGGAATCCCACCCCCAAGGGTGTTTAAATGTAATTACATTATGGCTGAGCAATCCAGTCCCTAGTTATGACCTCAATTCTTTGGGCTAGATTTTCAAAGCTGTTTAAGGTGCCTAAAAATGCAGCACCCATAAGCTCTACATGGATCAGGATGCCATTACACTAGGAGCTGCACAAACACAGAACAGGCCATTTGTGCCTGTGAAAATCTCCCCCTAAAATCTTGGCGTAGACAAGGTCAAGTTCTTTTCTTTTTTAAATCTTGAGCCAACATGCCTTTTTCCTCTGCAGTGTGTTTGTATGCCACTTTGCCTGGCATTTGCTGACTCTGAAGGAACCCAGAGCCAGTTCACATAAATAGTAACTCAGATAAGTTCTGTATGACACATTTTTCAAGTCAGAGCCCCAGAGGCTGTCAACAGGCCACAGCTCTGTTGACTTCATAGGATGGTTTTGCAGCAGACACAGACATTTTGCACAGATTCCCCTATTCTGTGTGGGGAGGGAACATTCACCTATAACAAAGAAGAACCATTTAAAAAAACAACAAAAAATGCCCAATAAATCAGGCTGATCTGATCTTTCAAACTCAAATCTGCAGCAAACTGCTCATGGGACTGAGACAGTTTAATACAGTAGTTCTCAATCAGGAGTACACACACTTCTGGGGGTACGCAGCGCTCTTCCAGGCCCTACATCAACTCATCTAGCTATTTGCCTAGTTTTACAACAGGCTGCATAAAAAGCACGAGCAACGTCACTACAAACTAAAATTCCATACAGACAGTGACTTGTTTATACTGCTCTATAGACTATACATTGAAATGTGAGTACTTTTATATACCAGTTGACTGATTTTATAATTCTATGGTAAAAATGAGACAGCGAGCCATGTTTCAGTAACAGCAGGCTTGTGACACTTTCTTGTATTTTTATGCCAGATTGCGTAAGCCAGTCATTTTTAAGGGAGGTGAAACTTGCGGGGTACGCGAGACAAACCAGCCTGCTGAAAGGGGGACAGTGATCTGGAAAGGTTGAGAGTCCCTGATTTAAACTTCAGTCTGCAAAGCATTTAGCCCGCAGTAATAAGCCGACTGGGGATAACCAGGAGGGATGGGAAGATCTCACTTACCTTTGCTCCAAGTAGCGCAGTTCCTGGAAGCAGGGGATGCTGTGCAAGGGGTGTGTTTTCCTCCTGGATCTGGGGTCCCGAGGGTGGCCAGATGTCTCGATTTTATAGGAACAGTCCCGATATGCGGGTCTTTTTCTTATATAGTTGCCCCCACCCCAATTTTTCACACTTACTGGCTGGTCACCTTAGGTCCCAGCTTTTTTGGGGGGGTGTTGGTGGGGCGGAAGTTCACTCCTCCCTAGACGGAAAGTCCTGGCAGGCCGAGGTCTTTAAGTGGGATGGGGAGAGTCTCTTGGGGAGCAGCTGGAACAAGGCTCCCTGGATTATTCCCCTCTCCCGGCTGCAGCCTGGGCTCTGCACAGACCCCTTGCAGGAGCAAGGGCAGCCAGGGCTCTGGGATCCTGCAACGGACAATCGATGCAGGGCACCTGGCGTCCACACAGCAACCAGGAGTGACACTGTAGCCAGTGCAATTCACTTCCTGCTGCCTGCTGGGGCGATGTGTGACCCCCGCCACTGCTCCCAGCCCAGCTCCTTCTGGGTCCTAGCAATAAACAGCTTCCTTTGCAGCCTGTTCCGGCCTCTCCCATTGCACTAAGTGGCTGGCGTGGATTTGCAGGGAGGGAAAGGGTGAAAAATAAACCAGAGTAAATGGAGAGGGGAAAGATTAAGGGGAAGGGACAGAGGTGAGAGGAGGGTGTTTGTTGGGGGGTGGTAATAGAAAAATCTAACCTCATTTCTGCCTTCTTCTCCCCCCAAGTTTTGGGTCCCCCTGAACTTTAGCGGTGTAAATCTCCCCAGTACTAAATGCAGACAGGCACATGTTTAATCCATCAGGGAATTCAGGTCTAAAAGGACTGACTAGGCCGGGCCACGCGTTAACGAACAGTGCAAATGCACATAAAGAGAGAGGGGTCTTGTGCAACTTTGGGTTGGCGAGGTCCTCTGCATTTACATCCTGCATTTCAGTTTAATTAACTCAGCATAGCCTTGCTGCGTGCTAAATCGTGGATGATAGTGGAAGTAGGCCTGGCCTGACATGAGCGATTAAACACAAGAGGGAAGGCATTTCTTTTTTGGAAGCCAGGATTAGGGGGTAAAGAGATTATTATGCTGAAAATAGAACGCTTGCACTAACAAAGATTAGTGGATAGGTCAGTAGGCTAAAAAGACAGGGTGGCTGAGACAGCTCAAGATAAGAGAGAAAATAGCCAGGGAACTATTTATTATGAAAAGGTCCAGAGGGGTAGCCGTGTTTGTCTGTATACAGCAAAAACAAGAGTGCTGTAGCACTTTAAAGACTAACAAATTTATTATGAATGAGATCACAATGAGCAAGGAAAGTTAGGAATGTACAAATAAGGTGACACATAAATTGAACATGCACCAAGCATGCTGCACCGAACTGGGTCTGAATAGGGACTTGGAATGGTTATCTCATTACAAGAAGTAATTGTCACGGTTCACACATTCTCACCTTCTAATCAATGGCTGTGAATAGACCTCATCTACTCTAACTGAATGGATTTTCCTACACCTATCCTCCCCATTGTTGTTCCTTACCCTTGGATGTATATATACACCCCCTCTCTGATTTCCATTCCCTGCATCTGATGAAGTGGGCTGTAGCCCACAAAAGCTTATGCCTGCAGAAATTAAATCTGTTAGTCTTTAAAGTGCTACAGGACTCTCGTTGGTTTTGCTGTACAGATTGTTTTTTGCAAAGTAACTACGCCAGTTTTACAACGTGTGATGTGACACAGCGGGAAGGCAAAGAGATGGGTAAATGTGTATATAGAGAGAGGGGGTTTTGTGTAATTTTGGATTTGTGATGTCCTCCATGTTTACATCCTGAGTTTAAGTGTAGTTAACTCGGTGTAGTTCAGCCATGTACTAAAATAAAAAAATGGGACTGCTGAAGTCTGGAGTTGGACAGAGTTTTTGGGAAGATGAGTGAAAATAGGTTTCAGGTGAGATTTCAGCATAGTGGCACCACTCCCAACACACAGAAATATGAGGCTGGACAGGCCCTCGGAAGCTAACCTAGTCCAGCCACCCATATTGATTCAGGATCATGTAAACCGAGACCATCCCTGACAGGCCTTTGCCCAATCTGTTCTTAAAAACCTCCAATGATGGGGATGCCCTGCCACAACCACCTCTTTGAAAGCCTACTACAGACCTTAACTACTCTTAGAATTAGAAGAATTTCCCTACTAGCTCACCAAAACCATCTATGCTGCAGATTCAGCCCATTGCTTCTTGACCTGCCTTCAGTGGACACGGAGAACAACTGAATCGTCTTTGTAACAGCCCTTCCCATTTTTCAAGACTGTTATCAGGTCCCCCTCAGTCTTCTTTTCTGAAGTCTAAACATGCCCAGTTTTTTTTAACTCCTAGGTCAGGTTGTCTAAACCTTTGCTCATTTTTGTCGCTCTCCTCTGGACTCTCTCCAATTTATCTACATCTTCCTGAAGTGTGACACCCAGAACTGGACCCAGCATTCCAGCAGCGACCTCCCCATGGCTGAGCAGCGTGGGGCAATTACCTCTTTTCTCTTCCGTACAGTGGTCCTGTCAAAACACTCCAGAATAGCAGTCCTTTTCGCAACTGCATCACACTGTTGATTGCAGTGTTGGTGCAGCTGTGTCAGTCCCAGGAGATTAAAGGGACAAGGTGGTTGAGGTAATACCTTTTATTGGACCAACTTCTACTGGAGAAAAAGAAAGGAAGAAAGAAAGAAAGCCATATCCTATCCCTGTCAGTCTGGGAAATAAAGGCACTTTGGAGGGAGAGAAAAAAAGAGAGACACACAAAACCTCTAGTCAGTGGGCAAAGTGGCTGGGGAGGTACGACCCACAGATCCCCTGTCATGGGGACAATAGGCAATAGTGGAGTCCCTGGTCTAAAGGGTGGAATGGGGAACCCTGATAGGGAGGAGGGAGAAAGGGGGGGGCACACAGAGCCCCTGGCAGGAGTGGGAGAACAGGAGACCCTGGTATGGGGGGACAGGGAAATGTGGTATGCACAACCCTTGGGATTCTGACACCAGACTATGCCAGCCTAGTTCTATAACCTCATAGTGTAGATGCAGCCCAGACTGATGGAAGGGGTTAGTAGCTACCTCAACAGAAGCATTCTTCCATTGACGTGTCTACACTGGGACCAAAGTTGTCATAACTGCATTGTTCAGGGGGGGCAGATTTTTCACACCTTTGACTGATGTAGCGATGTCAATCTAAAATTTCAAGTGGATTCCAGGCCTACGCTGTTGACGCCGTAAATCACTTATCTCTTATGCAGAAGGAAGTAATGTAACAAATCATGCAAATTTAACAATTTACACAGCGTTTCATTTTTTCCCCAGCAGGATATTTTCCCATCACCATCCCTATGCGTTATACTCTCATCCGCATTGTTGAGTTTAAAATAGTGGCACCTGGAATGACTTATCTCCCAGACAGAAAAAAAACCCAAAGAAATAATGTAATAATTTACAAATTACACAAGCTTAATTATTTACATAGCCAGGACATTTGCACATCACTGTCCCATATCAACCATATGCCATCCAAATCTCCTTGGAGCTTTGCTCTCCCTACGTGATTTCTTTTCAGCTACCCAGGAGAGACTGCTTTCCATAGCTCTTGAGGAGTGTCTGTTATTTCTCTGGAGTTGTTAACCGGGACAAACTTCACCCCTTCTGTCCTAGCAGGGAATTAATCATGTCACAACTCTGCCAACCTCAGTTTCCACAACTACCTTTTCAGTTTCTAAAGGTGGCCAACCTGAGGGCAGGTCTACACTAAAAACTTACACTGGTGCTGCTGCGCCAATGCAGCACAAGAGAGAACACTCCTAATGGCTTAATAACTCCACCTTTCCAAGAGGCGGTAGCTAGGTTGGTAGGAGAATCTCTTTGGCTGACATAGTGCTGACTATGGGAGGTTAAACTCAGTTTAACTTTATCGCTCAGGGGGTGTGGATTTTTCACACCCCTGAGTAATGTAGTTATACCAAAGTAAGTATGTAGGTAAACCAAGCCTGCGATTCTACTCCCTGGGTATGTTCTCAGGTGGCCATTAAACCTGAAAAGGCATTTGGCACTTAAAAAGTTGGATAACACACAGAGCATGGTCTCCCTGAGCAACCAATTATAATCACTTTCACTTTCTTATTGGAGGGAGAAAGTGAAATTGAGAAAAGCCAACCAGGAAGCTGAAAAATTCCATTTTACTCCTGAAACTGATTTTTGTGTGTGTGTGGCTTTTTTTTGGTATTCCTTCAGTGAAAAATGTTGAGTTTTTTTAAGTTTTTGTCCAGATTCAGGATGAAAATATTTTCAAACCCACAAGCTTTTCACCAGAGAAGATTTTCATGTTTTAGGCAGCTATCCCTGGGAGCCACTAATGTGTGTGGTAACTAGGAAATGGAGTCTCTGTGATCCAATATGGTGCAGGTCTGTTTGAAGCATTTTCCACTCCAAGGACATTTAAGAGCTTTCGTCCCTGTATGGATTTGCTGATGTCTGATGTGATCAGAGCCCCAGCTGAAAGCTCTGTCACAGTCAAGGTTTCTTTCTTAGATGGAGTCTCTGATGTGTAATTAGGTTTGAGCTCTGATTAAAACTTTTCCCACAGTCAAGGCATTTATAAGGTCTCTCCCCAGTGTGGATTCTCTGATGCGTAATAAGATGTGAGCTGCGATTGAAGCTTTTCCCACAGTCCAGGCATTTATAGGGTCTCTCTCCCGTGTGGATAATCTGATGTGTAATAAGGTTGGAGCTATCATTAAACCTTTTCCCACACTCGAGGCATTTATAGGGGTTCTCACCTGTGTGGATTCTCTGATGTGCAAGAAGCCGAGAGATTTGAAAGAAACTTTTCCCACACTGAGAGCATTTATAGGGTTTATCCCCTGCGTGGAGTCTTTGATGCCCAATGAGGGCTGAACTGTCACTAAACTTTTTCCCGCACTCCAGGCATATAAAGGGTTTCTCTCCCGTGTGGGTTCTCTGATGCCTACTGAGTGTTGAACTCCGATTGAAGCTTTTCCCACAGTCAAGGCATTTATGGGGTTTAACTCCTGTGTGGATTCTCCGATGGTTCATAAAGGCTGAGCCATCCCCAAACATTTTCCCACATTCCAGGCACTTGTAGGGGCGCTCTCCCGTGTGGACTCTTTGATGGGTAATAAGCTGTGAGCTCTGAACGAAGCTTTTCCCGCACTCCAGGCACTTATAGGGCTTTTCTCCCGTGTGGAGCCTCTGATGTCTAACAAGGTGTTCTCGCTGATTAAAACTTCGCCCACAGTCCAGGCATGTAAATGGTCTGTCTCCTGTATGAAGTCTCTGATGTGAAATAAGGTTTGAGCTCCGATTGAAGCTTTTCCCGCACTCAGGGCATGTGTTATTTCTCGCTCCTGATGGGGATCTCTGCTGGGCTGCGGTTTCTGCAAGGTCCTTGCAAACTCCCTCATGATCACTGGATTTACCTACTTTCTTTCCTGGATGAGTTCCCAGCTGCCTCTCTGGCCTGTGCTTATTTCCCCAGGCTCTTTGCTGCTCCTGACTCTGGGAAAAATTCCCTTCAGATCTTTCCAATAACATCCCATGTGCTTCCATTTGCCCATGATCTTCCTGATGTGGATTCTCCTCTTTGTTTTCACTCACCATCCCATAACCTGCTGGGATTGAGAGAGAGAATCCAGACAGCAGTCATTCCCAGTGCCAGAGAGAAAAGAGAAGAGCAAAGAGAGTTAACACAACAACTAGTGGAAAGACTGAGAAATTCACTGCTGCCTCCACATCCCATGCAAACATCCAGGGGGAAGTACAGCCAGGGAGGGCACTCCTGCCGGCCAGGATGGGTGTGAAACTGTGAGTAACATCCACCAAGAGGACGTGACACGTGCTGGCTAGAGCCCTGACCTGGGTGAGATGAGACAGAACTTGGGGGAGCTCGCTCAGAGCACATTTGGAAGTCCCAGGTCTTTCTTTCACTCCATAGATGATTGGTTCTAGTTTAATTGGTTACTCACTTGTGCAGGGGTCTCGCAGGATCTCCCTGTCCTCGAAGGCCTGAAGATGCAGGACTCGCGATTCTCCCCCTCGTTCCATCTGATCGATCAGGTCAGGCTTGGGAATGGGAAACTCTGCTCAGGCAAGATCAGGGTGTGTCATGCACCGGGAGAGTGTCTGTCGCATGCAACCATCTCTGATTGCAATCTGGCCCACCGCTGTGGTGGGGGGTTGTGAAATCTGAACAGATGAGAACCTGGCCATTGAGCCTCCTTGGGAGAGGCAGGCATCTGGGGGACTTGCTGACACAGACGCAGCTCAGGGGTTGAGCGCCCTGCCTGTTTCTAAACTTGCAGGGGCAGGAGTCTGGCCCAGGGATGCAGCCAGCCCTAGGAAGGGAGGGGAACAGGGATTCGGTGTGTGAGGGAGAAATAACACAGGCAGGCCAATACAAGTTTCTGCCCCCTTGAAAGCTGTGGGGTTAGGGATGTGTTCACGTCTCCATTGTGTTTCTGTCTCCTCCATCCCATAGAAGGAGTATGGAGTTGAAAAACTCCGTCTCCCCGGATCTGGGGACTGCACTGCCCATTCTCCTAGTCAGTTACACAGATTCCTCACCAATGCAGGAACTGCTGGGGCTCTCCCTTTCCTTGGTGAACTGGAGAGCCGGGACCCATGGCTCTTCCCCTTGTTCCAGCCGAGCGATCAGGTCAGGTTTGGGAACGGGAAACCCTGCTGATGGGGGGTGAAATCAGACGAGATCAGGGTGTGTCGTGCTCTGGGAGAGTATTTGTCAGGAGGAACAATCCCTGATTTTTACCTGGCCCCGCGCTGTGCTGGGGGACGGGGAATCCAAATGCATGGGAACGTGGTCATTGAGCCCCCTAGGCAGACAACCGCAGGGGACGTGCTCCTCTCTCAGCATGCGTTGCCAGGATCTGTGCTCTTGTGGGAACTTGCTGATGCAGACACAGCTCTGCTATGCAGCCCCTGCTTCTGTCTAAAGCTGCAAAGCCCAGAGCCCGTCCCAGGGATGGAGCTAGTCGCAGGAAGGGGGGCATATTCTGTGTGCGAGTGAGAATTAATACAGGCGGGTCAACACACTGCTGCTGCCCCCTTTGAAAGCTGTGGGAATAGGAATGGACTCATCTTCTTTATGTTTCTGACTCCCCTATTCCATGGGAGGGGGCATGGAGATGAACCTCTCTCTCACACTGCATCTGGGGACAATGGGGGGGCCATTTTCCTGAAATCTAACTGACCCTCCCCCACTTCTAATACCCAAGGGGACAGGAATCCCTTACCCAGCGAGGTCACCGTCTTGTAATTCTCCTGCATGACGTCCCTGTAAAGGCCTCTTTGACCAGGGTCCAGCAGAGCCCACTGCTCCTGGGTGAAATACACAGCCACGTCCTCGAAGGTCACCGGCCCCTGAAACAAGAAGAGTCCCCCACTCAGCACCTTGTGCCCCTCCTGTTTCCCAGGCACTGGATATGTGGGGACAGGGCATCTCTCCTGTCCTTCCCTGTTGTCTGCCTCTGGCTAGTAGGTCCAGGCTCCTGCACGGGGAGTTCGGTACATTTCTCCTGCCTTGTGCAGGGGGGTTGTTTTCTGTTCTAGAACCGGGGAATCTTCTGCCCTCTTCCAGGTGCCCTGCTTCTAAAAATCGAGGCCCAGAGTGAACAGCCCCAGCAAGGGAATCGCATCTGGTTCCCACCTCGACTAGGGTATTTTTTGCCCCTTCCTCTCTTAGAAAAACCTCGCTCAATATCTCCTACCTGCACAGCCTTTGCTGCAGCCGTTTCCTGTCCCCATTTCATGGCACGATGGGTTGATCTTCTGAAACCTGGTAGGGCAAGAAGGATGTTTGGGGAGGTTTCACACAGGGGTTTTGGTCCATTTAACCCCCTGGTTCCCTTCGGGCTCTTTCCCAGCAGACTTTCTAGAATCCGTGAGGCTGGGAAACAAACTGGGTCACTTTATTTCAGTGCAAATCCAGATTGCCTCACCAAGTCTAAACCCACCGAGAAAGTTTAAAACCCTCTCAGGAACAGAGTTTCTGAGCCAGACCCTAGACAAGGGCAAAATCAGAGGAGCCGCTTGAGAGGATTCCCTCTGACGGTGTCCCCGAGGGAAGCACATCCCCCCCCAGTGGTGTGGTGACACAGAAGGGGCATGTTGGAAAATGAGGCAAATATCTAAGTGAGTTGATGGAAGACCTCTGCGAACCCGCAGGGGTGTGTGCACTCCTGGTTGAGAACCGCTGATTTAAAGTAAAATCCCCAGTAAACAGGCATTGGCAGGGCATCCAGCCAGCAGGATCCAGGATGTGGCCCTCACCCTGCAGGCAGGGTTTAACTGCTGGGCATCAGTCCCTGTTGGGGGCTGGGGAAATGGGAAGGTCTTTCTTACCTTCCTGCTAAGTGGTGCCCCCCAGGAGCGGGAGCCGAGAAGGGGGCCCTGGCCAGGCTGGGGTCTCTGCCCTGGGAGAAGCTCCTGGGGAGCAGCGGCAATGTTACTGCCCCATAGTCACTGCCCCTGGCTGCAGCCTGGGCTCTGGGATCTGGCAAGGGACTGTGCAGGGAACCTGAAATTCACACAGCCACCGAAGAGTCACTCACTCACTGCAGCGAGTGCAATTCACTTCCTGCTGCCAGGAGTGCCTGACCCCAGCCATCGCTCCACCCCATACCCCCTTCTGGGTCCTAGCGATAAACCTATTCTCTTGCAGCCACCCGGCCCCAGGCCCTTATCTCTTGGGGGCAGGGCCCCGACATTGTGGGGAGGGTGAGAGGAGCACTTTACTGGGGCCCAGAGGCCTGGTCCAGGCTGCAATCCCCACTACCATGAGGAAAAAATTGTTCATGGCTCGTGAGATTGTATGCCGGGGATGAGGGATTGCGGTATGGACGTGAGAGGGGCCCCATGTTACAAGTTTGTACTGGGCCCGAAAAAATGATGCTTGGGCCTTGCTTGGGGGGATCCCCCCCAGACATAGGCATGGTTTGAAGGGTGATTCATGTATGGAAGCCTCTGTGTCAACAGGGCTGGAAAGGAGGAAACTGTAAAATCCCGAGGAAGAAAGGGGATTTCTAGACTGATTTGTGATTGTTCCAGAAGATCCACCAAATCGAAGGGGACATGGGTGTGGTGGGGGCCTGGCTGCTCGGAGCCATGGGTTGTAGGGAGGCATTTTTCAGAGACATACACTTTGTGGGTGTGTCTGGAAGGGGGAATTCATCAGCTGTCATCTCCAGAGGGCTCTGTGCTTGCCCAGACGAGGGAGGCTGCTTTTGAGTGCCCAGATGTCCCGACTTTATAGGGACAGTCCCGATATTCGGGGCTTTATCTTACATAGGTGCCTATCACCCCACCCTTGGCCTGACTGAGCAAACTTGCTAGTTCATCACCCTAGGCTGCTTGCTCTGTTTATTGTCCAAGATCAGCTACTGCTACATCTTCCATTGTGTGAATTCGGAGCCCCCTTGGACCCAGCTGCTGTTCCCACTCTGAAAGCCATGGGGAAACCTCCATGAAATAAGGTGATATTGCCGACTGAAGCGTTTCCCGCACTCAGTGCATATGTTTTTTAATCTTTCCCATGTGGCTTGTCTGCTGGGTTGTAATTTTGTTGAGGTCTTTGTATTCTCCTCCACGTTAAATGTACCCACGTCTTTCCCTGGCTGGTGTCCCAGCTGCATCTCTGACCTGCACTGGTTTCCACAGGCTTTCCCCCAATCACAGCGCTGGCAAAAGCTCCCTTTGGATCTTCCCACTAATGTCCCATGTGCTTCCCCTTGCTCAGGACCTTCCTGCTGTGAATTCTCCTCCTTGTTTTCACTCAATCCCTTCGGCTGCTGGAATAAAGAGAGAAAGAGAGAGAGAATCCAGACAGGAGTCATCCCCTGTCCGGAGAGGGAAACACAATGCAAAAATTGGTGGGGAGACCTAGAAAGGTAAATTTCACTGACCCATCTTTAATTTTTCCTTCCTAAAGATCCTGCTCTGTTTTCCCTTCCCTCACCTGTTGCTTTCCAACCTCAGGGGACGAGATATGAGGCTCCTGGGGTGGTTGGTGGAGAGTCACTTTACCATAGTTTACCAAGTCTCCCACTTCATCCACTGGCATCTGCAGAGCTGAGCACAGAATCTCTCTCCCTGCATAGAGACCCCTTTGGTGGAGCAGCAGTTGCTCCGACAGTCTGGGGCTCCCAGATCACAAGGGAGGTGAAGCAGCAGCTTCTGACCCAGGAAGACAAACAGAGAAAAAGCGAGCCATTCTCAGCAAGAGCCACAGCCCTCTGATCAGCTCTGGGCAGCGAGTCCAGATATTCGGGGCTTCTTCTTATATAGGTTCCTATTACCCCCAACCCCTGTCCCAATTTTTCACACTTGCTATCTGGTCACCCTAGCCAGGCCCCCATGGTCTCTTCAATTCCTGGGACCACCCAAATCCCACTAGAAATCCACTTTCTCCCCCAGCCCATAGATCTTGTGGTTTCCTCTTTTCTCTCCCCCCTGGACAGGGCAGCCCCTCTACATATGATGCCTCTTTAATACTAGAAGAGGTTGCCCCCACCTTGGGAAGTCAGAGAGACAGAAGAATGGGCCCAGGCATCTGCAAGGCAATGGGTTTATCTCTAGGACCCAGAAGGGAGCTGGGGCTGGAGCGATCACTGGGGCTCACACCCTACCTCCGGGCAGCCGGAAGTGAATTGCATGGGCTGGTGGCCTGTAACCCTTTGTTGCTGTGGGAATTATTCCATCTTCCCTTGCAGGATCGCAGAAAAGCTCCCCTGGCTGCTGCTGCCTGTGAGGGTGTCCCAGTCCTGGCTGCAGACGGGAGAGGTGAATGCCAAGGGAGCGACAAGGTGGGCAAGGTGATATATCTTTTATTGGACCAACATCTGTTGGGGAGAGAGACCAGCCTTCGAGCCACACAGTTCTTCTGCAGGTCTGGGAAAGGTCGTCCCGGCCTCCCAGCCCCATGCAAGGTGGAAGGGATTGTTTAGCATAAATAACACATGCTTAAGGGACCATTCAAGGCAGAGGGGCCATTAACCCCACTGCAATCACAGGACAAAAAAAGGGTGGGGGTGAGTGGGCTTGATTGTTGCCATAAGCCATAAATCCTGTGTCTCTATTCATCCTGTGATTTTTAATGTCTAGCAGAGCAATGAATGTAAGCTTCCCGGCTTGTCGTTTGAAAGGATCGGGCAGGTTTCCTTTGAGGATGGATGGGTCAGATACAGATGTAGATAGGTAGAGAGGGTGACCAGATGTCCTGAAATTAGGGGCTTTGTGTTATATAGGACACTATTCCCCCCCCCACGCCCTGATTTTTCACACTTGCTATCTGGTCACCCAAGATCAACGGTTCTTATGTAGGGGTAGATGTATGCAAAGGTCTTCCGGGGGCACATCAACTCAGTTAGATGGGTGCCTAGTTTTCCAACAGGCTACATAAAAAGCACTAGCGAAGTCAGGACAAACTAAATATTCAGACAATGACTTGTCTAGACCGCTCTATATACTATACATGGAAATTTCAATACAATATTTACATATTCCAATTGATTTATTTTATAATTACGTGGTAAAAATGAGAACATGAGCCATCATTCAGCAGCAGGGAGCTGTGACACTTTTCTATTTGTAGGTCTGTTTTTGTAAGCAAGCAGATTTGAAATAGGGTGAAACTTGGGGTACGCAAGAGAAATCAGCCTCCTGAAAGGGTTACAGTTGTGTGGAATGGTTGAGAGCCCCAACCCTAGTTCAGTGGTTCTCAAGCTATTGGCCACCGTGAGCCTTGTATGCAGCTCTCCGTGTGTGATGTCGACCGCATCCACACAATATAGAGACTGCCTGTAAGGCCCAGAGGATTTCACATGGGCCTCAGCATATTCTTTTTATGTAGGTTTTTTCTTTTAGTAATGTCAATTGGAGTAATTTTACCCGTCTTCTACATATTGATCTAGTCTGTCAATCTAATCCTCTCCGATCTTGCCTCTTCTGTCTGCAAATATCAAATACTGCTGAGCAAACTCGGGTTCTTTTGTTTTTTCTCTGACCAGGTCGATCACCCTTGATTTAGAGATTTAATATATTATCTCTATAAATATTTCTTATTTGTCTCCCCAAATACCCAGATTTTGGTTCCTTCCCCCCTTTAAAACTGCAGAAACTTCTGTTTGAGGGGGCATCACCCTGGGTCTTTCGCATGACTGCCGATGGGACAGAAGCAACAGGCTACTCCCGGCAAAAAGGGCTGAGATTCTTTACATGCAAACCAGTAAGGCCGGCTGGCAGACAAATCCCATTCTTTTCAATGAGGCCAAAGCCAGGCTGTTCCACATTTGGCAGGGGACAGTGAAAGCTTGAGGGGGGGACAGAGGGCTGTGGGGAGCCAGAAGGAGGCTGAAGAATTGCAGGGGGATGTGAGAGCAAGAAGGTATTGAGAAGGTAGGTGGGTGGTAGGGAGCAGGGAAGCGGGAACGCAGAAGGAGGGGGCACAGGTGAATCAGGGGGCAGGTTGCTGGCTGTGCGGTGTAGGGGAAAAAGGTTGGCGGGGAGGGAAAATATGAGGGTTAGGATCCTGCAGCAGGAAAAAGAACAGAGAGAGATGTTCCCAACTGCTCTAGCCACCTTGATCCAAGTCACTGCATGGTCCCTGGGGAGATTAACTTTCCTGGGAACAAGGTAAGGAGCAGAGAGAGGCAAAGCCAGTCCCTGACTCAGGTGAGGCGAGGGCAAACGCTGCTCTCGAGGACAGCGTCAGTGGGAATCCCCCACAGCAACTCCTCCGATCCTGTCCTTTTCTAGCGTTTGGTTCAGAGACGCTGTGACTGGGAGGGTTTAAAACTGTCGCGATGGATTTGATTCTGGCACCGGCTCTGCAATGAAATCAAGTGACCCAGCGTTTCCCCACCATCCCGGAGCTAGGGTGTCTGTGTGCAGGGAAGGAACCGGAAGGGAATCCGGGTGTGACATGCACTAAAAGCCCTTTCTGAAATATTCCCAACTGCTCTTCTGACCCTGACAGGTTGCAGAATAACAACCCTGCTTCCTTTTAGACTGGCCCAGGTGGCAGGAAGGGAAAATGGCAACGGTGGAGCCAAATCAGGTATGGATTTGCTGGTGAGTTTGCACTGGAAGGGGAGGGAAGGAAACACCCAGGGCGAAGGAGGGATGGGGACAGGGTATGACGAACCTGCTTGGATTGGTTCAGCCTCGGACACTGGACTCACAGCGGGGCTGCTGGAACAGAGGGGAGGATGGGAAGGGGGAAGGAAGAAAAAACACCACTTGTAAAGGGCTGGGAAACCAGACCAGATTCCCAGGGCTGGAGTTTGAATCCGCTAGCCAGAGGCTGCTCTGGAATATGAAGGGGGCACCCACAAGAGAGGCACCCTCCCCTCGCACCCAGCACCGAGGAATGGGGAGGGTGCTGAAATTCCTGGTGCTCGGCCCTGCTCTGTGGCTCCGCCTCCTGTGTCAGCCTCTAGCTCACAGGAGTGTGATAAACGGGAGGGCTGCTGCCCTCCTCCATCAGCTGGGAGGGACAAGGAGCTCTCTTTTTCTCCCCTCCCGAAGAGTCCTGGTTGCTGTGAGCACGGTGGGGGTGGGGTTCTGCTACTCTGTCGTCGTCCCCCAGACCTGCCATTTTATTCCACACCCAAGAATAATGAGATTGCTGCTGGGGCATTAGGTACTGACAGGGGACTCTTGTTTCAGGGGCCGGTGACCTTCGAGGAGGTGGCTGTGTATTTCACCCAGGGGCAGGGGGCTCTGCTGGACCCCGCGCAGAGAGCCCTCCACAGGGACGTCATGCAGGAGAATTACGAGACGGTGACCTCGCTGGGTAAGGGATTCCTGCCCCTTGGTTATTAAAAGGCACTGGAATGCCTTTGTGTGTGTGTGCGTGGTTTTTGCTCACATTCTTCCCTGATCGCTTAGATTGCAGAGGAATAGATCCCATATTCCCCAGATCCAGCGCTAGGTAGAAATTAATATCCGTATCTTTGTCCACAGAACTGAGGGGTCAGAAATGCAATGGAGATGGTCATTCATCCCCCTCCATCCAGCTTCAATAGCAGCAGAATCCTTGTATTTACCAGTTTGTATTAATCCTTTTACACAGAATCCCTGTTCCCGTCTCTTCCTGGGACTAGTGCCACCTGAGGGGAGCACTCTGGAGCTATAGAAATAGGCAGGAGATTTACATCTGAGTCAACAAGTCCCCCATAGGGCACAGATCCTGAAAACGCCAGCTGAGAGCGTAACGTGTCCCTCTCTGCCTGTCCCAAGACGCTCAGTCACCATGTTCAGATTCCACACTTCCCCCACACAGCATGGGACCAGGTTAAACTTGGGTTAAATTCTTCTTTGTGACAAATACTCTCCCGATGCACAACAGGCCCTGATTTGCCCTGATTTCACCCCACACAAGCAGGATTTCCCATTCCCAAACCTGACCTGATCGCCCGGCTGGAACGTGGGGAAGAGCCGTGGGTCCCTGAGCTCAACGGCGCTGAGGAAAGGGAGATCCTGAGAGGTGCCCATGCAGGTGAGTGATCAGTGAAACTGACACAGAAGCCACCTAGTGAGTGAAGGAAAAAGCTGAGATGCCCACAAATGTGCTGTGAGTTCTGTTGGAGTAGCAGGTATAGCATATTGAGCTGCATTAGTAGGCGCGTTGCCAGCAGATCGAGGGAAGCGATTATTCCCCTCTATTTGGCTTCGGTGAGGCCACATTTGGAGTATTGTGTCCAGTTTTGGGCCTCCCACTACAAAATGACTCATGTCTGGATTCTCTCTCTCTATCCTTTTCTGTTCCTTGCATCTGATGTAGCCCATGAAAGCTTATGCCTGCAGAAATTAAATTTGCTAGTTTTTAAAGTGCTACAGAACTCTCGTTGTTTTTCTCTCTATCCTATCAGATGATGAGATAGTGAATGAGAATGAGGAGAATCCACAGCTGGAAGGGCCTGAGGAAGTGGAACCACATGAGACATTACTGGAGAGATACAAAGGAAATTTTTCCCGGAACAGTGAGCAGCAAAAAGCCTGTGAGAGTCAGTGCATGTCAGAAAGGCAGCTGGAAATCCATCCAGGGAGGAAAGTGGATAGATCCATTATTTGTGGGGGGGGATTCCAGGATCTTAAGGGAACCTCAGCCCAGCAGAGAATCCACCTGGGAGAGAGAAAAAACAGCTGCACTGACTGTGGGAAAAGCTTCACTCGACGCTCAAACTTTATTTCTCATCAGAGAATTCACACGGGAGAGAGACCGTATAAATGCTTCGACTGTGGGAAAAATTTCATTCAGAGCACACAGCTTATCAGACATCAAAGAGTGCATACAGGAGAGAAACCTTATAAGTGCCTCAAATGTGGGAAAAGTTTCAATCAGAATTCTCACCTCATTAGACATGAGAGACTTCACGTGGGAGAGAAATTGTATAAATGCGCCGAGTGTGGGAAAAGCTTCCGTCAGAGTTCCGATCTAATCTCACATCAGAGAATCCACACAGGACAGACACCCTACAAATGCCTTGAGTGTGGGAAAAGTTTTGACTGGAGCTCACGTCTTATTGCTCATCAGAGAATTCACACAGGAGAGAGACCTTACAAGTGCCCTGAGTGTGGGAAAAGTTTCAATCATAGCTCAGTTCTTCTTTCACACCAGAGAATCCACACGGGAGAGAAACCCTACACATGCCCTGAATGTGGGAAAAGTTTCAATCATAGCTCAGCTTTTCTTTCACATCAGAGAATCCATACAGGAGAGAAACCCCACAAATGCCAGGACTGCGGGAAAAGTTTTAATAGAAGCACTCACCTTTTCAGACACCAGAGACGGCACACAGGAGAGGAATCTTATAAATGCCCTAGCTGTGGGAAAAGTTTCAATCAGCTCTCAGATCTTATTTCACATCAGAGAATCCATATGAATAAGAAATCCTATGAATGCCTTGACTGTGGGGAAAGGTTAAGTGACTGTTCAGCCCTTAATAGACATCGCAGAACCCATACAGGGGAGAAACCCCATAAATGCCTCGACTGTGGGAAGAGTTTTGATTGGCGCTCAAACCTCACCGTACACCAGAGAATTCACACAGGAGAGAAGCCCTATAAATGCCTCGAGTGTGGGAAAAGCTTCAGTCGGAGCTCACACCTCATTAGACATCAGAGACTCCACATGAGCCCGAACTCTTGAACACATCCGCTCTGCGTTTGGCACGCACCACTGAGCGGGACTTTTATAGTTTTGAGGGCTGACTGGCTTGCGTGTGTGCACACGAGTGTGCCATGCCCGTCCCAGAATCCCCAATAGTTCCGTGATTAAACCACTCAGCTGGGAGGTGGGAATCCTGTTTTCAAAGTCCTCTGCTGGATTTGGAGCAGAGACTGGAAAACATTTCTCCCATAGCTGTGTGCTCTAACCATTGGGTTGATGGCTGTGCTGGAGGGGGTGTGAATAGTTTTTCCATGAGAAAGGACTGTCTTGGTTTGGGCACTAATTCACTGCAGAGAAAGATACATTGCCTTCCTATGGGCCAGAGTGAAACACCACCTCTTCCTTCAGCATTGCCTACTAGCTAGGTTGAGTGGCTCCCTGCTCAGCTATGAATTACATTCTTGGGCAGCTAATTCTCCCAATACGTTGATGGAGCTGTGAATTCAATGGGGCAGGAGGATGCCCAAAAGTTAGGTGTTGCAATGCTCAGCCTACGTCCCGTTATGGAACAAGCCCAAGGCGGCTTCTGGACGTTTTTGATTGGCAGATGGGAATTTGTTCGTGTGTTTGATTTGTTCCCTCCGCCCCCCCCATTATGCTGCTGCTGAAAGTTCAGTAAATAGCACGACTAAAAAATAAGGTGCGGCATGAAGCAGGTAGCGACAGTTCAGAGATGAACCCAGGGAAATCTGTTCTCCTGACTTTGTGTCCGATGTGGCATGCCCTGAGATTTCACTTTATCTGAACTGGGAAGTGTTTTATAGCCCACCACTCATTGTGTTTTCTCTCTCTTTCCTAAAGACCATTCAGATTACGACTTGCGTTTTTGCACCCTGCCTTCTGTTTGTGCGCTGACTACTGTTTTGGCTCCTCGGTTGAAAAACCAATCTGATTTTCTAAGTTTCAGCCTATTATTATAGACTTATAGAAATGTAAGGCTGGAAGGGACCCCAAAAGGTCATCTAGTCCATCTGCTCTTGCTAAGGCAGGATTGAGTATACCAAGACTATGCCTGACAGGTGTTTTTTGTCTAACATGTTCTTAAAAACCTCCAATGACAGGGATTCCACAGCCTTCTTATGCAAACTGTTCCGGTGTTTATCTGTCCTTATAGTCAGCAAATTTTTCCTAATAGCTAACCTAAATCAGCATTGGTGCAAATTAAATTTATAGCAGCTCTTAACATATTGGAAGACTGTTATCAGGTCCCCCCTCGGCTTTTTCTTTTCTAGACTAAAAACGCCCGATTCTTTCAACCTTTCCTCCTAGGTTAGGGTGTGTTATTTAAAATAACCCCCATTAATTTTGTTGCAGTCCTCTGGCATCTATCCAATTTGTTCCTATTTTTCTAGTGTGGTGCCCAAAAGCAGACTCAGGGCCTCACCAGTGCCATATGGTTTGGAAGAGTTAGCTCCAAAGTCTTACATGGGACACTTGTGTTAATACATTCCCAAATGGCGTTTGCCTTTTTTGCAACAGCACCACACAGTTACTTTTCTGAGAGTCCCCTGCCCGCAGGAAAAGTGCTTCCTTGTTGAAGAAAGATCTTGTGAGAAGGCATCAGGACAACAGTTTAGAGTCAACGACTTTGATTGTCCCCATCTACTGGCTCATCCCCATGCAACAATGACCTCTCTGCCCAGAAGCCTGACTGGGGAAGAGGTTGGCGTTTTTCAGGCTGGAAACCTGCTAAAAGGGGACTGAGACTATATTTAAAGGGGGTGCTGTTCTGTGTAGATCAGCTGCCACTATATGGAAGAAGGCTAGGCTTCAGAGAGAAGGAAGAAGGGATTTTCCCTAACCTGAATCACAGACAAAACCTCGAGAGCAGAGACAAGCAGAGGAGAGGGTGGGTGATGAGCTGGGAAATCTGTGTACAATGAATGAATCCTGTGTGAGATTATGAACTTTCTGTGTGTGTCTCTGTCAAACTGCAAACCCATTTTAATTGCCAGACTGATTTTTACCTTCCCCCCGTCTTCTGACCTCCACCATGAACTAATAGTCCCGGGGATGCTGGCACACGACTAACAAGAGAGGGCGATTACCCTTGGACCACTTGCCATCCAAATGGTCAAGATATAGCAGCAGAGTGAGGCAAAGCCGTTTTTATAGGCCAAAGTCATCAGGAAGGATGCCTTGGCAACGAAGTCACCTGGCAAGCCTCTGCGGTCACCTAGGGAGGCCGAGGAGGATGTCATTTGATTGGGGGGTGGAGGGGGCAAAACATTGTAAAAGAGCAGGAGCTTCTTTTCAGTGCCATTTAGATCAAGAGGAGGGAGAAGCGGCCTAGCATTTAGGTGTCTTATGAAGCAGGGGACTCTACCTGTCTACCTGAACACAGGTGTTCCCCTCAAAGATTTCCAAGCACAGTATGAACTACCGATGGGGTGTTGCACTTAGGTTGCTTCTTGTGTTCTGTATGATGTGTACTCTCATGTGCTTTAGCCATTAAGTAAAAGAGCAGTGCTGTTCGAATCCCATCCAATAACAACAACGTGTGTGTGTCTTGCACGTAGGGTTGGAAGGATTCGATTTGTATCCATCAGAAATGTTGATTTCATTGTACACACCCAAATAGATGAAAAATAGCTCCATTGATCCTCACTAAATTTAGGCAAAGCAAGAAAAATGCTGCTTGAGAACTTTAGGGTCAAAAATCCACATATTTGGATGTTTTGAATTAGGTTTATTTCAGATGGCCCAGTGAAGGAATAGTAAAAACAAGTGTGATTGGTTGATTTAAAGATACGTATTCTGTATGTTTTGATGTGTGCTGTCGACAGTTTGTGGTTTGATGGTTTATAAAGCTTTTAACTTTTTGAATCCTAGTGCATGCTGTCCTTAAATAATTGTCGGACGCCTCCAGTGATTTCCCACAACTTTTAATTGATAAAAATATATATATTTTTAAAAAGCTTCACAATAAACATCACTATAATCTGGTGACGTTTTTAAAAAGTAAAAATTGAATTCTGCTGAGGGTAGTTATGTGCCTCACAACTTCTACATGGCCCCTTGAAGAGGTAGCTGAGAAATAGCACCCATTAGGGTGGAGGTCTGGGTCAGGTTGCGTTTAAGTGATGGGGGGAATCTGAACGGCTAGCACTGAGCCCAGAAGCTAGCGGTGGGACATCTCAGGAGGGGATACTAGACAGATGGTCTGTGACCTGACTGTGTGCCATGGGACTCCAGGAGTGGGGCAGTGGCTGGATTCTGTTTAAGCTCCAAAGGCTTAAAATATCTGAGGACCCAGCTGTGTTCCCCCTCAGCACTCTAGAGATGGAGTCCTCTACTGGGACCTGTCACCAAGTGACCACAGGACTTCTGTTATTTTGCAAAGATCTGTAGCTGTACATTATGATAATGACTATAATCAATGCTCATGCTTCAGGACCTCAGCTGGTCATACAGCAGTGGTCAGGAGGCAATTTATTCTCCTTAATGCACAATTGGCCAAAGATACACTGTGTTCCCCACCACTATTACCAACCGCCAGCAACATCAGAAGGGTGTGTGTGGGCTCCTAGATCGCAGTGGAGGAGGCAGCAGGATCTGATCTTGGATGATAAACAAAGCAAGCACAGCCTCCCTCCTCCACTGAGCAAGAATGAGACCCTCTGGATACAACAGCTAATGCACCTTTTCTTCTCCAAACACATGCACCATGTCTCTGGCAGCTCAGGGCTGCCTCCCTAAAGCCATGACCCCATCACCCCAGTGTTCCCTTTGATTTTGGGAACCTCTCAAACAAACCAGAGTGCCATCACTCTTCTTCTGCCTCCTTTCCATACCCCAGTGACATGGAGACGTCTGTGCACAAATCCTCCTCAATGCTGGGGGAGCACAGGGAAGAGATTGGTGAAAGTTAGGGTCTGTCTACATTGACGGCTGGATCGATTCTGCAGGATTGATTGAGGGCAGCAGAAACTCCCTCAATCGATCCAGAACCTGAGGGCGTTAATCCGCTCCTGCAAAAAGTGTAACGCTGTGTCGAGCAGAGGGCATTTCCCATCAGTAACGGGGACACGGCAGTAAGTGTAGTTAGAAGTTAGAAAATCAACGGTAGATACATAAGATAGAATAGCTTGCATAATATCACGCATCAATTGACACTGAAATTTGCAGGCAGTGTGGACCAAACCTAAGAAGCAATTAGAGATGAAGAGCTGAGAGTCCAATACCCAGACCCTGGCCAAATTTAAACCTGCAACCCTTGGTTTCCAAGAGCACTGCTTTAACCCCTGAGCTAGAGAAACAGGCCCCAGCTCACCTTTGTACAGTGAGGAGAGGATAGGTTGACCAGATAGCAAGTGTGAAAAATCAGGATAGGAGGTGAGGGGTAATAGGCACCTATATAAGACAAAGCTCTGAATATTGGGACTTGCCCTATAAAATCAAGACATCTGGTCACCCCATGAGGGGACACGGAGCCCCCCAGAAACAGGGTGGCGGCTGTAGAATCGGTGCATCGCTAGGACCCAGGAGGAGCCAGGGATGGAGCGATGGCTGGAGTCATGCAGTCCCAACCAGCAGCAGGAAGTGATTGTGGCTTGCACTCTGCAGCTGTAACTCTTTGTTGCTGGGTGGATCTTCCTCCCCAGGCACCCTGCGTTGTCCCTTGCAAGATCTCAGAGCCCCACAAGAGAGGTTAACAGCGAGGAGTCACATTCCCGCTGCTCCCCAAGGGACTCGTCCAGTTTAGAGACCCCAGCTCTGCCCAGGACATCCTGTAGAGGGAAGAGACTTCCCCCCTCAAAGAGAGAGCTAGGGACCCCAGAACTGGAGGGAAGCCCAGCCCCACACAGCAGCCCCCCCTACTCCCAGTGAGGACACCGCTTGGAGGGAAGGTAAGAGAGATTTTCCCCTCCCAGCCCAACAAGGATTAATGCCTCCCTTAAATCCTGTCTGCAGGAGGAGCACTGGGATGTTTCCGCTGGCTGAATGATCTGCAGGCTCCGGTTAAACCATCTCAGGCCTCTGGGAAGTTTGCTGGGGATTTTAGGTTTAGTTTAGTTGAATGATCGGTGCTGCCAGTTTTATTCAGTCTCTGCTTCTTTGAGTTTTTCTGCTGGTGGCGTTATTTTTCCCACCCTCGCTCCCAGCTGGGGAATCCGTGTGAAATGTGTGTGTTCTGCAGTCTTGCCAGCTCTCCAGTTTTTGTCACGAGTCTCATGAGAATTATTGTTTTCCTTAAAGCCCCTGCTCCTGGAGTCAAGTGGATACGAGATAAGGTGACCAGATGTCTTGATTTGATAGAGACAGTCCTAATATTCGGGGCTTTTTCTTACATAGGCGCCTGTTACCCCTCACCCCTGTCCTGATTTTTCACATTTGCTTGGTGGTCACCCTCTTTCAGCCTTCGCTCCTAAAGAAAAAGTAAGTTTCTAGCCCTCCTGGCTGTGGAGAAAGCGTCAAAATGTAACACCAGTGCACCCTAAAGCCTCAAAAAGCAGAAGGCTAATAAAAAGACCCCCCCTATTTCTTACTTTTATGTCACCTTGTGATTTTAAAGGCAGTCTCATGATTTTTGAACATTCGGGGCTGGTGTATGTTGCAAACCCCTGCAGGGGAGATCCTCGGCTGGTGGGAACAAAATCAGTGGAGCTATGGTGGATTCACACCTGCTAGAGATCTGGCTCGAAAAGTTTGTTTTAACAGGCAGTACTTACTCGAGGAACAATCTGTGCTGTCTTTGGGCTCTGTCAGAATCAGCAAATGCTCGACATAGTGGAATACAAACAAGGGGAAAGTCCCACTTGCTCAAATCAAAAACAAAGCCAAAAAAAAAAAAGGCTTTTATTGACATTGACCATAAAAGCTTCATTGGAAGAATGTTATCAAGGTTGCAAAGTCCAGCACACACAGAGGGCTGGGCCAGAATCAAGGGGGAAGACACCCACCACCCTGTTAATTCTACCATCATATGTGTGGACATTAGGATACAATATCTAGTGGAGGGGTCAGCAACCTTAACAAAGGGCTGTACCCAATCTTCCCCCCTCTTCTAGTGCCGGTAGCGGAGGCGGTCTGCAGCCCCCGTTCTGGCAGCTGTATCCACAGCAAGGGTGGTTTTCAGCCCCTATTCCCGGCAGCTGTGTTGGCGATGAGCACAGAGTGGCACGGGTCCAGCCAGGGTTGCCACTCCCTGCTCTAGTGACAGGATCACTTACTGCACTGGTCATTACGGGACCCTCTGTCATTCAGTGCTTTTAGGCCTCTCATCTATGGTGGCTATAACATGTCCCCATCAGCTCTTTAGTATCAGGGAGATCTACCTATCGGTCAGAAACTGGACTGGAGAGGGTCAGGCCTTGAGGTCCAAACTGGAATGGTCAGAGCCAAACTCGGGTGTCCAGGGCAGGACTAGTAACAGTGTTGTAGCAAGGGCAAGGTTTGGGGATTCTGTTACCTCCATCAAACTGGAAAGAGGGCCTTGAGCAGCCTGACTTATATACCTGCCCTGGGAGTCACATGACCAGTTTTTGGCCTGCGGATTGGCTGGAGCCTAGCACAGGTGTGGCTTATCACCTCACACCATCTCTGTGGAATCCCAGGGGACCTCCGGCTTGTCTCAGGGCCACTAATGGGGTTAGATTCTTTTATTAGGCGTTCCCCACCGAACAAACATCTCCTTCTCCCTCTAAATATCTGGGTCACGAGGCAGGGCTTCTCCGCAGCTTCCAAACACGCTCTGCCACTCCCGGTCTCCTCTAAGGTGGTTTATTTTCTGAAGACAGGGAAGGAAACAAACAGAAAATCAGTCTTTTAACTCACCCTTATGTCTTCTGCTTCAGGGCCACCCCTCCCAGGGATCCTTCTCCAGGCAATTTCCCACTTTTAGTCAGCTCTGCTCCCTTCCTGGAGCAAGGGTCCCAGGGCTGCTTCTCTGAGCACCTAGCTTATTGGCAGCCCTCCACTGCCTCCTTTCCCGCAGACACAACCTGTCTCGATCACCCTCTCCTCCAACTTTCCTTTCCTGCCCTTTGTGGGGCCCCCCTACAGCCCATAGCCCTTTAATGGGCTGGACTGGACTCATCTGCTGTGACACAGGAGCACTGGGCCCACCTCTACTCCCAGACAATCCACTCTTGACGTGAAACCGCCTCCTGTTTAGGCTTTTCCTGTCTAGTCAGCCAGGTTATGACTTTCCTTTCTCACTGATTGAATATCGATGCCAAATCTCTTCAGAAGTCACTGGCTTTCCTTCGCTAGTGGTGGGATAAGAAAAGCTAAATTGGGTCAGACCAATGGACCACCTGTGGACTGCTGGTAGTCTGCGAGGCTACTACAGGGGTCGGCGGAAAAGAAAAGTCATAACCTCCTCGCCACGGAAATGTACAATTTCAAATAAAAACCAGCAGCATGCGGTGGGCTGTGAAATGTTTGGAGGTTGAAAAGGGGTCCACACACTCGAAAAGGTGTGGAACCACTGATCTAGACCAGTATCTTGTCTCCATCAGTGGCCAGTACCAGAGCTTCAGGGGGAGTGTATAGAACAGGGTAGCTGTCATTCTTGTTTTCCCTTCCTGGTGTCTGGCGGTCAGAGCATGGGGTTTGCACCCCTGACCATCTTAGCTAATAACCACTGGTGGCTCCATCCTCCCTGAACGTATCTAGTTCTCTTTCCAACCCACTTATACTGTTGGCCTTCACAGCATCCCCCAGCAGTGAGTTCCGTAGGTTAGTTGTGAATTGTGTGAAAAAACACTTCCTCCTGTTTGTATTAAACCAGAGCTGCTGCGTCCCTGATGCACAGAGACTCTCACTCACGTTAGTGCTTGCAGGAGATGATCCAGCAAAGGAGAAAGTCTGTGCCCCCAGGAATGAACAGTAGCTAAGTCTCCCAGCCAGAGGGAGAGGTTGAATGGAACGGAAAGGGAGGGAAAGACTTAAAAGGGGCAGCAGAAGCAATAAGTGGAGAGAGAAGTTCCCAGCTCCAAAGCCTGCCCAGATCCATTGACTGCCTCATTCCCGGGCATCATTTCCTGGGAACAAGGTGAATGTGACCTTAAGAGTGTATCTGTTCCAGAAGGCAACCTGATATCTAGCTCTGCGTTCAGCTGGCTGAGCAGATCTGTGTACCTAAAAGATGCCATGTGATATGTCACTGGGAAACTAATAACTCACTGATAATTAATCTTGCAAGATGTACATCCGGTTGACCCACAGAGGGTTATATGGATCTGCTGAAATTCTGATGGAAATGTGTTTAAACCAAGTGAGCCAGGAGGAGTTAATAAACTGGAATGTGGCTCTGCCTGCTTAAAAGTAAATGGAGCAAGGTGTGTCCAGAGACAAAGAACCGCAGATTTGCCTGCCAGGCTAAAAAAGTCATCGGGAGAGCCAGGGGGAGGGGAGGAATGATCATTTAACAGTCTCAAAAAGCTTCCTGCCTCTTGAAGCAGGAGTAATGAACTTTAAGTGTTGCAGGAGAGAGATCAAAATAACAAGCTTCTGTCAAACAAATAGATTTGCTTTTGGAGCCTTTCTGGTCACATTTTGAAGCGTTCTCCTCAGCCAGGAAGGCTAGAAACATACTCTTTCTTGAAGAACGAAGGCGAAAATCATCACATATCTGCTGGACTCCAGGAGCTGGGACTGTAAAGAAAACACTATCATGAAACTCATGACAAAATCATGAGAGTTGGCAACACTGTGAAAGCCGGAGTATGACCTCCAGGCTCGTTTGCTGGCTGTCAGTGTCTGGGCTCTGAGCCATGGCAACACGGCATTTAAAGCGCCCAAAGTTGCAGGGTAGGCGGTGACAAAAACCCCTTACTGGGCTGGGTTGAACCCCAAATTGTCACAGTGAAGAGCAGAGAGAAGAAAAGCCAGGTGCCTGCCTCTTTCAAGTCCCCTTACTCCACAGGGGTCTCTCTGGTCTTGGGCACCATGGTGGGTTCTCTTCTTTTCTAGCGTTTGGCTCAGAGACTCTGTCCCTGGGTGGGTTTAAAAGTGTCTCAGATATCGTCCAGGTGAGAGGAATAAAGTGGCTCAGCTTTTCCCATCATGGCAGAGCCTACAATGTCTGAGTTCAGGGAGAGAACCTTGGGGGCCGGGGTCGGGGCGTGAAACCTCCCCAGCCGCCCTTCTCACCCTGACAGGCTGCAGAATAACAGCGACGTTTCACTCCAGATCATCCCATCGGACCCTGCAAGGGGAACGGAAAATGGCAGGAGCAGAACCAGCCCAGGTAAGGGATTTGAAGAGAGCTTGTCACTAGAGGAGAAGGGCAGAAACTACACGTGTCAAGGGAGGGCAGGGGGATTCTGCAGCCTGGGGCTTGAGTTTTAGATCAGGGCCATTAGAAGAGGGTAGAAGTTCCCCCGTTTCTAGGACAGGAGGCACACCACCCCCCCATTCTCCCAGCACAAGGCTGGAGAAATTTACCAGACTCCCATGCCGGAGAGTGAGGTTCCAGGATAGATGTGCTCCTAGGCAGGTGAGGGTGTTGGGATTTTTCTCCCTGGACCCCTTTTTGGGGGCTCCATCTCCCTTATCACCCTCTGGCTAGCAGGAGTGTGATGAACATAAAGGTCCCTGTCCTCCTCCATTTGTCGGGATGGGTGGGACAAGTAGCTCTCTTTCTCCCCACTCTAAAGTGTCCTGGCTGCTTTGAGCAGGATGCGGGTGGGATTCTGTCACCTTGTCCCCCCCAGAGCTCTCCCTCTCCAATCAGCAATGGGATTGTCACGCAGCAGGTGCTGAGCGGGGGACTCTTGTTGTTTCAGATGCCGGTGACCTTCGAGGAGGTGGCTGTGTATTTCACCCAGGGGCAGGGGGCTCTGCTGGACCGCGCTCAGAGAGGCCTTTACAGGGACGTCATGCAGGAGAATTACGAGACGGTGACCTCGCTGGGTAAGGGATTCCCATCCCCTCAGCTGTTAAAGGCATGAAGTCTGATATGCCCAATTCGGCGTCTGCTCAGATTCTTTCCAGGTTGCTTAGATTTTAGGAGAACAGACTGCACAGTCCCCAGATCCAGTGAGACAGAGATCATCAACTCCACATCCTGCCCAAGGGAGGGGAGAGACAGAAATACAAAGGAAATGTGAACTCATCCCTATCCCCACAGCTTTCAAGGGGGCGGAAGCTTGTATTGGCCTGCCTGTGTTATTTCTCACTCACACACAGAATCCCCATTCCCCTCCCTTCCGGGGGCTAGCTGAATCTCTGGGCAATACAGGTTTAGAAATAGGCAAGAGCTTAACACGAAAGCTGTGTCTGCATCAGCAAGTCCCCCATGGTCCTGAAAACTCTCACTGGTGGTGCAACACATCCCTCCACAGATGTCTGCCTTTCCCATCAGGGCTCAATGACCATGTTCCCATCCGTTCAGGCTTTCCCATTCCCAAACCTGACCTGATCGCCCGGCTGGAACAAGGGGAAGAGCCGTGGGTCCCGGATCTTCAGGCCTTCGAGGACAGGGAGATCCTGCGAGACTCCTGCACAGGTGAGGACCCAATTAAACTAGCATCAACCATCTGGGGAGTGAAGGGAAAAAGCTGGGGCTCCCACAAATGTGCTCTGAGCGAGCTCCCCCAATTCTGCCCATCGCACCCAGGTCAGGGCTGTAGTCAGCAGGTGTCAC